>JANRMT010062841.1:26881889-26892028 GCA_026402145.1 Polypterus bichir lapradei | reverse complement strand
ATCTATCTATCTATCTATCTATCTATCTATCTATCTATCTATCTATCCAGTCTTTCTCTTACTTTTTTAGGTACAGTCCTGGTGACTGTCAGTCAGTGAAGGAACGCAGTTTGCTATAAGCTTTCAAACATCATACAACTTTAAAATTAAAGCAAAATTAAAAATGAAAACTTTATTTTCTGCAAGTCAAGTCACTTCAGATTCAGTTACGTGTCAAATACTTTAGCACTCTGAAATGATTTTAATTGCTTGGTAGGGAGTCCACATTTAGAATTGCTGAATTGCCAAGCTACTGTACATAAATGTTAATAATGAACATTTTATTTTTGGCCCCAGCCGTCATGCTACTGAGTGCTCAGTAAATTTTGTATTCCTACAGAAAGTTGATGAGCTATATTGTGGACATCTAACATCTGATGTTTGGACTGGCTATGGCTACAAGCTATGGATGTCAGACAACCTGAGGCTAAGTTTCTACTAACACAGTGAAAAAATTATGTCAAAGACCTTACAAACATTCAGCTATTCAATTGCCAATTGCCCCTCCCAGATTCCAGGGTAAAGTGTTATTTATTTTATTTTTATACAGGTAAACAAAACTGTACTTTTATTTTGAATTGTTCTTTATTAACGCACACAATATTTTTTATCAGAGTATCCATCCTGTTCAAAACATTTTTCACTCAGTAATGAAGTGTGTTGAAGTGCCATTGTTGCAGTGTATAATTTTTTCATAAAGTATTTGTGGGTAAATTCATAATCTTGAGGAGCTAAAGAAACTCACAAAGTTTGAAAACAGACTTTCATGAGGCCATTCATACAAGCTCAATACTTACTCAAACTGCCTCATTTCTAAAACTGAACTTTTTAAGAGGTCGAAAAACACGAATGAAAGAATGTGATTTGTTTACTGAGTGTATCAAGTTACCTGTCTTTAATGCCTGAGGTTAGTCCATTATCTTTTCGCAGGTTACACACAGATAATCATCTCTAAATTGTAGGACTTGTATTTTTTCTCTGAGACCTCCAGTTGCCCCTCCCAGATCCCAAGGATGGATTTGTTTGGTTGACTGGTGACTTGGCATGGGTGAGTGTGGGTGTATCAATCAGGGTGCAATGCAATGATCTGGCACGCCATCCAGGCTTGGATACAGCTTTGCAACTGATACTGTTGGGGTAAGACCTAGAACGTAATTAGCTGGTTTAAAAAAATGGGTGGAAGGATGAATAGATAAAGGGAAATGAACTAAATTTTACTAGTAATACTTTCATAAAAATTTTCCTTAACAAGTGTTTCCCATTACACAGCTAGAGTTACAATGACCACAATATATAGCACTCCGTATCTCTCTGTTGTCTTCTCTCTCTCCCAATCTCTCTCTCTCTGCCTCCTCCGCTCCTCACACAAGCTTCGTCCTCTTCCTTCCGACTCTGGTTTATATAACACCTGGGAGTACTTCTGGTGTCCCACAGATCTGGCCCAGGAGGACTTCTGATTAAGACTGGAAATAGACAAAGTAGGGCTCGCTAGTTCTCTCTGGCAACACTCACAGAACCTAAAAGGGCTGAGTCAGAGATCTCCAATTCCCATGATGCCTTGTGGGAATCCGGGGTGCCACTGCAGCCTGGGGAGGGGGGGGGGGAATGGGGGGCTGCCATCTAGGGATTCCCTGTTCATATTGTCTCCCCCCCCCCCCCATTCGTTGAGGCTGAGGGTGTCCCAGCCGGGCAAGGTTCATAGCAGGGCATATGTTTTACATTTTTTTGCTTTTATTTTCACATTCTTTTCCAAATCATCACTCTTTAAAAATGTTTTTGTGTTTCGGTTTTGCTACTTACTTGTCTAATATGTGAACCAGTACAGGATAAAGCTCTTGATTAAGAAATAATTGAGATCTGCCATCTAATGTAATATTTTAAACATTTATAAGATTAAAACAATATATATATATATTATAACAATATATATATATTCTTCCATGTGTTTACAATTATTGCGACACAGGAAGAGTCATTAAGCTGAAGTACTCGTAGGTAATACGGCTCCTTTTTAACTTTTATCAGCTGTGCAACAGTTGTCAGTATTTATAACAATTTAATCATGCATTTTTTTGCAAAAAAAAAAAAAATAATGAAGTAACTTGTTTAGATATCTTTTCCTTTAAACATATAATGTAAAATAAAGCCAAAAATGTACCAAAAAACATCACTTTAATGTTTGAAGTAAATTTGTGTAATTCATTTGCAAAAAGCCAGACACAAAAAGTATTGCCAGAGGATCACCTTCTGGGAACACCTAAGGTATGTTGTACCACCCCAGGACGAGAGGGGTCATTGTTGCCAATGGTCTTGTCTCCTAAATCCCTCTACAGCCTTGGGGATACTGACCCTTGAGGGCAATGATGCCAAGGAAGCCTCGCCTTTCTGTATAAAAGGGAGGTGCTTGAGGAAGGTGCCATCCCATTTCGGACCTGAGAGAGAGAGAGAGAGAGCTAGACAGACAGCCAATGTGTGTGTGTGTGTGTGTGAGAGAGAGAGTGTCCTGTTATACAGACCACTATTATGTTTTGTTTAACATTTTCTTCTTTTGTTGGAGGTTTTACCTGGTTGGTATCCCAAGCATTTGGCATTTGCTTTGCCTTGTTACACTTTAAATCAAAGAAAAAACTTTCCCTTTTAATTTCTTAAAGTATTACTACTTCATGGGCAGCATGGTAGCGCAGTGGTAGTGCTGCTGCCTCGCAGTAAGGAGACCAAGGTTCGCTTCCTGGGTTCTCCCTGCGTGGAGTTTGCATGTTCTCCCCGTGTCTGCGTGGGTTTCCTCCAGGTGCTCCAGTTTCCTCCCATAGTCCAAAGGCATGCAGGTTAGGTGTATTTGCAATCCTAAATTGTCTCTAGTGTGTGTATGCGTGTGTGTGTGTGTGTGCCCTGCGGTGGGCTGGCACCCTGCCTGGAGTTTGTTCCTGCCTTGCGCCCTGTGTTGGCTGGGATTGGCTCCAGCAGACCCCCCGTGACCCTGTGTTAGGATATAGCAGGTTGGAAAATGACTGTCTGATTACTACTTCACTCTTTAGATTATCCAAACCACTAACACATAGGCTACCCTGTCCTTTGTTACACTTTTGGCACATCCAGAATATCAACAAGTGTAACAAGTCAATTTTATTAATAAAACCTACATTTCCATTTGAGTCAATTCTCCCTTTGAGAATGTTTAATTTTTTCTTATCTATCTAACCAAATCAGTAATAATTCACCTGTAACATTTTAAATTTAACAGTTTGATAGAACCCTCTTTTTGTAAATGTCAAAATTTCAAATACAGCTTAATGAAGATTTAATTTCTTTTCTTTTTTTCCTTGCTACTGTGCTCAGATCACGTTTTTCCTTATAATCTAGGTTTATTATTTTCTTACACTATCCATATCTCCGGCAGGTTTTCCTCCACTTTCCTTTTTAAAATGGCATATATTTGCTTCGCTTTTTCATTATTATATTCTTTTATTTTTCTATGCAACATCATTCTGCGTTAGCATTATTTCTTTCTTTTTTTTTTAGAAAATTAACTCCTTGGGGTCACAAGTGTTTGCGATTCCTCAGGTGTGTTTCATTGCTTCTTAAGATACCTCAGCCTGCTTCTACCCTTTGGATTTTATAGTTGCCGTTGTTCAACATTAGAAAAGGAGCTGTTCCAATGAAAGTCAGTTCAGTTGGCTACTCCTCCCCTTACTAGTTGCTCCATGTTCCTTTTTAAATCTTTTACTGTGGCTGTCCATTTGTCTGTGCAGGATATTAAATTACCTGTAGCTCGCAAACCATTTGACCTATTGACCTGAAATTTGGTACACACATACCATGTGACGTCTACTATCCACTTTCAGAGTGATGATTGACCTCCAAGGTTATTCCTCTTTTTATTTTTATTTTATTTTATTGTAGAATCAACTCTGGGCAGTGGCCAGTGGGGTGGCTGTGCGGCGCATTCATTTTGGTGCCGTTCTCATCCCTACCACCTTCACCGCCACTTCCTCTACCTCTTCATATCTTAAATCATTCTTGAGGCAGATTGAAGACTTGAGTGCCAGTTTAAGTGAAAAATAAAGGAAAAGTAATTGCAACACAACCACTAACTTAATCAGTTTTAACGCAAAAAAATGCAGATGAAAGAAGAGAAGAAGCGGGCCACTAGGGTGGAGAAAACAAGTGCTGCTCAGGAAGCAGCAAGCGCATCAACCTCTAAGCATACGAATGCTAAACGTACAGAGAAAGAGTATGAAAGCTATGTATGCTCAAGTCAAATGTATAATGTGCAGTGCGCTGTTACTGGTAATCAATAATATTTTATCAATGCTGCAGTCCCTCGAACCACAACCATTTTCTTTCTTTGTCTGAGCTAATTTTGTGGCCATCTACACAGTGCACCTTGAACTGCCGTTTCTTTTAGTTTGGTCATCAGCCTCTTATATGGTTTCTATTTTAAAATCAAGATACATAAATCCAAATGCTCACCTCTGATCAGCTGCCTTTGGTGCAGCCTCATAGAATTTCAGCACATTATTTAAAATGATTTCTCTGTGTAAACCAGTGTTGACCATTGACCAATACATCTGTTCTTGACATGTGTTGCTCGTTTTTTTCTTTAATAAATGCTTCTATTAATACACCATGATACATGGTAAGCTTGCTGGCCTGTAGTTACTCAGAATGACCTTTTTATCCTTCTTATATATTTTATCATTTCCTGGTTTCCAGCATTTAGAAATGGTCCTAGTTTGCAGGGTTTTCTGAAAAATATACACTAAGGGTTTATATACTGTAAAGTATGAAATCTCTAACTTCCTGGATAAATGTTATCCAGCTCTAACAATTTAATCAATTTAATTGGTTGCAGTTTTTATAATCTTAATAGCACGTCTCCCCTCTCTCTTCTTGAAAAATCAGTGATTATCTCCTTAAAAGCGCCTATAGCTACCCAGAGGCTATCAACCTCTTTAGACATGAAAAGTTTAAAAAAACATTTTTTTCAGAACATTTCATGTTTCATTTTCTGTATTTTTAATTTCAGTTTTATTGTTGCTTCACCTCCACCTTGTTGGTTCTTGCACTGCTCACATACTGGAAGAACCTTCTTGAGTTAAATGGTAACTGTTTTTTTAGAATTTCGAATTACCTTCTCAACTACTGCCCTCGTGTCCTCAGACAGGGGATTAAGTAAATATTCAGACCCCTTTATTTCCTATATACTTTATTGTGTTGTAGATTTAATTTTTAAATGATAAATTTTCTAATTTTGCTCATGAATCTACAGTCAGTAACCCATAACGACAAAGTGAAAACATGTTTTCAGAAAGGTTTGCAAATTTCTTAAAAATACAAAAATAAAATCTCACATTCATAAAATTCAGTACTTTGTAGAAGCCCCGTTGGCAGCAATTACAGCTTCAAGTCTTTTTAGGTAAGTCTCTACACATCTTGCACACCTGCAATTGAGCAGTTCATCCCATTCATCCTGGCAGATCCTCGCAAAGTTCCATTGGATTAGACGGGAAGCTTCTGTAAACTGCCATCTTAGGTCTCTCCACTGATGTTCTCTGTGGTTTAAGTCTGGGCTTTGGCTAAGCCACTCAAGGACAGTCTGAGAGTTGTTCCAAAGTCCCTCACAGTGTTGACTTGGCTGTATGCTTCAATTCATTGCCATATCAAAGTTAAACTGTTGCCACAGTGTGAACTCTGGAGCATTGGTTTCTTGCTCTATTACCTGATCAAGGCCCTTATTGCCACAGTTACTCAGTTTGGCCAGATGATGGACACTAGGAAGTGTCTTGGTGATTCCAAACTTTTTCCATTTCAAATTATTGAGGTGCCTGTACACCTAGGAAAATGCAAAGCTTTAGAAATGGTTTTATCCCCTTTCCTGATCAATGCTTCCCCATAATTTGATTGCAAATGCCTACAGAGAGTTCCTTGGAATTCATGGCTTGGTTTTATCCTAATACTAGCCATCCCCCATGGCTTCGCCACAGTAGAAGTGAAACAGGACAGAGAGTAGGGCCCTGCCTGGCTCCCTACACTTGACGTCACGCTTTCCTCTCTGTCTTGGATTAGTACGAATATATCACTCCTGTAAGTGAACTATAATTCTTAGCCTGATGAGAGAAGTTGCAAAATCAACCAGAATGTTCAAGCAAATTCTAGAAAAAAGCCAGATTTAAATCCGTTAAGTAGTTCTCCCATTCGCTAGCAAAGCGGATCTAAGATTTGCCCTGAGGCTCGTGCATGAGTGAGGAGGGCCCTGCTCCCCTCTCCTCAGCCCACTGCGTCTCTTTCAGATTCGCGCAAATAAATAGGTACCGTAAGCAAACTATTATACATAGCATGATGAGAGAAGTCACAAAATCAACCAGAATGTTAATCAAATTATAGAGAAAAACCCAATCTTAATCTGCTAAGTAGTTCTCTCGTGAAAAGCGGACAGTCATACAGACAGACGTTGGACTTTATATATATACTAGCAGAATACCCGCGCTTCGCAGCGGAGAAGTAGTGTGTTAAAGAAGTTATGAAAAAGAAAAGGAAATATTTTAAAAATAACGTAACATGATTGTTAATGTAATTGTTTTGTCATTGATATGAGTGTTGTTGTCATCTCTCTCTCTGTCTCTCTCTCTCTCTCTCTCTCTCTCTCTATATATATATATATATATATATACACATAGCAAAATACCCGCGTTTGGCAGCAGAGAACTAAAAAGAAAAGGAAACATTTTAATAATAACGTAACATGATTGACAATATAATTGTTTTGTCATTGTCATGAGTGTTGCTGGCATATATATATATATACACTCACACACACACACACATATATAAACATATATATACACATCATATATATATATATATATATATACACACACACACACACACACACATATATATATATATACACACACACACATATATACATATATACACACAAACACATATATACATATATACACATATACATATCTACATATATACTGTATATAAACATATATATATATATATACAAATCTACATATATATATTAGGGGTGGGACTCGATTAAAAAAATTAATCCAATTAATTAGAGGCTGTGTAATAATTAATCTTGATTAATCGTATGTAATCGCACACAGGGCCGATCCTGGGTAGATGGCCGCCTTTGTGCGAATGTGGTTTCACCGCCCTACGTACCTATTTTCTATTATGATATGACGGATATTACTATTACATGTACTACTTCAAACAGGATTAAGACGGTGTTAGGGTTAGAGTCGGGATGTATAAATAAAATTTAATTTCAAACGATTAGTTTTTATAAAAACTAAATAAAGAATCACAAAAATAAAAAAATCACATACATACATTAATTTATTAGTTAAACATCAAAGAATGATTCTCCTAGCTTTAACAGTAGCAAATTCATCTATTATGTTTAAATGATCCAGTTTTTCACAAATTTCAGATTCTATAGACAGAAGCACAACATCACTCAATCGTTGTTGCCCGATAGTGGAACGGAGATCATTTTTAATTATCTTGAGTTTTGAGAAGCTCCTTTCAGATGCTGCCACTGATACAGGCAACGTGAGAAAAATGCGTAATTCCAATGCAGAGATTCGGAAAACAAACCCGCTTTCACGTTTTGTCTTTCTCTCGGACATTCTACAAAATAGGTAGAATAAAGGGCTAATTCAAATATAATAATAATTTTGTAATAATCTTGGGCCTAATTCACACAAGTGACATATACACAATACACACTAATGTCATGTCAGTGTGCATTGGGCAATAAGTAAACATGTAAAAGTTTGTAATTTTTCCGAAATATTTCATTAACACTTTGAGCCCCACGTGCGCCACCGATGGTCATTTTAAATGTAAAAATACATTGCCGGTGAAAACGTGGGCTCAAAGTGTTAAAAAAATCTGTACATACTTTCTCAATGAAACAGCATATCATAATCATAACGTACGTTTGTGTAGAACCACGAGTCCTGAGCCTTTGTGTAGTCCAAACAAATAGAATCAAACCAAACCAAACCAGCCTAGATTAGAAAGCCGGCTTATTTAATCGTTCTAAGCGACAGGCAGCTCTGCACACAGTGACAAACAGTCAATTCAGAGATCGCCGCAGCCCCGCTGTCTTTTGGCGCTTCTCTTGACTCGCAATCCCGTTGAGGAACGTACGCGTCTCACATGAAATCTATCGCCTTCGCGACGCAACTATGAAACATGCAAGTTGAACGTTGACTAAGGGACTACACACATTTAGAGTTTTGGTCGCGCGTAGTAAACACATGGTAAGCAAGAGCGTGCGATGAGCCGGCAACCATCAAAGGCTTTTGTGCCCGCTCGCGCGAGCAAATCGCTATGTATGTGGAGTCCCTAATAGGCATCAGCGCATCGACTACAATACACGCTACACGCAACTTTGTCAAACTTTGCTCACTGCAAACGCCGCCGCTGCTATAGTCGTCGGCCGCCCTCAGACTTTAAAATTCAAAGGCGGACAGCCGCCGGTCGCAGCGTCGCCGGCTGCTGCACGTCTCCTCAACGGCCGCCTTTGAGTTTGGCCGCCCACGTGCGGGGCACGTTTTTGCCCGTCGCCAGGATCGGCCCTGATCGCACACATAAATTTGCCCCAAATCGCAAATGTGTTTTTTTTAATTTAAAAGGGTTTTAGTGGGCGACAGAATCAAATAATAGACATGGACATGAATATTGTAAACTCAAGCTCTTTTAATTTCTGAAAAAAAAAATGCTTTTAAACTGCATTTGAATTCAAAACAGAAACAAAAATATCATCCCTGGTTAAAATTGAGCAGACTTAAAAATAAAGTGGTAGTTTAAGTACTTTAAGTACATTTTCAGAATGTTATTGTCTTTAAATAATAACCAAAATTTAAACAGAAAGTGCAGTTTTTCTTCTTAAAAAAATAAGTCAGAAACATAAAAGGTAATTTGACCAACTTAATCTTTAAACTCTGAGTAACTTTAGCCAAAATTATTTTGTACATTAGGCTAAAACAGTGTGATCATTGAACATTTTGTAATTAGATGTAATTAGAATTACTAACGGTCACGGAACTCCAATGATCCCCAGTAAGAGCCACAAAGTCCGTTTCTGTAATGCATCTAATTTTGCTTGGTTGTGCACAAAACCATGCTTTTATCAAGGCTTCGCTCGGGTAGTTTTTTGAAATTAAATTTTCCTCCGATCAGGAACGCGCTTCATTCCGAGTGTAACATTTTTGTAGCAGTGATGTGTGCACCAGTGTAATCGATGTACCAGGAAATCATGCATTGACAAAAGTTCCCCTTTGCTTGGAATTAAAAATGTGATTAAATGCGTTATTTTTTGTTATGGAGTACATGCATCGAAGCTTCTCAGCTGTGCTTGTGCTAAGAATAGGAAAGATTTTAAAAATAACGTAACATGATTCTGCGTTAACTGCATATTTTTTCATACGTCTCAAACCAAGGAAATGCGAGGTTAAAATGAAGCGAGAAGCACGCGTACATACTCAGTACATCCCCTCTCGGGAATCGAACCTCGGATGTAGGCGATAGAGGCAAAGCCTCTACAATTATGCCACGGTGTGTGGCTTATTTATTTGAGAGTATGTAGATCGGGATATATATATATATTCGCAGCGGAGACGTAGTGTGTTTAAGAAGCTATGGAAAAGAAAAGGGAACATTTTAAAAATAACGTAACATGATTGTCAATATACAGTAATTGCTTTGTGAGTGTTGCTGTGATCAAGGATTCGATTATCATTATTTGTTTCAATCAGGGTTGTATTTGTACGATGTGTTGTGTTCAAGTTACATTCTGTGTTTGTCAGTCGTTGTAAAGATTAAATTCTGTAATTACAGCCACATTAGCTCCACAAATGAGACGCACGGGTTTACCGGCAATGTCAGTAAACATATACTCAGCCTCCCATCGGTTTTTAAAGGCTCTATTTTCAGAATCAACTTTTCTCTTCGGCATCGTGTGGGCTAGCTTCGCAATAACTTGCAGCAACGCGGTAAATGTTCGGCAAGGCAGCTGAATCGCTGCATTATGGGATCTGTAGTTTATTGTGTTACCAGCGCTTCATATACCC
>JANRMT010062841.1:26835041-26867051 GCA_026402145.1 Polypterus bichir lapradei | reverse complement strand
ATAGATAGATAGATAGATAGATAGATAGATAGATAGATAGATAGATAATCATTAGTAATTCTTTTTAGAAGAATTACTAAAAGTTACACTTGTGGCACCAGTGTTTGCATGTACAAAGAAGAAAAGCCACTGATACATGAATACAACATGGTACTGAACTTTGCACAATGAGAGCATCAACAACAGGGACACTCCTTGAGCTTTTGTACTGAAGGAGTCTTGAGAATGTATGGGCACCACACATTTAGCTAATGGCCATTCTGTAACTTGAAAAAGAACATTTGTGAAAGGGGAGATTGAGAACACTGACTGATATGACTTGTGCAGGGTAACAAAAATAGTCAGGTAGCAGATGACAACAATTATGATATCAAAAGAACAAACAGTGACTAAAAAGAATCATTTGTTTATTTTCTGAAAGAGATTTACTCCTTTCAGCAAAACAAGAAGGTAAAGTTGAACTAGCCTAAACTTTTGAAACACTGCCCATTAAATGATAAGAAAATCATGCCCTTTTGTGATAAATCCTGCTTACGGCTGGTTCATGCTGATATAGTGATCGCCCTACTAATCCACTGAGCTATCATGTGGGGTTATCAACAATTCAGGGCGATGAGGGCATTGTAATGGGGGGGAATATATTTTTACAGCGCACATTTTGTCTTTCGATACAGAACAGCAACATTTGAACATCATTGCCACCTAAAGAAAATTGTAATGAAATGGGCCATACAGTACTTCTGTGAAGATTTCATATTAGTGATACTGCAGGAAGTCACTCAATGGAAGATTTTATGATATTATACAATTGATTGTACTTTATAATAACAAACACTCAAGTACATTAACTTACATTTATTATGTACACAAATAAGTGTACATGGTGCCTAAATAAAAAGGACTACTTTTTGAGTGGAAATTCAGGGAAAGTGCATTTAAGACTAAAGCCAGGAAACACTTATTTTACTCAAAGAGTTGTGGGAGTCTGAAACAAACCACCAAGCCACGTAGTTGAAGCAGAAACCTTGACAGCCTTTAAGAAGAATCTGGATGACATATTGGGACACCTTAGCTATTAGCTAAACTGGCTTGATGGGCTGAATGGCCTCCTCTCATTTGTCAGATTTCTTATGTTGTTATGTTCTTTTTGCAATATGGTATTTGATGTGTTCGGTAAAAGGCACTTTTGTAGGATTCTTGGACAAAACTGACAAGGTTTGGAACAGTAGAAACTGAAAAGGGGGCAGTAAATCATGTTAAGAGTATCTTAATTGAATGTAAGAGAAATACAAAAAAATATATACTTCCGCACCAGATAATAAAATATGGAAATCAGTAGCAGGGTAGGAAAATTATTTGTAATAATAATTATTATTATTATATAGAGCTGTATAACTTTATAGGTTTCTATTGAGAAGTTTGTAATGATGTAAAATTAATGGGAGATGTACATAATGTAAGATATTTGTTACTATTGGCTTAAGGTTTCTTTGGATTAGAATTATAGATTCTTACCGTATTTGATACAAAAATATATTATCAACACATATCTGTTAATTTTTCCTCTTCTGTGATTTTTCCTGCCTTGTATTCAGTGCTGCCAGGATACACTCTGGCAAGCCTGCAACCCACAACTGGATAGGGCAGATTTAAGAATGTATATCGCAATACGTATGTTATGCATACATATGTGCAACACAAAGACAACCTAAAATCCTGTATCCTGATAACTTCATGTAACCCACATACTTGAAAGAAATGACTTTATCTGACCCCAGCATCTTCTCTTCCACCTCTCATTCATCTTTGGGGGCTGTTTCAGTCACCTATTTACACTTTCAGTGCCCTCTATAATGTTTGGGACAAATACAAATTTTCCCTTGATTTACCACTCTGCTCCAGATTTTAAAATTACAAATCAAACAATTCAGTTGTGATTAAAGTGCACTTTGCAGACTTTCAATTAAGGGTTGTTGCCTATATTTCAGGCACACCATGTAGAAAAGACGCTTTTTATATACAATCCCCCCATTTCAGAGCACCATAATGTTTGTGACAATTGGCATCCCAGGTGTTTGTGATTCCTCAGGTGTGTTTTATTGCTTCATAAGATCCCTTAGCTTGCTTCAACTCTTTGGACTCTGTAGTTGCCATTGTTCTAAATCAGAAAAACAGCTGTACCAATAAAAGTCAAAGAATCCATTATGAGGCCAAAAAACAAGAATAAAACAATTAGGGAGATCGATAAAACCTTAGGATTGCCTAAATCAACTGTCTGGAATATCATTAAGAAGAAAGAACGCAGTGGTGAGCTCAGTAATCACAAAGGGACTGGTGGGCCAAGGAAGACCTCCACTGCTGAATACAGAAGAATCCTTACACTAGTAAAGAAAAAGCCTCACGCGCCTGCCCGACAGATCAGAAACAGCCATCAGGAGGCAGATGTGGACGTGTCAGAGACGACTATCTGCAGAAGACTTCATGAACAGAAATACAGAGGCCACAATGAAAGATGCAAACCACTAATTAGCCACAAAAATAGGAAGATTACAGTTTGTAAAAAAGTACTTGAATGAGCCTGCAGAAATCTGGAAAAAGGTCTTGTGGACAGACGAGACAAAGATGAACTTATGGAGAAATGTGGAGATGAAAAGGAACTGTCCAAGATCCAAAGTATACCAGGTCATCTGTTAAACATGGCAGTGAATGTGTCATGGCTGGGGCATGTATGGCTGCCACAGCTACTGCCATGCTTCTCTTCATTGATGATGGAACTGCTGATAGCAGTAGCACAATGAATTCTGAGGTAGATAGAAGCATCTTACCTGCTCAAGTAGCAGTAAATGCCTCCAAACTCACTGGACGGCACTTAATCCTACAACAAGGTAATGATCCCAAACATACTATCCAGGCAACACGAGACTTTTTCAAAACTCAAAAATAGCAAGTCCTTGAATGGCCAAACCAGTCACCTGATTTAAATCCAATTGAGCATGAGATCCATATGCTTAAGGGGACAAGCCTCCCAAACAAGCAGGAACTGAAGACAGTTGTATTGGAGGTTTGGCAGAGCATTTCCAGAGAAGATACTCAGTACCTAGTGATATCTATGAATCACAGACTTCAAGCAGTCATTACAGTCCTAAATATGACTATTTTAGTAGACCTGCCATTGCTGTGCCCCAAACATTATGGTGCCTTGAAATGTGGAGACTATGTAGAAAAAGTGCTGTCATTTCTACATGGTGAGACCGAAATGTATGCAAATAGCCTTACACGAAAGTCTGCAATGTGCACTTTAATCACATCTTAATTGTTTCATTTGTAATTTTAAACTGTGGAGCAGAGTGGTCAATTAAGGAAAAATATGTCTTTGTCCCAAACATCATTAAGGGTGCTCTAGTTGTGTTAATTTCTGTCTAAAGAAATTCATCTGTTCAGAGGTGCTGTGTAATGAGAAGTGAAATCTGGTGAGTCATCTGGAAATACTGTATACTGATATTTTAAAAATAAAACAAATATATTTAATAATGATACTGTTAAGAGCCCTGGAGCAGAATGTTAGTATGTTGTCCTACATAAACCATACATCATTATCAGTTCTCCGTTAAAATAAATATGCAGACTAACCCACATACTGTTGGCAGCATTTCATAATCACCACGAACAGCATTACAAGGTCAGGGCTATGGAGAGAGGCAGAGAGAGAGAGAAAAAAAAATCATATTTGCAGTTATTTGTGCCAGAGCTAAGCTGGTCAATCGGCCTCCGGCTCCTGATTGCAGCCAGATCTTGAGAGGCGTGACGTCACCACACCGGCGCGTGCACTGCACGGCGGCGAAAGGCACACGCACTTCGTGGGAGGAGAGGGCGGCACTAGCAAACATATGAGAAGCGGCACAAGTAACTGGGAGGACGAGTTCGAACCCGAGACTGAAAAAAAAGACGCAAGGGGAAAAGGGAACCGGAGTGAATTAAGTGAGACCAGCTCACGTTGGCGGCGCGCATACTAAACGTGTAGCGTGCGCTACATGCCAAAGAGTCTCCTCTGTAACTGGGGCTGAATGAATAACCATGGCAACAGCAGCAGTAGCACCAACGAGCTGCTCGTGGCAATAAACACTTATCTACTGTAATCGTGTATCGGCAGACCTTGGACATAAATACGGGCGCAGGGGAAGGGAACACCGCAGACCAGAGCATCTGTACTGCAGAAGTGTGCCAGGTAGGGCTGTTATTTCTATGTGCTGCTAACAGATATGCGCAATGTTCGTTGTACCGGAGAGCCCATTTCGTATATAAAAGACCCCGAGCTCTGTACTCGAGAAGTCCAATTGAAGGTAACTGTGATGGCTTTTGCGGATGCAAAAAAAACTACACTTTCTAATAGTGGGATGTTGGAGCAATTGAGGACTTCAGTTGGACAGCAAAATGTCTTTTTTGTCATAAAACAACACTGAGTCCGACTGCAGCATTTCATTGCCGTCACCCTGTGTACAGTACGCGTGATGTGAGAGCAGCGTTATAATGAAACTAAGCGATAAATAAGGCAGACTATTACGAGTGTGTAATCCTGTTCTGATCAGTCGTATTCAATTGGCTGTCATGTAAAGGAGACATTTAGGGTTGAAAGTTGCAATGCTCGCCAAAATCATTTAAAGCATTCTTAAAACATTCAAGTATTTATTGTTATACGCTAAAATAAAGTTGTTGTTCTTTTTTAAATAGAGAAAGGAACTGCCGTGTACTTTTATCTAGCATTCTCTTATAGTAGCCGAGAGACCGCACATCATTCGGATGCCGTTCGTGTTTATATGCACAATCTTCCAACAGGTGAACGTGGTTTTGAGATGCGCTGGTCTGTGAATGAATGTACTGTAGAATGTATTACTCGCAACGGTTCATCGCTATTAGTTTCAGTCATACTAAGAATAATAATGACGAGATAATTTTGCCATAACCTTAAAATAAGTTTCGTTAATCCCTGTAAATTAAGGGTTCACGGAATTCCTGCTATTCGATATTCTGAACCCTCGAATGAAAGTGGCTGCTGCGGATTACGCAACTGCTAAGAAATAAACATCAGGGATAATACTGAATTTCAGGTCATCAAATGAACTGTGATTCATTTATTTGTGTTCGCATGTTTATGTATGTATTCTTGCCTTGAAGAATTATAAAAACACCGAAACAATAGTTATTTACATCCGCCCATCCTTTCATTGTCCAGACTGTTTATTCCTTTTCAGGGTTGCAGGGAGCAGGAGCCTGTCCTTGCAGCACCGAACACAAGGCAGTCATTACCTACTTAATTTGTATATTTAACTTATATTGTGTACTAAAATATTGTCTGTTCCAATTTGAATGCAGTAAGGACAGACCTATTGCATACAAAGTGGATTTTGCACTTTTGAATTATCTGAATTATTTTTACACATAAGTCAATTAGGCATATTTAAAAGAACTGTACCGTGTATATTTCTGAAACTGTATATTTTCATATTGCAATCCACAAGCACTGCAGTATGTCTTTAAAATGCCTCACTGTGACTGTGGCTGCTTATTTTATCTGTCAAGTCAGACGTTTTCTTTGTTTTTTTAGTATTTTTTGTTTGTTATAATTTAGATGCATTTATTTATTGAGCTGTAAAAATCCAGATTTTCCCCTTGGGACAAATAAAGTTCTGTATGACCATTCTTCATGTATAAAAGCAATAGCCAGGTTCCTAATCGCCCTTTTTTCATTCTGAATCCACCTGAATTACTGTTCTGTGAGCTGATATCATTTAAACATAATTAATACATTGGTATTGCAGTTAAAAAAGATCCACACAAATGTTAATAAGTCATTCCCATCTATTATTTATTTATAGAAATAACAGTAAGTAAAAAAGATAGCCAATACAGATGTTGTGGTGCCCGTTAATGGTGCATCTTGAAAGCAGTGTTATCTAATATAAGAATGAACCCTTTAAAATGGCATTCTTTTGTTAGGAAACAAAACAATTTCATGTTTTATTTATTAGTTTTTTTTTTTTTTTACATTGAGACTGGTTATCCCATGGGACAAAATGTTGGTGCAATGTTTATTGTTGCTTCCTCACAAATCCAGAGGCTTGAGTTTGTTTCCTAATTTAGTAACTGTCTTTTTGGGTTTCTACTTGTTCCTTGTGATTGCATAGATTTTCTCTGGGCATTCTGGTTTCCTCCCACATCTTAAACGCTATCATTGTTGGGTTATTTGAAGGCTGTGCTCTGATTTAGACAGGTGTCTTGTCCATGGATGGCACCTGCTGCCAGGATACAAACATGATAGCAAATAGACGTATGTCATACCTGATATTAGTTTATTTTGAATTAAGTATTCTAAGATGGATTGCCTAGGGTTTTCCTGACATTATCAGTGAACTGGCATTTTGCATTGTGAATCTGAATATTTTACAGTATCCTTTAAATAAGTTGATACAAAATATTCCAGTCAGCTTTGGAAGGTTAATTAGTCGAATTGAATAAGATTGCATGGATTCATTATTTCGTATAAAACTTTTTTTGAGTCTGGATTAATTATGCATTTTTGAGGAAGAAGAAGATAGCTTTGAAAATATGCCAAAATAGATCTAAGTCCACAGTTAGTGTACAGTCAGACATCCAGAATTCGTTTTGAACAGTATTCACTTAGCTTCAGACAATTTGTAGAAAACACAGTTTTAATGAAAGCCCAAGGGTACAGTTTGGATCTGTAACAGTTCCCAAGGTTGTTGAGTTAGTAAGCAGACAAAGGTCGAAAAAATCTAAATAGGTATATAGAGACCACTGGACATGGTTGAGATGTTGCTCATTTACAGTGTTTTGTTAAGTGAAGACATGAGTAGGTATCTGATTGGTAGTATCCATACATAAAGATGGGACTGGGATGGTCATTATAGTTACAGAAAATCCAAGCTTGTGACAGTTTATTTAATGACCAGTTTTAATGAAGACCCTTTGGATGGAGAGAGAGAGATTTAATCAGTTACTGATCCAAAGGTTCTTGTGTTTGAGAAGGACTTGTTACCTGTCTAAGGCTAATAACATCTAAATAATTATATAGAAAAAACAGCACAAAGTGGAGATGATGCTCAGATGCCATTTTGTGTAAAAAAGAAAATATGAGCAGTTGTCTAGCTTTTTTGATTTCCTTCCCTAAAAATCTAACTAGAAAACTAAATAAAATTAAAAATGTTCTTATCCTTTACTTTTTGTGATGTGTTTTTTTTATTATTATTATTATTGCTATGGTATTGAAGGTGTTACTGGAGCATACTAGGCAGTTGTGCTGTTTGTGGATAGATGTGACATTACTGTGGGGGGGAATTCTAACAGATAATTGCCAACTTGCAAAGTAGGGATATTTAAAGAATTCATTAATTCTGCAATTTATTCATTACAGTGGAAGAATGTGAGCTTACCTGGAACCTTAAAGTAGAAGATGTTAATGTTTTATAATGTTTGTATAATTTCAAAATAAACTGCCCATAGAAGTGGCATCAGAATTGTTTTCTGTCAAAATCAAAACATTGTTCAAATAAAAAGGACATCTCTTTTTTGTGTACCAGCACTGTATAACCTTGTTGTTTATTTGCCTGCCTCCCCTCTACAGTACTGTTGGTAACTGCTACTAAATAAATACTGACCTCTGCTTTAATGGCTTGTTGCAGAGGGCAAGGACACAATGATGAGTTAAGAAAAACTTTAAGGTTTGTTTTTATACATATGTATTAGTCATATTAGATGTTTAGTTGAACTGGATACCATTCCAATTGTGACTTAAGCCAATAATCACATATGTCATGTTGACAATAAGAGGGATATGATTTATACAGCATGACCTTGGATCTCCTTTGAGAATGTTAAAGGTATGATCAAAAGAGTATAACAGTTGTGTATTCCGTTCACTTTAATATATTGCACAGTATTGTATCTTTAGCAATGGTTGTTGAACTCAGCTGTGCAATAACCCTGTGGCTAATGGTCTGTTTCAATTTTTTTCAAAGGACAATTGTTGCCTTGTTGAAACTTGATGCTTTTTTTAAAAGCTTGTTTTATGTTTGTTCAGTTAAAAATGCTCCACAGTTTATATAACTTTCCAAAGAAAACTTAAAGACATGCTATTGACATAACTTTTATCACAAAAGAAGGTATTCATTCTTCTCATTTATTTTTAATCATTGATTTAATTGAGTTCTTTTACATCTAAACATTTTTTTTGTAAAGTTATACAGTATACACACACACAAACACACACATATATATACTGTATATATATACAGTATATACATATATATATACTAGCTGTGAAAGCCTGTGCTGTAAAATGCCCGGGGTCCTAGAAACTATTGAAATCGTCCGAAAAAAAATTGACATGTAGAGATAATTGAAAGGAACTACCCTGTGCATCTCTCTTCTTGGAGGTTTCGTTTTGCCGATGTGCTCGAATAGTTTGTGCATTAGCGGCTAAGCGACTGTCTTTCTTCAGAGGTTTCGTTTTGCCGACATACTCGCTTTAACTTGTGTATTAGCGGCGGGAGGAAAGTAAAAGGGCTACTGTTTTGACAATGTGCTCACCACGCTTCTGTAATATCGGATAACTGAGTGTCTCTCTCTTTGGATGTTTCGTTTTGACGAAGTACTGGCCTTGCTTGTGTATCCTTGGAGGCGGAGCCCTTAGCCCGACTTCACCTCTCAGTTCCATGCCGGAAAGACACACACATAGACGTTTATATATATTTATATATGAGGTGCGATCCAAAAGTTCCCGGAATGCATTTATTTAAAAGCATACACACCAAATAACAATTAATGGTGAACAGTTGCTTCAAAATAGTCACCCGCTGAGTTGATACACCAATCCCAGCGAGATTTCAACCTTTCGAAGCACCTCTGGAAGTCGTTTTTTGTCAGTGTGTTCAAGACGTCGGTTGTTACCGTTTGGATCTCCTCCACCGCCTGAAATTGGCGTCCCTTGAGCCTCAACTTCATCTTAGGAAATAAAAAAAAAAATCAGACGGCGCTAAATCAGGGGAGTACGGAGGGTGGGGAATGGCAGTAAACTTTGTAGAAGCCAAAAATTTGCACACAATCAGAGATGTGTGAGCTGGTGCATTGTTGTGATGCAAAAGAAATGACTTGTCAGCCCACATCTGAGGACGTGTTTGGCGATTTGATTTCGCAAACGCATTAGAACATCCCTGTAGAATGCTCCATTCACTGTCTCTCCTTGTGGCACAAATTCCTTGTGGATGACACCCTTCTCATCAAAGAAGCAAATTAGCATTAACTTGGTGTTGCTGTGAACTTGTCGAGCTTTTTTGGGTCTTTCAAATCACTCATTTTCACGAACAACTCTTCACAGACACAACCGAAGTTTAAACGAGAACTGCGACTTGTAAAACAATTGCGCAAACGTTATAACGCATGATAACAGCTCTCAAGGACAACTTGAACTGCTATCTAGCGACGATTGATATAACCAAACCCTTCTGGCAGAAGAATAAATGCATTCCGGGAAGTTTTGGATCGCACCTCGTATATAAGGTATAAAATATGTACTACTGACAAAGTGCTTTAACAGTTACTTCAGTATCATCACTGGTTTAACAGCCATTTTCTGACTTTGTCCCCCAAACCTGTCTCCTTCTCCTCTCTCCATAGTCCTGGGCATCCTTTTGTATAGGATCTGTACTTTTCATATCAATTCCATCCATATCATTTTCAGATTGTGTCTCAGTTTCACCACCGTGGTTTCACCCAGTCATCTTCTCACTCTGCATGCCCAAACCACCTTAGTCTGCTTCTTCTCAGCGCAGCACTGTCACCTCCACACCAAGACTTAGTTAGAATTTATGTTCCTGTCACTCAGTGGCACTCCACATATCTGTCCGATCATATTCATCTCTGGTCTTTCCAGATTTGTTTTAAGTTCTACATTCATCTGCTACATCTTACTCCCATAAACTATACTGCTTCTCACGCATCAATGCCAGAGAGACTCCTTTGGAAGTCATAATAGGAGACAGCTCCCAGAATTTCCTCCATACATCTAGGCCTGCACCTCTGTCTGCATTCAACATATCACCTAAGCTGCAGAAGTTCCATACTTTACCCTTCTTTGCCAGTATCTAAATTTACACGTACCTACATCATCATTCTCTAATCTCCTTCACAGCACTACATCTTTGATGTACCTAGTTCCAACAATCAGTGTTATTTTCTCCTTCTTCCCCTGTTGGCAAAATCTGAAGTTTGCTGATTATGGATGAATTTGAGGTTGCGTGTTCAAACCTCACCTCTGTCACTTGATAACCATGAGAAAGTCACTTCACCTGTAAAAAAACAAATGTAACAACTTGCATTTGAGATGCTTTAAGTTGTCTTTAATAAAGGTGCCAACCAAATAAGAAATAATAATAAATAACACATTTCCTGCACATAGTACATTGGTCATATATACACCTGCTTCTATCCTTCCTGCTCCCTGCCTCCCACCATCACCTGGGTCTTCACTGTATTTACTTTGAAGTCAATTTCTCTACAAACTAGCCTTTTGGAGTAATCAACAGCAAAATAGAACATGTACGCATTTTAAATTTTGAATCAGCTAGCTCCTGAAAAAAACTTGTCATCATTCATTTATGTTTATACAGTAGACTGTTTTATGTAGAACAATAGATTTTCAAGGGATTAATGAAATATTGGACATGATTCAAATGCTGGAATATAATTATAGAATTTAAACTGACATCTGTTTCTTGTTCCTGTTAAATGGTAGAGATAGGGACAGCTTGACAAAGAATGGTACCGATTTCATTCTTATCTATTAACTTAAAAACTCAACATTTAGTCACATATTTAAAGTATTTTCACGACTGCCATTTTTTTTAAACATCAGCACCATTTTGTTCATGTGTGTCCTCTCCAATTGGAATATAATGTTCTAATGGATGTGTCATCACCAGTGTCAGACTCATTTATTTTATTTTTTTTAATTCTTTAACACATGCCATACTATAGTACATTATGGAATGCCCAGGGAGGGATTAGGCAGTCATTTTGAACAAGGGTGGACATACTGTGGCCTGCATTTTCCCCTTAACCAACTATGGTTCCCACAGGTTTATTTTCTGTGGAAGTATACATGTAATGTAATTTAGTTTTCCTCTTGTCCATTGCTGGCTCGTCTTAGCTCAGTATAGTCAAACAGTAATTTACCATTTATATATTAGCTGCTTTAAGAACTGAAATCTATAGGTATGTATGGGTATATTTTGTAAAGAGGTTGCTGGAAGCACCACCAAGTTGGCGCAGTAAGGGCAAAAATCCTGGAAGAAACTTCCAGTGCACGAATGGAGACTGACTGGGTGCAGAAGAGTTCCTGCATATGGAAATGTGAAAGTGCAGGGAACATTTAAAGGAGGTTTGCCATTATATATGCTTGGTAGCTTCAGATAGTCAGTAGAGAGGGACACCAACATCATAAACAAAAAGATTTGTGGCATGGGCAGAAGTAGTCTTCTTGGGCCAGATATGAGGCTCTGAAGCTAAGGATCTGCGGTGGTATCCCGAAGGTTGCTGGTTCGAATCCCCGTCACTGTCAAAAGAGATCTTACTCTGCTGGGCCCTTGAGCAAGACCTTTAACCTTCAATTGCTCCAGGGGTGCTGTACAATGGCTGACCCTGTGCTCTGACACAAAGGGGTATGTGAAAACTAACGAATTCCAAATACAAAAAATTGTATAAGGTGAAATAAAGAACAAAAAAAAAATTTTGAAAATACTTGTCTGGAGACATCTTGCTGAAAAGTTTGCAGTGAATGGCGCTGCTGCAAAGGTTCCACCCACAGGGTTCCTTCTTAAAAACCTCCCACCAAATTCATCCAGTCTGTGCACTTTAAACGTTTGGAGTTGTAGTGTCCCATTTCTACTCATGTAATAGATAACTACATAAAATAACTATACAAGGAGAGGGAGAGGAAAAAAAGACACTGAACAATATACTTGACAGCAAGAGAAAGTAGATAAAATTACTGACGAAGTTCAGATATAATATGTTTGGTATTCCAAATGGACAGTAATGTTAACTTGCATTAGTTATTTGTTTAGACATACAATGAGACATTGGGTTCTGTGCAGCCTTGTCTGTGGGTCTGCTGGAGTCCCATCGGTGTCATTAGGCAGATTTATTGTTTCGGTGAAGTGAGGACCGAAAAAGACATCTTTTGTAGCTTTTCTTTAACAACTCGCTTAATGGCAGTTCTTTTCACCTCCTTTTAATTCAGTGTGACAGCACAATGTTTAGTTCATCCATCCATCCATCCATTATATTAACCCACTTATCCAGGGTAAGGTGGCAGTGCAGTTGGAGCCTCTCCCAGCAATTATTGGGTGCAAGGCAGGAATTATCCCTAGACACTGCACCAGTCACATCTTTTAGTTCAAATTCATATTTTACAGTTCATAATTTTACAGATGTAGCTGCCAGTTCTTTCAGCCTCATATTAATTCCAGTAGAATCATCATAACTGAGAGAGGCAGACAACACAAACAGCTTGCGTCAGTTAACTTATACCTCTAGTCCATGGAGGTCTTTGAATGCCAAAGATTAATCTAGTTTTACAATACGGGATTTCCTTTTTCATGGGTTATGTTTATTTTTAGTTCACGTAAAGCACTTTGAGCTACATTTTTTTTTATGAAAATGTGCTATACAAATAAATGTTGTTGTTGTTGTAAAGTGTTCTCCACACACATGACACACATTTATAAGTTTAACATTTTACGAAAATTTTCAGCCATACAAGATTTATTCATTGTGTCCACAGGCTTGCAGTCTTTTAGGCCATGTTATGAAGCACACCGTTACTCTTTACTGTTTAAATTATGGCCCATACTCTGAGCTCTACCTTCATGAACCGTTGGATTCAGTTGAAAATGTCACACTCAGTGCACTGTATAATTGTTTCCACCCAGTTTATTGGACAATTTGCTCATGGTTGGTTCTGTGAGACTATGGCACACAGTGCAAAATATTCCATCAAAACACTCGAGTTCCTGTAGTCCTACATATGCTAGGAGTAACCCAGCTCTTATAGACAGTGAGGGTTCAAGTGGATTGACAAGGAATACAAATGAGCTCAGGTAGGAATTTATGGGACTCTTACTATTTTAACAGCACATGCAGCAAGAGTGATATCTGAGAGGTCATATTCTTAAGGGACAACAGAAGACTTGGGAGATTTAAAAAAAAGTTTGAACATAGTGTCCCAGGAGCAATGGAATGACTGCTTCTGACTGTTGGGCCAGCTCACTGCCAACAACAAATTGAATTTACAGTTAGGGAGGTGAGATGAGGCAACAGCTTGATTAACAGAAGAAAGGCAGACCTTGGCAGAGAGAGAGAGAGAGAGACAGACAGACAGGCAGGCAGTGAGGAAGAAAGTGCATTTTGTTCAATGGTGTTGGCGGTCCAGTTGGTAAACAAAAGCAACATATAGGTATGAATCCAGCAAGGGGCACTAGCTCCCTTGTTGGAATAAGTTCTTTTTTAATTACGGCATGTTACATAACCTGAAACTATATAGATATAATATTAAAAGGCAATACCCCTCCCTTAGTGATATGGCGGTAAGAAATCACATAGGAGAAATAACTTAGCTTTCTTTAATGACGGTTTACGTGGCATAACAGATGAAGGAAGCCATGACAAGACCAATACTGAAGTGAGAGCTCGATGTATACAGTCTGCCATTTTCGTTGCTGCGCTGGAAGGATTTTCAGGATCGGATGATGTTATCTCCTATTCGTCCGTCGGCTTCAAATTTGTGACAGGCAATGTTCCAAGGCTTCATACTCTTTCTCCATTTGCAGGCCCCCACTTAGGGTAAATCATGCCATTCCAAACAGAGGAAAAGAAGATCAAATGTCATGCTGACTTTGACACACAGAAATAGTACAATGCCCATTTTGCAGTTATCTCTTTCTTGTCTTCTAATGCTTGCCTAGCAGTTCTAAATGCTGGGCCCCTGTGTGCTAAATCTGGCCTTGTGTTAGCTGTAGATGTGAGTGGATTTATAATTTTTTTTTTTTTTTTGTACAGAGCACAGTGACATATTAAACTTTTGTTCTTATTACAAGGTAGCACATTGGTAACTGTGTATCAGGCCCAGATGCATCAAAGTTTTACATTATTTCTACTTGTGTGTTGTTGCTTCGTGGAGCTTTCTGCTTCACTGGTGACCACCTAAATGCTGCTCTGTTAGAATAAATCCATTTTGAACCTGTACATATATTATTCATATCTACTTTTTGATTTAGGGGTTAGCAAAAGGTTTTTGAGAAAGTCATATAATTAAAGAATATAGTTTATTGGCCAAAACAGACTACAAGTGTTATTGTTTTGTGGTGTTCATCCTTTAGCCAAAAGTTTGCAATGTTAAGTAACCTAATAAAAATACCCAGGTTAGGCTTTGTTCAATCACTATTGTTAACAAAGACAAAGATGTCCTAAAATCCTTTTATATTTCTATATTTTATCATAAATTAATTATTTTATGTATGACCTCAAATACGTAGATCACAGAATGTCAATGTATAATTTGAAATTGATAATAGTGAAGCATTTCTCACTTGAAATATTACAGGAATTCTTTGTTAGTAGTGAATGTCAAACTCTGTTTCTGCTAAATCTATACTCTCACAAATGAGTCAAATTTCTGGGTGTTTACAATTTATTTTAATTATTTGACTGATGTTTTGTTGAATAAGATTCACATTGCTTCTAGAAATACACCATATATTAATTAATATGTTTAGGTAGATTGTGAATTTAGTTTTCTAAATATGTTTTGAAGTAGACTAGCATATATCATGGTTAAATGTTAGACAATTTAACATTCAAAACTTGAGAAAGTAGAAGTTGTAGTATTGTGACTTGAAAAGAGTACAGTAAAAGTCTTACTGGCATGTCTAACCAACATGCAACACGTCCCCAGATTTGTGTGACATGAAAAAGAAGAATGTACCAGAATATAGGACTTTAACTTTAATTAATACAAAAATACAAATTGGGTCACCCAAAGTTCTTCTTACCTCTTTCTGTGTTCCCATTACTTGATTTCATGTAAAATGATCAGTCAATAAATCTCTTATTATATATATTCTGTCTTAATTTCATTTTTTTCCAGTTACACTGATGCCTACATACTCTAAGGAACACTAATAAAATAAAGACTAACAATAATATTTTGTGTTTCCGAAACTTACTAATGTCTTTCCTGGATAAAATGGTATGCTAACAATTGTATTAAATGAAGAGGATTTTGCTGTTTTGATATAGTAATATTGAAGTGGTAATAATTTAAACCGATAATGGATAAACATGTAAGAACATCTTGATTTTCTATTATAACCACTGCAGTTACTTACTGCAGAGGAAAGAAGCAAAAACTGCAGGTAAGCAAATTACTGATTGCTCTTTTTAAGACCAATCTGGGGTGGCTGCCAAGCATTGGAACCTTCTACAATAAAAATAACTTCCCTGTATTTAAAGACTAAGAGCATACGTATTTACAGTTGTGTAAAACATTTGTGGATTACTGCTTGAATGACTTATGAGATGTGGTCCGATCTTCAAGTTAAAAAAAAAAAAAAATCTAATGACATTTTGATTATCATGCAGCCCACACAGAATTTTATATTGTTGTATCCTTAAGCTAATGACATTTTGATTATCATACAACCCACACAAACATTTATATTGTTGTTTCCTTATTGACCATTTTGCTTAATAAACAAGGTCAAGATTTAGTAACTGGTGGTAGCGCTGTTTTACGGTGTTATTAGATGACCTATGACATTCACCTACATAAGAACACAAGAGATTTGAGAAACGAGAGGAGACTTTTCAGTCCTATCAAGGTCATTTGTTTAGCTAATCCTTAAGGTGGCCCAATATTTCATCCAGATGCTTTTTAAAGATTGTCAAGGTTTCTCTCCCTCAACTACATGTCTTGATAGTTTGTTGTAGGTTTCCTTATCTCTTTGTATGAAGAAGTGCGAGATTTAGTCTTAATTCCTTAATCCCTCTGAACCTAACATGAGAGGTACCAACTAGGCTTTTCTTAATTGGACATAGTAAGAAACGGAAATGTTGAAACTAGCCATGTATCTGTTACTGGTATCTGCTTACCTGTTTCTCTGTCCTGATTGTACCCTGCATACTCAATCCTAGGGATTTCTAATGGCACACTGCTCGCTGACTGGGACTGTTTTTATTTTCAATCCTTAAAGGACCACAGCTAGACAAGGAATGAACAACTGTATCACCTGGCAATGTTAGTAATTAGTAATTGAACAGAGACATTGGATTTAAACCTTTACTTATGTACTAGGGTGTTGTACCATGTTAGCCATTATGAATGTAGTGAAAACTCAAGCAAAATGACACCTTTTATTGGCTAACTAAAAGATTACAATATGCAAGCTTTCGAGGCAACTCAGGCCCCTTCTTCAGGGAAGATGTAATGTAAGATTTGTTGCTGAAGATAGAGCTCCTTGGAAAGTGTCCAGCAGCTAACCAGATAGCAAGTTAAATTTAAATGTCCTTGGCTAATCTCAAGGTGTCAAAAAGGCAAATTGAACTAAAATGAAACTAAAAACTGAACTGAAAACTGAAATGTTAACTGAGTTGAGACTATTTAAGAAAAAAAAAGATTCTAATAAAAGCAGCCACTCTGTCACTCTTCTCATCCAAATTTAGCACATATACCTGGCTTACTGTACGCTAGCAAAGTGGCTAACATTATTACAGTTTCTCAAAACACAGAAAAATTATTGCACAAGCTCAAAGTCAGTCCCCATATTTTGGGAGTGCACCAAATTAACATAATTTTGGACAAAAAAATTTTAAATATTTATCAGACAGCCTAGTTGTCAGAATCACTAATAACCCATTGATAGCTATACTGTATTTGGTGTACATCCAGAAGGGCTTAAAGTGGAGAAGGACAAATTGATTGTAATTGCCTATACCGCACTACTAGCATGTAGACTTATCTAGCTTAACTGGAAGAATCCCAACCATCCTTTTATAAATCAGTGGATAACTGAAGTTCTATATTGTTTGAAATTAGAAAAAATCTAATTCTTGCTTAGAGGATCTATCCTAAACGTTTTTAAAACATGTCAAGACTTAATTAAAACAAAATAAGAATAAGCATTCATTTAGGAGGAAGAGGATGTTTTACCCTTTTGTTTTTTTTAATTATTTTTTTCCTGTGTTCTTCGTTTTCTTCCCTTTCTTTCAGGTGGAGGTTGAATTCTTGCTTTGTTAGGTTTTGGAGTTATATAATAGGTTCTGTATTTTTATTTATTTTTTTTGCTTGATTGTATACTATGTTACTTTCTTAAAATCACACACTTGCTGCAGCTTTTATTCATACCTTCACAGCATGTACAAGACATTCTGGCCCATTCTTATGTAAAGAACTGTTTAATTTTATTTATTTATTTCTGGGACATTTTGCAAGAACACTTTGCTTCAGATCATGCCACAGCTCTTCAGCTGGAATGAGGCCGGCTCTCTGACTTGGTCAATCTAAAATGCCAAATTTCTTTTGTTAAAGACACACTGTTATTTTTGAGGCCTTTATTGTGCTGCATGACTCAGCTTCTTTTGAGTTTCACAGCACAGAGATATGACACTATATTCATCTCATAAAACTTGGAATTTCATTTTTCCACTAATGTTTTGGACCATGAGGCAGCCATAATATACACTCCATGATGCTTTACAGTTGTGATGGGTTTTTGATGTGCCAACCAACATGGCTCTTGTTTAGCACTTTTCATGTTGTCATATGCTGTCAAGTACTAGAAATGTCTGCAGAATTATCTTAGTGTCACCTCCTTGAATACTGTGTACCCTGCCCTTGCAATGCTGTTTGCAGAGTGTCTGCTCCAATTATACTGAATTGGTTTTGTCTGTGTACTGTGTGCAACTGTGGGTTGATGGAACCTTATGAAACACTATTTGTGAATTTTTTGAACTTCAGTGGCTCTTCTTCTGAGGTCCTCTGAAATTCTTTTTGATTACTTTTATTACAGTACATTTTTTACAGAGGTTCACATACTTAACATTGAACATTTAAGCAATATGTTCAGTTAGGATATAACAATGCGTAATTTTGTGTTTGTGATTTAAAACAACTTATAACTGTGAGAGATCTGTAACGATATATATAAAATAATGCTTAACATGTTTCAATTATCAGCCTTGCTACTTCCAAGAAGGTAAGTTAACCTGTGTTCTTGTCATTTTTGGTTATTATCTACAAGTATGCCATTAACCTAAAAAAATGCTTTGACATGCAATCCTTATGTTTTCAACATTTCACTTTTGATAAATGATTCAATGTGTAGTAACCATATGCCACATTTTTAATGTTCGGACTCTTCATTTGTAATACTGAAGATGCCAGCCAAAATGTTGATACATTCATACCATAAGCTAATTAAAATAATAACAACACATACTGATCTCCTTTTAGGGCAGTATGCCAGTTATCTCTCTATTATAAAAAAAAAATCCTGGAAAGCAAAAGCAAGCCAACGATGCATGATCTTCTCGGAAGTTCTCGGAAGACATTTAAAAGACCCGCGAGACAAAAGAGGCTTGCCATGGAGTGTCTTGCAGGGACCGTAAAGATGATACTTGGTGCCAAGAGATTGTCCCAGGGTCGTCTCGCGAGGACGTGGAACATGAGATTCTTGCAAGATACGCCTTACTTACAAAAGATATCATATAAGAGCACACCCATCAAAAAACACTCAGTCGTGTAAAAGCATGTAGCACACACACATCCTGTGCTCTCAGCACATACTGTATAAAGTGTATAAGGACAATACGGAGAATAGAGACCCAAAGGTGTTGGAGAGAAAAAAAGGCAGATAAGAGATTATGAAAGCAGTGGAATTCGAAAGGCTCAAATAAATGATGGCGCGATACACATGCAGAGAAAGGTACAGAATATGAAAGCAGTAAAATTCGAAAGTATTGTAGCATCGCAGCCAGGTTGAAGCCTTTTTTTTTTAAGTGATTGTTAGGTCCGATTGAGGGAGGGCAGAGTACAGCATGGAAGACTGATAGCGGGGTATTGATTGATGCGGTAAGGGCAGGGCGAGACCCAGGGGAGGAGGGTTTGGAGAGGGTGATAGAAAGTTGTGTTTGGGGTTAGGAAGTCGGCGATTATTCAATTAAAACTTTTGTGACAATTTATCATGTCAGTCGCTACAGTATCAAAGAAAAGATAGAAAAGATCGCATTACTGCAAACAAAAGGTGATTAATCATCAGAACCAGGTGTAATTGAAAAAATAGCAGGACAAATCGAGGTCAGAAATAAAAGGTAAAGAGTAGACAACAAAGTCTTTTCACATTCGCATCATTCAATGCACAAAATGTGGATTTACACAATAATGGACCATATGCTATGAGAAGCTGTGGTCCCAGAACAGTTAAAGCAAAGACAAGTTGAATTTCAAAGAATACACAATACGGTCAGGTGTATATTGATGATCACAGAGAAGCAATGCAAATTTTAACAGGTAAAAAGAAACGTAATGTATATATTCTGGAAATAACATTACCCACCAAAGGAGATCGTGATATGCTATTCATATTAAAATGTTTACAGTTTACCGTGAGAATAGCTTTTGCTATGACAATCAATAAATCACAGGGACAAACATTAGAAAAAGTCGGATTATTTAGTAGAGAAACAGAAACAATAGTCACTCACGGGCAGTTATATGTTGCGTTGTCACAATGTGTCTCCAAAAAATTTTGTTTTTAATGAAGCTTTAAAGTAAAAATGCAAATAATAAAATTGAAACAATTCCAAAGAAAAAAAAAATTTTAAATTGTATATCCGATTAAACAAACACAAGGGTTGGCGAGCAAGTGAGCAGGGGACGAAGCTCCCTAGTAAACTTTAATAAGAAGTAATTTGTCTTAATGAAGCTGGTATTTTTTTAATTAACCAGATACAAAAAGATATCTGTATTTTAAACAGAGTTTCTAAATGCACTCTACCATCTGTTTAAGAAATGTGCTTCTGATATTATTGGTAAAGAACAAATCCTAGAGACCTCATTCAAGTTTTGTTTTTTTTTTGTCTGTTTGTGACATTAGCCCTAAATTTGAATTTGAGGTGTGATATGTATTTATGTATTTTATATTATACTGCATATGCATATATACTGTACGCATATAGTGATGGAGATACTTTTGTCACCCCAGAACAAAGAATTCCAAAGGGCACATCCATTTATTCAGGTTCTAAGCTGCTTGTCAAGTTCAGAGTTCAACATTGTGTGAAGGCTCTATTTATCTTGGACGTTTTGGATGACATGTAGAAGCCAGTTATTGGGGTGCTAATCCATGGCAGACACCCTCATATGCACACCTTCGGTTTACATTGTCGCAGTAGGGGGCGCTATCTCTCCCTTGAACCCTCAGGTACCACGCCAGACACCAGGTAAAAGTGCAATAATTCTTTGTTTTATTATAATAATGTGCACCAAGCACTCTCCACTCCACACTACTCATAAACCAATTACACACAATAATAAATCAATAATCAACAATCCTCCACTCCGAGACGCGTTGCCCTCCTACCACCCAGCTCAGCTCGCCGTCTGGAAGTTCCCACGGTCCTTTTATACTCCCTGACTCGGAAGTGTCCCTGGCCAACAGTCCACAAGTCCTTATTCCTTCCGGGTCAGGGTAAATAGTACTTTTTTCTTCACCCTGGAAGCCCGTCGCTCTTCATGTGACGAACTTCCGGGTCATAGTGCACAAATGAGTCTACTGGCCTCCCGACAGCGACTCCCAGTGGTCTCCAAGGTATCCAGCAGGGCTGCGCATAAAAACTACATAGTCCATGAGGCCCTGCTGGAATTCGGGACCTGTCCATGCTCTCGGGAGAGCTCCTCCTGGCGGCCTGGGGGTGAGGGCCGGAATATGAAGCCGGCCATCCATCACAATTCCCCCCCCCTTAGCGACGACAACGGGGGACTTAAAAACACTCTGTCTTAAAGCAGAGTTGGAAAAGACCCTCTGAGGTACTACTTGAACAATATTCCAGTGATAATGGCAAGAAAACAATTTGTACAGGTGTCCCAACTTCTGTTGATTACTTAAAAACCCTCTGTCTTAAAGCAGAGTTGGAAAAGACCCTCTGAGGTACTACATGGACAATATTCCAGTGATAGTGGCAAGAAAACGGCAACTAACAAATTAAATTAGCCAGAGCATTATTACCCTTAGAAGTGCAGGCCTTTCATTTAGAGAAATTGCATAAAAAAATCAAAATCTCAGTTAGTCTGGCATCCTACACAATCCATAGGCAGCTGGAAACTGGAAGAAACCCTGATAGGAAGAAATCTGGCAAAGCCAAAGTCTCTGGCAGACCAAAAGTCCCAACCCAATCAGAAGACAAGTTTCTGAGGGTCACCAGCTTGTGTGATAGGCGATCACAGCACAACAGCTACAAGAACAGCTTAACTGTGGTCAAAAAAACAAAGACTCAGTTTCTGCTGAGACTAATGAAATACCTACACTTCTAATGGTAATGATGTTCTGTCTGATTTCATTTGTTATTTTCTGTTTTCTTGTCATTATCTTTGGAGTATTGTCCAAGTAGTACTTCAGAGGGATGTAGTAACACAGTCTGTTCCAACTCAGCTTTAGGACAGTTTTTTAAGTAATCAACACAAGTTGGGACACCTGTACAAATTGTTTGCTTCAACTTTGCAAGGCTTACTGTACTTTAATTGCTGCAGAACATCTGTAGTTTTTAACCTGTTAAATGTTCCCTAAAGAAGGCCAACTTGCAATATTCTGATATTGTCCTTTTGTTCAGTTTTTGCTAAGCCAAACTTTAAACTTAAACCGCTGTTAGTTTACCGCTTACCTTTTCACCATTTTAGGTCATTCATTGCCTTTCAACTGATTACATTTGAAGAAAAGCTAGAAAAACTGAGGTGTTCTAAAACTTTTGACTGGTAGTGAACAATGATGTATACTGTGGCTGTCAAAGTGAACATCACTTTTCAAATATAATTTAAATGTTTTTCAAAAAATCTTTTTCAGAGTCTAAAACTGACATTTAGAACATTAGAATACTCTAGACAAGAACAGGCTATTCAGCCCAACAAAACTCGCCAGTCTTATCCACATATTTCTTCCAAAAAAACATATAGAGTCAATGTTTTCTTGGGACTTAAATGTAAACAAATGGTTGTGTGTTTTTGCTTTCACAATAGTTTTTGCATTGTATTAATTCAGATGTTCTATACAATATTGTACTATTTTACATATCCATTTCTGCACATCACTGCATAACCTACTGCGGTGGGCTGGTGCCCTGTCCGGGGTTTGTTTCCTGCCTTGCACCCTGTGTTGGCTGGGATTGGCTCCAGCAGACCCCCGTGACCTTGCAGTTAGGATATAGCGGGTTGGATAATGGATGGATTTTTGGACTACATAACCTGCATGTTGGGTTGTGTCACAATTAGAAAAATGAACAGTGTTTTTTTTACCCTAAACACAACTTTTCACAATGCAGTTTGGGGCAGATTTTTATTCTCTTACTGCTTAGCTGTTCTTGAATGTATTGATTTTTAAACAATTCTCCAGTAACCTCAAATTCTCTTTTTAACATGATATCTTATTTAATGCTGTTTCATGCTAGAACTGTTAACAACAACATTTATTTATATAGCACATTTTCATACACAATGTAGCTCAAAGTGCTTTACATAATGAAGAATAGAAAAATAAAAGACACAGTAAGAAAATAAAATAAAATTAACATAGAATAAGAGTAAGGTCCAATGGCCAGGGTGGACAGAAAAAACAAAAAAAAAACTCCAGACGGCTGGAGAAAAAAATAAAATCTGTAGGGATTCCAGACCATTAGACTGCCCAGTCCCCTCTGTTAAGCATCTTGTGATGCCTGGGTGCCTACAGCTTGGCATCTTCTTGTACCCAGGACATTGCTAGTCATAAAACAGAGTGTGGGATAGTGCAGTGAGGTCATAAAACAACAGAAGTAGGTATAAATAGTGCTTTGTGCTGTTTGTTTCTCTTTCACTTTATGTTCTCAAACCTCTCTTGTTTTTATTTTTCTTTCTTTATTTCTCTTTCTTTCTACTCCTCAGGCTCCTTTTTATTCTGTTGGTGCAGGTGTTTTGCTTAATGACCCATGGAGTGTCAGTGAGGAACAGCTGAGATGATTGTACCTGTGGTGGCTCTGAGGCTAAGGATCTGCGCTGGTATCTAGAAGGTTATTGGTTTAAAACATTAATGCCAGACAGGATCCTACTCCACTGGGCCCTTGAGCAATGTCCTTAATCTGAAAATTGCTTCAGGGGTGTTGTACAATGGCTGACCCTGTGCTCTGCCCTTCAAAGGTCATGTGAAAAGACAACTTCCCCATGGGGATTAATAAAGTATACCAAATCAAAAAAAAAGTTAACAAACCAACAGCTAGTTTCCCCAAAGAACATCCCACGGCTGCACAGATGTGCAGTGCCATACACCAATACACAGCCCTGTGTTGCAATATTTTTATTTTAAATTCTTGAAGTGCCACAGATCCCCTAATGTACTTTACCACAAATCTTTTTTTCAAACAAAAGCTAAATTCCATTTTTCTTTTGATACATTGGGTAATTGTTATATTTCTGATTTTCTTTTTGATATTATAGTAGCTCTCATTAGACAATACTCATTTTACTTACCACAGCCAATCTGCACTTTCACACATTCTGCATTGTAGTAGGCTGCTGACTTAAGCCAATATTATATTACGCAACTTCAAATCATTGGGTATGTTAGATAGCGAACTGCAGCCGATGATCTCGTTGCTGGACCTTGTCAATTTACATGACTGTAATCTATGGGCAGCTGAATGCTAACTTCATAGCATGGTCAAGCACGCCACTTTTTGTAATAGCAAATAATGTGCTTCCTGACAAAGCCAGTGCTGAAAGAAGGGTTAATGGGCACTGTGAGTTCAGCTGCTTTTCCCTTTTTTCTGTTTTTCATTCTGTCATGGTTTGTAAAACATGAGACATCAGACAGACATGCATCTCTTCTGTGTGTGTGGTCCAAAACATACATGTTCCTTGTTCCTCATCACTGCATTGCATTCATTGTACTTCCGAATGAGCATTCATTAGTTGTCAGCTGTCAGGCACACAGAGCTATGGCTAAAGACAAAATCAATTTTTTTGTCGCAAATTGCGGACTTGTTGGAGTGAGTCACTGGGTATATCACACTAGGCAAGTGCTGCCTACTGGCTCCGGCTCGACAAGCTTATGTAAAGTGATAAGTCAAAACTGCTGGAAAGTTCAGGTCATCTATAATAGATTTTTGCTTCGACTGTAAAAGAAAGAAAGTTTAGTTTAGTCTCATACAGTATGTTGTTCCTTGACTAATTACTCCTGTCTGTAGTATCCAACTGACATCTTGCATATCATATCAGTCATCCACCAGCTGTGTTTTCTTTTTTTAAGCAAGGACCGAAATATAGCATGTTTTTTATGTATTATTTTAGAATTTTCTTCTATATTGTTTCATAACTTACAGTAGGAGGGTGTAGGGTATGACAGTAGAAATTTATCAACCAGTACAAATTTTTGTATATCATTTTTGGCACATGAGGAAGTATGGCACATGGCAGGGAGTGGGCATTCGTTACCTTCCCACACAGCCGGCACTTTTCACAATACACAAACACAACCCCTTCTGCATCCAGAACTGTTTACGATTACCTCTTCAGATATTGTGTAAATAATAAATTTAAGTTAATGTACTTGATTGCATGTTATTGTACATACAAAATCAATTTTATTGTAAACTTTTCCATTGAGTGATTTCCTGCAGTATTATTAAAGTGTATGGACCATTCCATACTTATTTTTTTTTTGTTTTTCAAATGAAGCTATTACACCATGAGATAAAATTCTTAAACCAGTCCATTTATAAAAGCTCCTCACATACACATCTACATTCACACATTTTACCAATTTATATCTGCAAGCTTACCTATCACTTTAGCTGTCCTAATCCTGAAAGAAGCCAGCCATATCTCTCTATTATAAAAAAAATCTTGGGGAGGGAGACAGGGAGACAAGACGTGATCTTCTCGGAAGACAATTTGAAGTCCCGTGAGAGACACTTGCTCCCAGCTCTTAAAACAATGACAAGCGACAAGCAAAATACGCAGCTCGCCAGCAGTAGAAAGCTAGCAGATGATTCGACTGCTTCTCCTTAGCATGTGTTCAGCCCCCCACCCCCAAATTCACAACGCGAGTGGCAGAGACACAAAGTGGCAAAAAGGACAGCAGCTGTACAGGCAGCACGACAGCAGCAGCAGCAGAAAGACAGCAGATGATCCGATGGCATCTCCTTAGCGTGCGTTCAGCCGACCCCCCTTCACAACACGAGCAGCGTTATACGTCCTGCGAGAAGGAGATGTAACCATGCCCAGGGCCGGAAATAAAGGACAAGTATTGTTTTTACAAAAGTTTTAAAGTAAAAATGAAAATAATGCATATGTAACAAGTCCCATCAAAATAATCTCTTTAAATTGTATATCCGGTAAACCAAACCCGGGGGTGGGCGAGCGAAGCGAGCAGGGGGCGGAGCCCCATAGTCTTGCTAAACAAAATAAAAGATCTTTTTACTCAGTTTAATGAAATAACTTTGAAGTACAGTGCAAATTAAAAGACCAGTCAATTAAACTAGTAAACCCTATCCTACTGTATGAATAGATTTCAGTGCTCAAAATTGCATGTCATCAGTATTTAATAATTTTGACTTTATTTCAGAGAACAATAAACAGTCATCAGAAACAGGCTGGACCATTTTGCTAATGTTTAGATACGATTTTGGTCTCTTCCTCTTGTAAAGTTTTAGTTAACTAAAACCTAGACAAAATTATACCTAAAGTATATATAAACTTCCAGATCTAATAATCAGATTAAAATTCCTTAATTTCATAAATGCTTTACAAACTCTCAAACTTTATAAGCAAAGTAAGTAGGTAAAATAGAGCATTGCAACTCCATGGTCTTGGGTACAAATCCCATCCCCAGTACTGTCAGTATGAAGTTTGCAGGTTCCCTCTGTCCGGTGACTATAAGTTGGTCTGGTGATGAGTCAGTGTGCCCTGCAAGGGAGATGCATACACTGCTAATACAAAATCTCTAGTCAACCTGTATGCGAGAAGCAGAGCTAATCACTGTTTTTAAGATGAGAGCATTTTATGTGGCCTCCTATACACATTGGTGTGTCGTGTTTCTCAGGTAGTCCTGTAGTAAGTTCTTCTGAGCTTCGTACAATATTTGCCATGTCTCTTTTTTCTACTTTGGTTGTTTTTTATTCTTTTTCTAGCCCTGTGATTCTACACAGCTCAGTTATGTCAATGTTAGGACTTTGCAATTGCCAGTCTAATACTCTTAGTGTTCAATCAGCAGCTATTCATTTTAAGGAGGTCTGAATTGTGTTTTCAGCATATTTCGTTTTGATACTGTAGTGAAAGTGCTAACCTTTAGCAATAAGTTATTTTCTGAATGAAAATTTTTATACTTCTCAGATGTAATCATCCATATATTTTCACCGGGTCCTCTATGCCATTGGCTGATCTGCAACCACAAACCATGACAGAGCTGCTACCATGCTTCACAGAAGGCTAAGACCGTGCTTCTTTTTCTCACATTCTGACATTATTGTGAACCATCAATTTCAAATTTAGACCTCATTATACTTTCTTTTGCTGACTGTTGCTCCATGCAGTATGGTCTTTGCTGTACTGCAGTCCCTTTTGCATGTTGATTTTCTGCACAACTTTTTATTCTTCTTTAATACACCCTAGAAGACCATGTCATTTAAGAATTTTTGCACATTCAAAGCATATACTTTGGTGTCAAACTTCGAGCAAGCACTTTAGTGATTTTCCTTCTGTTCAGTAAGGAAATGACCTTTACATGCTGCTCATTAGCCAGACAGCTTTTGTGGGTCTTCTGCTGCATTTTTCTGATTCCAGCTTACTCAGTTTCTTCAAAACGCTGCAGGTGAAAAGTCTACATGTGTTAGGAATTGGGCTATTTTCTAATGTCCTGTAGGTTTAGGTTATTTCCTTTCTTGTTTCTTTCCCTTCTGGGATATTGGTGTATGCAGAATTCATTTTTTGGTTGTTTTGTTAAAATAAGGGAGTTTTTCAGAGCATACACATATTTTGGGTCATGACATGCAGCCATTTTTTTTTGTAACTGTGAGGCACAATATAGCATATTTAGAGGTTCAAGGTGGTGTGCAGGTTTTATATAAAAACATTTTTCTTAGACACTTAGACACTTAGGTGATTGACTGTGCTTGTGTCCTGTTGTTAAGCAAACTGAATGGGTGAGCAGCAGGGACGTGATTTTGGATGGCTGCACCGAGGCTCGTGATGATTTTATGGACAGATCCTGACCTTTATTTTAACTGTGGATTTTTTAAACATTTCTGGATTATTTATTGATTAATTTTAACTACCAATTGAACACTTTTTTATCTTGGATTATTTATTGACTTATTTCTTGAAGAAACTACACTGCACCTTGTTTCGAGACACTTTATTGCTTGAAAATGAAAGCACTAAGCACTTTGCACCATGTCTTGTGGTGTATGTGAGCCTCACAAACTTGCGGTCTCCCTGATAAATAGTCCATTATCTAGGACACCATAGGCTCATCCACCTGCAAAAAACCAAAAAGCATAATCCTTACATTGATTTCAGCTTTGTCCAGGTGAGAATAACCCTTGTGGAGCAGATCGATAATTAAATCTCCTACTCCAATATTTGTCTGACAGGCAAACTGCAATGGGTCAAGGTGGTCTATTTCAAGAGGATTCCTATAACCCAGGAGCAGTCTATATATATATATATATATGTAAGGCCCTTAACCTGAAATTGCTGAGCACTTTTAGTAGTGAGAAAAGCGCTATATAAATGCAAAGAATTATTATTATTATATATACTAGGGGGCTTCACCCCCTGTTCGCTTTGCTTATCAACCCCCGTGTTTGGTTTTCTGGATACACACTTTTAAGATTTTTTTTTTTCTTTGAATTGTTGCTATTTTATTAGTTTCACTTTTATTTCAGAACTTATGTAAAAACAATATTTGGAATCTTTTAAGTCCCAATGTTTACTTTCTTTTTTTGTTCAGTAAAGCAGCCGACCATCATGGGCAAACAAGACGCAAGACAGAGCCCCGCCCGCCAACTCACCGAGCCCCGTCCACCAACAATTCACTACGCACGACACAACAGAGCCACGCCCACCAACTCTAAGATCAGGGGATCCTTAAGGAAATGTGAAAGTTTAAAAAACACAACAATAGAAAAGCAATCAATCTTTTAAAACTGAGGTTAAAATACAGTGCAGGAAGCAGTATTTAAAAACCAATAAGCCCAGTGCTTCTTTTTCATTAGCGTCTCACCTGCTTCACCGATGCGAGCCCAGCAACAGGCGAAAAGCTCTCTCAGCAGCTGACCTTCTCTGTGCCTGACTCCACTACTGTCAGTCGCCTGACCGATCCTTGGCTCCGGTTGGCTCCCCCTGACAGTGACTTGGGATTCCCCAACGACCAAGGCTCTCACGTTGAGGACACCACGTCCCAAGTCCCGACTCCCGCTGCATTCTGCAGAGAGTCTCCCACCTTCCAGTCACTCCCGCTCTCCGAAGTAATCTCAGCGGAAGCGACCACAACTACTACTCCCCCAGGTGTCGGCCAAACACCCAGGCTGTCTGCTCAGCTGCCGCCAGCCTGCTCTCACTCGCTCTACCGTACCAGCTTTCTCTCTCTCCTCACTTGCTTGCTCACTGCACAGGTGAGAAACGCCCGCAGCACGACTCCACCTGGAAACCGCTTCAGCCACACTACCACACCCCTCGCTACGCCACGAGCGATGTGATTATTTATTTAAAAATGGCATTTTGAAGGGGAGCTGTGGACCCGCTATACCACAGGAACACCTGTGACATTGCCTTCACATTGTTTTCCTTTTATTTCTGATCCCGTTCAACAACTATCTTCTCAACTGTCACTCTGGAACAACTCGGCATGTGAGCTGTATTAAGCATCACCAACGAAGACTCGCTACACCTTAATGAACAAGTGCTGAAACGTATCCCTACCGACAAAGTGACTTTCACTAGTGTTAACTCCATCGTCACAGACGATCCTGCAGATCAACTTTCATTCCACAAAGAATTTCTTAATAGTCTTACTCCCTCTGGCATGCCTCCGCATGAACTCAAAATTAAAATTGGTTCAGTCATCATGCTTCTCAGAAACGTCCTGCCAGCAAAAGGTCTCTGTAATGCCACTAGACTTTCTGTTACCAGCATTCACCGCAGTGTACTGGAGTGTAAGTCTATCGCAGGTGCTACCTCACAAACTGTCCTTATTCACCAGATATCCCTGACCCCATCAGATTCAAATTTGCCTTTTACTTTCACACACAGACAATTTCCTGTTAGATTTGCCTTTGTGATGACAATTAATAAGGCACAGGGCCAAACTTTCAAAAAGATATGCCTGTATCTGCCAAAAACAGTTTTCGGTCACGGACAATTGTATGTTGCTTTCTCCAGAGTTCCATCTTTTCATTCACTCACAGTTGTATCCTCAAACCCACCCCATTTAGACAACTGTGTCTTTCAGGAAGTGTTCAGTCATCAATAAATAATTATGCGGCGTATGATACGCTGCGGGTTGGCTAGTATTCTGTATTTTGCTCTGCATGTGTATCGTGCCTATTATTTTTTTTTGAGTCTTTTGAATTCCAGTTTTCATTATCTCTAACCTGCTTTGCATGTGTTTGGCCCCTTGTTTTTTAACCTCTTTATGACGTTTTCCTTTGCTTTCTACTCAGTCTTTTATTTCTGACCTCACTTTGTCCTGCTTTTTTTTCAATGACACCTGGTCCGTAGTGATTATTTTCCCTTTTTCGAATAATAATTTCCATTTGTTTGCGCTACTGCGATCTTTACTTTCTTTTTTTTATACTTTCTAATTTTCCTACTTTCATATTCTTTAACTTTTTCCACATTTGTATCACGCATACCTTTTTTTTGAGCCTTTCGAATTACAATGCTTTCATAATCTGCTCTGCATGTGTATAGCGCCAACGTTTGTAAACGTGTTTATGAAGTTCTACTTTTACACTGTGTTTTAATTCTGAGCCCGATTGGAAGTGCTTTGTTTCAATCCCACTTGTTACGGGCTGATAATTACTTTCCTTATTTTCTGAATTTGCACCTAGGTTATTTTTTCTTTTTTGCTCTTTTTTCTCTCCCAACGCTTTTGAGTCTCTTTTCTCTGCGCTGCTTTCTTCTTCGCTTAGTCGTCGACGTTTTATTTATAACGTATTGTCCTTATATGCTTTATATGCGCTGAGACCCTGGATCTGTGTGTGCTCAAATCCTTCACATGACTGAATGTTTTGCTGCCCCATTGTCTTATTTGATATAGATTGTAGGTAGGGCGTGTCTTGCAAGAATCTCATGTTCTACAATCTCTTGGCACAATGTCTCATGTTTAAGGTACTTGCGGGTCTTTTAACTGTCTTCCGTGATCTTAACGTGAAGATCGCGTCTCGACGCCCTACTGTTTCTCTCCAGGATTTTTTTAATAATATATATATATATATATATATATATATATAGTGGAGGTACAGCCCCCTTACACAGACAGACACCAAATGTCCAAAAGCACGCACTTTTATTTCTCCTTCTCATCTACACACAACACAGTGCCCCAAACAGCCACAATAACTCAGTTTCTTTTCACCTTTCTTTACTTTCCTTCTTTTCTTCTGCTGCCTCTACTCCTCTCCTCCCAAGCTTCGTCCACCTTCCACCTGACTCTGGCTCTTCTGATGGAGTGAGGCGGCCCATTTTATAATGCCCCGGATGTGCGCCAGGTGCTTCGCCATGATCTTACGGCAGCGGCGGAATTGCTGCATAAGCACCTGTAATCACTCCGGGCATACTTGGAATTTCTTCCAGCAGCACTTCCGATTATGGCAGTCCAGGGCTCTATAATCCTCTGGGCGCCCCCTGGTGGTGATCACCGGCCCCAACAGGGTTGAGCTACTAAGCAGACCAGAGAAGCTGCCCTCTCGTGGTCCAGGAGAGGTATTGTCCCACTCCCGGTCCTTCTAGGCATACTGGCTGGGCAGGATCCCCAGCCGTCGGCCACATGTGTGTATATACATATATATACGAGGTGAGACACAAAAATAACTCGATTGGTAAAAAAAATTATATTTATCGATTAATTACAGCATTCTAAACATTGTCACCTTCTATATACTCCCTCTCCCAATCTCTACACTGCTCCATACGTATCTTCCATTGATTGAAACAGTGCTTGAAGGCTTCTTGCTTGAGGCTTTTCAACAGGCTTGCTGTTTTTGTCTTCACTTCATCCATTGATCAAAAATGTGTTCCCTTTAGGTCACTTTTGATTTTCAGGAACAAGTAAAAATCACAGGGAGCTAAATCGGGTGAATAGGGAGGATGATCGAGGACAGGAATGTTTTTGTTAGTTAAAAACTGCTTTATGGAAAAAGAGAAATTCATGAGAAATTTGATGTTGATTCACTGTTTGAATTTTTCACCCAACATTATCGCGGCAACTCATGTAGCGATTGTTGTGTAAATACTAACTGGGCTATTCACAGGATCTACCTAGCTGGTCGGCAGTTTGAGAGGGTGTGTAGGAGGGGATATAGTTTTATGTCCGGTCGACTTCCAGGTGGTTTTCCAGGAAAGTGCCAAGCCCACTCCGGTTATTTTTGTGTCTCATCTTGTATATGGAGGCAAAGGTCTGTGATACGGTTTGCATATTTGTA
>JANRMT010062841.1:26814831-26830041 GCA_026402145.1 Polypterus bichir lapradei | reverse complement strand
GAGGCATGAGGACTGCTGATGTGGCTAGGGCAATAAATTGCCATGTCCACACTGTGAGACGCCTAAGACAGCGCTACAGGGAGACAGGAAGGACAGCTGATCATCCTCGCAGTGGAAGACCACGTGTAACAACACCTGCACAGGATCGGTACATCCGAATATCACACCTGCATGACAGGTACAGGATGGCCACAACAACTGCCCGAGTCACACCAGGAACACACAATCCCTCCATCAGTGCTCAGACTGTCCGCAATAGGCTGAGAGAGGCTGGACTGAGGGCTTGCAGGCCTGTTGTAAGGCAGGTCCTTACCAGACATCACCAGCAACAACGCCGCCTATGGGCACAAACCCACCTTCGCTGGACCAGACAGAAGTGGCAAAAAGTGCGTGAGTTTCTGCATGACAGCAATGTCAGTGTTCTGCCATGGCCAGCGAAGAGCCCAGATCTCAATCCCATTGAGCACGTCTGGGACCTGTTGGATCGCAGGGTGAGGGCTAGGGCCATTCCCCCCAGAAATGTCCAGGAACTTGCAGGTGCATTGGTAGAAGAGTGGGGTAACATCTCACAGCAAGAACTGACAAATCTGGTCCAGTCCATGAGGAGGAGATGCACTGCAGTACTTCAAGCAGCTGGTGGCCACACCAGATACTGACTGGTACTTTTGATTTTGAGCCTCCCTTCATTCAGGGACACATTGTGAAACATTTTTAGTTTATGTCTTATGGTGTTGACTCTTTTAGTGTTCATACAAATATTTACACATTAAGTCTACTGAAAGTAAAAACAGTTGAAAGTCAGAGGACGTTTCTTTTTTTGCTGAGTGTATATATATATATATATATATATATATATATAATATATATATATATATATAATCAAAATTCAGAGATCAGAAAAAGATTTTGGGTCCCGGCCAGGACTGTCGGCAAACTTAAATGAGTCTCAACAAAACGGAAGAAAATAGTTGTCGGCTTCTCATCCAGATTGTTTGGTTAAGCTGAGGCTTTTTAAGAATGTCTGTCTTTCACCAATACTGGTTCAGTAATGAACACTCACTTCTTGTTTTGATGCTCTAATTGCAAGTGGATGGAAGAAGAAACTGTTCTTCAGAAGCAATGCTAAAGTGACATCACGTGCCTTCTGGGGTGAAGTGAGACTTCAGTCACAAGTTGTACCAAGTGGTAGCATGTCCAACTACAAATCAGCAGAATTGTAGTTCAAGCCCCCCCGTGCTCTTTATTTTTCATCTTTTATGTAAAATAGCTCCCATGTTTGACTTGCTCCAGCAAAATTATTTAACTGTGAGTTTACAATTATCATTGCAGTTCACAAGTACATTGTTAGTTTTCTATAAATTTGCCTGCTTGCCTTACCCAGTTCATGTACCTTTCTAAAGCCCCAGTAAGACCTATTTTATACATAATGATGCAGAAGCAACATTATCGTTATGTGAGTGAAACCATTGACACTAACAAGGAATAATACAAGGAATAATTGTGTCAGCAACATGACTATGTGGTAATTTTATAATTTAACACTCTAACTTTATCTGTATAAGTGTACTGCAAAAATTATAATATGAATGCTGTGCTAGTATAAGATGCCTTTGAGAAATAACTTGTATGATCACATATTTATCTAAATTAGGTTTCTATAATCATAATTTATATTTATTATGCCTTAAATGGTTGGGCAGAAATTCAAAACATAATTAATCTTGTGTGTCATTGTTATTGGCTGTGACTTTAATTGTACTGATAAAAAGTCTTTGAAATGAATCAACAGGAATGTGGTGATAAGTTATACTTTTACGTAGTGATAGCTATAGTATACTTCTTTTTCATGTTCTGAATGTAAGCATTTCTCACACTTTTTACATTTTTTTATTAATTATTTTTTTCCTCTCCCTTAATAATTTCCCTTTCCTTTTTCCTTCACTATCTGTGTAGAAGCTAATGTGCATACTTACATTTTCTGCAGTGAGTTCTTATATTGCTTCAGATGAACTTGCAAGATATGGTTCTAGCAATAAATACAATTTTAGTATTCTTAGCAAACAAATTTTCTTTCCATATTTGGGTTTTGTTGATAAAAGTTTGGGTGAGTATCGTCAGGATTGTGACTTTTTGTTATCTCATTCAAAATTTGGAATTGTAAAGCTGGGAGGTTTTCCTCTAAAAATCTGAAAGGCAGCATGCCCAGAAATGAAATAATTTCTTTTGCCTTGCAGAGGCTATTCTTACACTTTTCCTATAATTTGGTTACATCTGATTAAATTGGAAATTAAAATGACATCATTTTTAATATGTTTATGAAATATGAATTGGTCTAGTGTAACAGATACCTGAAAAAGTTGGATAATGTGCATATTTCCGCAGAACAAAGCAATCATTACACTTTCAGTAAAACAGTAAACAGTTAATTGTACAGCTCATGCTTGCAATAAGTAAAACAAGATTAATTTAACAGAAGCTTCAGTTGTTTTTCATTATGATTTTCTAAAAAATGTGCTAATTGGAAAAGTCTATGTCGTCTGGCTGCACGATGCCAGATTTGAATAGTTTTTTTTCTTCTGAATTTGTTTTAAAATATTAATGTAATTATTGATGACAACTGTTTCTCTTAACATGTGTCTTAAAAATATGACACATGAAATTGTAAAATGCCTACTTTCCAATAGTTTAATCTTTCTTTTGTGACAAAAAAAAAACTGCTGATCTGATCATTAATTGATCATTAACTGCCTGATTTTAATAAGTCACATTTATTTTGATGTAATATATGCTCAGATACGTAGATTTTGTTTGCTGAGATGAAAAGGTACTACAATGTAAGAACAAAAGTAACTTTCACTTTGTTGCACATGTTAAAACACGGCCAATTTATAATAATTTAATCTCTCAAGATTACAACATCTACAAAGTACTTACCAGTAATTTTAAGCATTTTTACTGTATGAGTTGATTTCAGTAGTTTATAGCTGTTCTTACTGGCATATTAACTATTTTGCACTTTTCACCTTTTCTTTTTTATACTTACCCACTATCTATTAATTAATCCCTTTACTATTAATATCTTCTATAAGTCCAAAAATATGAATCAAAAAGGACCCACAAATATCATTATATTCACATGCTCTTATGAAAGAACATAAAGTAAAATAAAGTCTGACAAAGAAGAACATTCAGTCCATTAATCTCATTTACTAGCTAATAGCCAAGTTGTTCCAGTATTTCATACAGATCCTTTTAAAAAATGTTAAAAGTACATTTACCCACTACTTTCCACAGGCATCCTCTAGTATGAGGGTTAATTTAATTAAAATGTAATTCTGCTAAATCAGTTTACAAATGCATTTGAGAAATTTGAATGTCTTGATCAGTTCCTCACACAGTCTTTTGTGCTCAAGAATGAAGAAGTATAATTACCTTAGCTTGTCAGATGTGGTCATGCCCTTTAATACAGGGATGCACATGGTTGCTCTTCTCTGCACACCTTATAGAGCTCATACTTGTTTTCTGTAGCATAGTGACTAGATCTGCACACTGTACTCCAGATTTAGTCTCCCTAGAGCATTATAGTATCTGAGTGTGACATTCGTGGATTTATATTCAACAGTGTCATTAATACAATTTAGAAAGATCCAAGTGAGGGATCCACTGATGACCTCACTTTGTGTGGCACTTGCCAATTGCTTGTAATTTCAGAATTAATCTTCACTGTCCACCTGTATCAAAAGTCTTTGAAAGTGTATGTAGATTACTTTGTATACTTCACTTTTTTCTAATACTTTACATAGTACTGTAGTTTGTTGTTTTCTAACAGAATAACCACTTCATTTCAGAAAAAAAGTTTTTCCATTATGTTTATGCTTCTATCTTGATTTTAGGTTGCCTCCATATGGAAATTAAATAAGCGGTCCAAATTTTGTGTTAAATAACATTTTTAACAGCAGCTAGTCATTTATTATAAGTATTACGTGTTTTGAACTAATTGTTTGAAGTTTAACAAAGTACTGGTTAATGCATCGGTTTGGCTAATCAAAAACAGGAAAAGAGACTCATTTATGCATGATATGAATAATCAGTTAAGATTGTAGTAATGGCCTCAGAATTATAAAATGTACAATACAAAATAATTTACAATCAACCAAGCTCAACCAAGTCTCTTTCTAATCTATTACAGACACATGGTACAATTCTCTGTAGGCTCTCTGTTAGTCAATAAATGTAGACTTACTGACATGTTTAAATTGAAACACACTAAATCATTATTTTTTTCTGCAGTTTTTGTATTTGCTTAAATTCATACCTTATTTTTAAAGTACTATATGTTTGTACTTATATAGAGTATGTGCCAGTTTTTTCATGTTTTATAATCATTCTGAATACATCGCAGAAAAAATATTTCATAGTCTCATGAAAATACAGATAGTTAAACATTTACTTTAGTTGTTTGCATACAGTTACTTAAACATGATATTTTAAGAACAACAACTAATATTTATATATTATTCTTCACTTGTAGTTTTCATTGGTGAAATTCGCCAAAGTGCTTTAAGTAGTGAGAAAAGCTCTATATAAATGGAAAGAATTATTATTATTATTAAAGTCTCTTTACATTAAATATGCTGTATTTGCCGGTGACTTTGTTCGCCAAATATTTTCCTGGAAATTCATCTTGTAGCCATCTTCGACAGATGTTTTATTTCCCAACATGCCTTTATGTTTTGCCATGTTCATCTAATTTCCTGAATGTTTCTACAATTTTGCTCAACTCATGGTGAATTAAATTCATCTGCCCATTCAGTAGGCAACCTTGGGGTGGTGATTGATGACCAACTGTCTATCAAGAACCATGTTGCTATGGCCTCTTGGTTTTCCAGATTTATCCTGTAAAATATTCGCAAGATTTGACCGTATCTGATAGAATATGCAGCATAACTCCTTGTCCGGGACTTGGTCTTGTCACTTCTGGACTACTACAACTCTTCTGCTGGCAGGACTGTAGGCATGTATCACCAAGCCACTGCAGATAAACTAATTGGCAGTGATAAGGTTGGCATATGTCTCTCCTCTCTTCAGTTCACTGCACAGGCTTCTTGTCATTGCATGTATTAAGTTCAAATCCTTGATATTTGCCTACTGGATAGTCAATGAGTCAGTACTTATGTATATCGAGACAATTCTGATGTTTTATGCACCTTTGCAACCACACAGGTTTGCCGTTGAACTGTGTCACTCCAGACTTTTATGAATAAATACTGGCTAGTGGAATGAGCTGCCCACCTCCCTTTAAATTGCTGACTCCCTCAATGTTTTTAAGAAACGTTTGAACACTTTTGTTTGTTGAATTTCTGTCTAGCTGATAGGTTTTGTAACTTAGGAATTATAACTCACTTCTGTTTTGTTCTGAGCTGTTCACCTGTGATGTCTGATTTTGTAGCCTTGTCCTGTAACACTTGTTCCCTAACAGTCCTCCAGACTGATGTTTATGTGATTATGTTGACCTCTTTTGTAAATAGCTTTGGATAAAAGCATCGGCTAAGCAAATGAATGTAAGTGTAAACTCTGCAGTGTTCGCATATCACTATGTATTTATTATTTGGCTAAAACACTGTATTGGACAACAACACAAAACTATGAACTGGTATGCAAAATAAAACACAGAAAACACAAACAGTACATGTGTAAATGTTACAGGCCAAAAAGCACATGATCAAAGGCTTAGTGACAACAGAGAACAGGAAAAAAAAAAAGTCCAAAATATCACAGGTTTTGGAGAAGAACAAACCATCTTGTTGGAAATGCAGCACAAATGTTCCATTGCTGTGGTACATGTCACATATCTGCAGGCTCTTTTGCCTTTTTGTTTCAAAAAGCACGTGGCAAGCAGAGTATGTTCAGCACTTAGCACGTTATGTTCTGTGAAGCCAAAGGAAGATTGCTTAAAGATTAAGAGCGAAAAAGAATGAAGAATGAAAATATAAGGATGAAAGGAAAGAAAAGGAGGAAAGGTTATAAAAGAAATCAGAAAAGTGAGTTAGTAAACTGAGTGATGGGACAGAAAAGCATAAGAAAACTAAAGCTGGAGAAATTTAAAAAAATGGAAAAATGAAAAAAATGAGCTTATGTTTTAGGTATTTGGTTAAAGTTTTCCCTTTTGTAGATTCTACAGATGCAAAACAAAATTTGCATTTAGACCTTTGAAAAGAAGTGGAACTTTCTTGAGTTTGTCTAGTATTTTGTGGGTTCTCAATCCCAGTCCTGGGGACACACTGTGGCTGCAGAGTTTTGTTCCATCCAACTTCTGTTTTTAATTGGACTCCTAGTTTAATTAAGTGGGCTGTTATTTCCCAATTTATGTGTTTTGGAGTTCAATGAAGAGATTACAAAACTAAGTTTGGTAATTTTTTGTTAAAATGTACTAAGCAGTTATATGGGGATAATATAGTTTTTTTTTACCTTTTAACAATGTTATCATCCTGATTTTCATTCTGCTATTCCAGGTGTTCTGGTTTTTAAATCCATTATTCACTAATTATTGGGTCTGACGCTAAAGTAGATGCAGCTTTTTATTATTCAGTGTTATTAGTTCAGGTGTCTGCTCTGCTTGTTTTATAATTGTCTATTAGGATAAAATGAATGGAGCAAACTACCCAGAAAAAGGGCAAAATAATAGAAAAGCATCTAAAGAGAGTTAAGTGTTAAAAGCTATTACAAAAATAGAAGTATTTCTTAATGTCTTATAAATGTAAAAATCATACTCCTGTTCTTTTCTGAATGCAGAATAGGAGAACAGAAAAATGCTAAATAAATGAGATCAATTGTTATCAGTTATTTTTACTGATTGTGAATTTGGTTGGAATAAAAACCTGTAGCCACAGTGGGTCCCCAGGGCTGAGTGCGGAAGCCACTGGTCTAGTGCACAAGTCATTTAACCTTTGCCATAAACTTAGTGATCTACAGACTAAACAACTCCATTTATCTTTATTTTCTAAGATAGGTAGTTTCCAACATGTACTGTACAGGTAGATATTATGCAACTGCTCTGTGTGATATTTTATTATGTTGGCGTTGGTAGTTTAGATATAACTTAATCATTCATACAGCTAGATAGTTAGCTTTTTCTTTTTTCATTCTAGTTTATTTTTTCATTTGTAGCATATTTTTGAAATTGTTTAGTTAACTGTATTCAGTCAATGTAGTTTTTGAAATAATTATGCTGTACCTGAGCTTTAGTAAAGTACTGCAAAATGTACAAATTCATTTTGTTATATAGTTTAATATGCAACAATTAAAAATGCCCAATCACAAAAATAAATAGTTTAATTCAATAACCAATATGAATCCTGCTTTAAAGACAATCTGATCTAATTTGAATTCCAGTACAGTCAGCACAAGAAAAAGAAAGGTTTATTGTGCCATGAATATAATTAACAATGAGGCCCTTTCAATGAGTTTGTATTGCTGAACTCCAAATGATTGGCCTCAGCTGACACTGTTTTCCAAGATTATGGAGCTTTTTGAAAATAAAGGATGAAAATAAAAGATTACTTCTATACTTCATTTTAAATCATCTTCCATGGGCAGTGTGACTCATTGTCTAAACTGATAGTGTAACTTTCTATACAGAACTCAGCACACAAATCCATTACAGCAGAATCATAATCAAATTTTGCTTAATTAAAAAGTTAGAGTATTTTTTCTTGAATCTTGCAGTTGTTTACATTTTATGCATTAATTTTTTGAAATGTATAGTTATTTGATCTACATATATAGATTATTATTAAAGTTCTTTTTACTGAAAAGATTTGTTTACAAACTAAGAATGTGAATTTTAAACCAGAAAACGGGTTTTAATATTAAATTTAGTTGAACAGGAACATTGACAACTTATATATCTGGATGACATTTTGGGACAACTTAATGGCAGACTGAATAACCACCTCTTCTTAGGCAAGCATTGTATATTGAAAAAATAAATAATATAAAATGATATTATTTTGAAATAATGAAAGTTTTAACATTGAAATAAATACAAAGCAAAATAATGTACCTAAAAGCAAATAGAAAAAGCAAAAAGTTAAAATGTTTTTATTAAAATGTAATATACCTTATTCTTGGTACTGTAGTCTCCAGTATGAATAAAAATGTTATGATTCAGGCAAGTCAGGGCTTGGGAGGTCACAGTGATTGCAGGATTTTAATTCTAGTGAGTTTCTTAATTTGAATATAACCACTACACTTTATTGAATTTTTCAAACAATTAGATGGCATCTCCCCATGGTGTAGTGATGCAGTTGTTAGCACCGATGCCTCAAAATTCAATAAAGCTGGATTAGGTTTCTGGCCTTGTCACCATATGGTGTTTGTACATTCTGCCCATGTCTGCCTGGGACTTCTCCATGTATTTAGTATTCCACCCACGTCCACGGAATGTGCTGTTACGTTAGTGCTGTAAATTGGCTTAGTATAAATGACTGTGCCCTACAATGGACAGTGACTCTCACTTATCCCTGAAGGTTTCATTTCTTGTACATCATGCATGACAAGGTCCTGCCCCCATTTTTGCACAGTGCAATGCAGAGATATTCTCTCTTTGCCAACTAGGCACCTTATGTGAAATAAATTCATAGGCAATTCCCTCCTAGAAAATGCTGCATGAGCTTCAGAATTCTAGAGTTATTGTAGGTTATTTAAATGTGAGGCACATTACTGCTTTCGCTGTGGTCATTATTTAAGCTGTTGCAGATGTTCAAACAAGTAATACAGAAGTATAAACCATGTGAAATAACACTGACAAAGAGATGCTAAGGTATTAATTTGCAGTACCTGAAAACAAAGCAAAAGACAATAGGTAGGATCAGGATGGATTGACTGGCATAATAGCTGTCTCAGTGTTTTCACAGTTTTCCAAAGGTTAAAACTAGCCTGTTAAAAAAGACATTTGTAGTGCTAACACAGTATCAAGAAATCTAGGTTGGAGCCCTGGTCCGGATGCTTCCTGTATGGAGTTCGCATTTTCTTCCATTGTGGTGTTTTCTCCCAAACCAAAGATGTAAACGTTAGGCCTATTACCTTGCTGTAAGTAAGTGTGGATATGTACATAAGTGTGTCATGTGATGCACCAGCACACAGTCCAGGGCAGGTTCCTATTTTGTAGATAACTGCTGACCTCCTAAGATTCTGTATTGGATAATACACACAGATCAATTGTTAGACAGACAGACTATACTTTAGTTATCCCAAGGGGGAAATTTAGTTTTTTACAAAAACCTAAGAAACATATTATAACATACAACAACCACATGCTCAAATACTGTACACAGCAGAATTACTAAAGAGAAAGAAAAGGAAACTTCTAAATTGGCTAATGATAAGAGAGCAGTCACAGTGAGAACAAGACATATTGATGTTGGTATGAAGGAGTCCGAGTAGTGTTTCTTGACACACTTCTGCTGAATAATTAATTAACTAAAAGTCCTCAATGCTTTTGTGTCACAGTGTGGATGTGCAGTATTGTTCATAATGTCCATCAGTTTTGTTTTCATCCTCTCCTCTACCTCCAGTGTGTCAGAAGTGTGTTTATTAACTGAGGCTGCCCTTTAAATTAGTCTGTTGATTTGGTGGCCCTCACTTGATGTAATGTTACCAGCCAGCACACTACAAAATAGAAAATCATACTGAACCTCGTAGAATTACAGAATCGAATATGTAAAGGACATCACTACCTACATTGAAGTAGTGAAGTCTCCTAAGAAAACACAGTCTGCTCTGCCTTTTTTTCTGTAGTCCCTCTGTGTTATGAGACCAGTCCACCTTGTCATTTATGTGCCCCACAAGTATTTAATAGCAGTGCCCCAACTCCATATCTACTCCGTGAATAGTGATGGGACATAACATTTCTTTGGTGCTGCAAAAGTCAATAACCAATTTCTTGCTTTTGCTGATGTTAAGTTGCTGACACTTCTTTCTGCAATAAGAAGCAAAGTTATCCACCTGACTCCTATACCCTATCCTCTTTTGAATATATTCACTTAGTGCAGATTCATTTGAGAATTTGTGCAAATGACAAGAACTGGTGTTATGTTCATAGTTCGAGGTGCAGGGTTAACAGTAAAGGTGACAGGATTTTTCCTTGTGGTGCTGCAGTGTTGCTCATATCCATATCAGAAACAGTCTTTGAGCTTCAAAAACTGAGGTCTGCTGGACAGATAATCCATTATCGAAGACACCACAGACTCATCTACCTGCATATCCCTGAGCTTTCCCCTTAACAGGGATAGCTGGAGAAATTAAAACAAAAAAACATAATCCTCACATTGCTGCCAGGTTTTACTAGATTAGAAAAAGCCTTGTTGAGCAAATCGATAATTGCATCTTTCACTCCAATCTTTGTCCACAGTATGTCCAAGTGGTCTTTTACAAGAGGACTCTTATAGTCCAGGACCAGCCTCTCAAAAGTCTTCATGATATAGAATTTAAGGGAAACTGGTCTGTAGACGTTAAGTGAAGAGGCACCTGCCTTCTTTTAAACTGGAATACTACAGGGTATTTTCCATAGCAGCAGCACTTTTTGGAACCTTAGAGACAGACTGACCAGGTAACAGAGAATTCTGCAAAGTGATTCAGCACATGCCTCAAGAACTCAAAGACTGACTCCATCCGGTGACGTGGCTTTTTTAGTGCATATCCTCCTCAGTTGTCTTCTCACTTAGTTATTACTTGTGGATACCACATCATGGTGGTCAGAGATAGATACTCATTACTGGTCATACCAGATGAAGTTGTAAGAGTTGTTGATGCAGTACATAAACATCAAAGCTAGTAAGAATATGGAAGATAGGTGCATTGCAAAATAAAATTAACTAACTTTTTGACAGCAAAAATCATTTTGCACTAACAGTGCAATTGGAAAGTAGACATAAAATGATTACACCATGACAATACACACTGAGTGCTAGATATTGGTCAATTAACAGTGCAGTAGTTGAATAGAACAGTCAGACTTGGCCTACTCAAACTTTTGAAATTCATTTCTGCATATTTTCAAATAACTTTTTTAGTTTAAATGTAAATTGTTATTTATGTAAACTAATCTGTGCCCTATTTTTTAGATGTTAGTCTATTTAAAGGTATCCTTGTAGAATGTTAGTTTAGATGGCTATATCTTTTTTTATACATCACGAATTTGCCTATTTGGGCCATGTGTGGGCAGAAGTTAATACTGATGAAATTTCTAAACAACTTTAACATCTTCCCACAATAAAAGCAATTTCTTTAAATAAAAGCCCATTCTACATTCTTTTATAAGTAAGACGTGAAGTGGTTGAAAACCCTGACCACAGAGCACAAGGATACGGGTTCAGATTCTACACATGACTCACCTTGTAAGCCTGGGCTGAAGTATATGCCAATCCTTAAGGTTAAGGCGTCAAATCTGTCTAGTATATGTAGAATAGGTGAGACAAATACAGTCCTATTCATGGTAGTTGATTTACAATGTTCTGAGAGTAATATGTCACTATTAATAAACATTGTACATCTGTAAGCTTTATATAAACATTTCTTCTAGCAACTCCTCTGTGATAATCAACTTTCAAGTCAAAGGCCAATCTAACTAAATCCCTTCAATTAAAGCTGATATGACATATCTTGAATAACTGAGAAACCAGACGATTGTTAATCAGTGATTAAGGATGGAAACTGGAGGCACTGAGTAATAAATGTGTACTAGGTTTCCTGTGTAAAGAAAATGAAAAGAGTTATTAACAATACTAACAGGAATGGCCAGGAAAGAGATGGACTGCGTATTATGATTTTCAGTGAAAGCTAGATGAGAATTACATTTACTGACATACTCATGATAAAGTTAAAATAGAAAAAAAATATCCATGTATTGCAGCCATGTGATAATACTTGTATATTTAAAAATGAATTATTAGCAGAATATATATATATTTTTTTAAACTGATGTCATGTAATCTGGGAAATTATGGAGCTCGTGGAAAATGTCACACCTCATTTCACTTTTATGTTTACAGTAAATACAAAAACGTTCTAGTTGAGAGTAATGGTGGAATGGCCAATGATATCAATAAAATCTAGTTGATACGTGGAAACCAAAACAATACTGCTTGAAAGATTTTGGTGTATAATGATTCTGTATCCATTGTGCAAATAATAAAACTATCTTGATAAGGAATGTTTTGTAAAAGATGCATAAAATCAGCAGAATCCCTAATGTAAGAATATGACAAATCTAGCAATGTGAAAATCAAAGAACCGAGTGTGTGGTTACAATATAAAGTTGTTTGCAGATCAGCAAGGAGGGTTGAGTTTGATAAACTCAGTGAACACCCTGGGTTATAAAATAAGCAGAATTTTAAAATCTTCTGTTTTGTGACATGTTTCAGTTCTCTTAAAGAATAGTCAGGATTGGTGAGGAGGTTGTACTAGTCACGCCATTCAGTGGGTTGTTGTCAAAAAATCTAATCAATCACTTTTTATAAAGCATCTTCTATAGAGAGCACTATCAAAGTGAGTTAGAAAAAGTTAGCTTAAATTGAAGATAATGACAGGTACTGGATATGGTTTTAGGTTTGCAGAAAAGACTGTTTAACTGAAAATGGTATTTTTACATGAGACTATTGTCAATGGTACATTTGACTAAAGGCAAGAATTGGTTGAACTAATTCTGGGTTTGCAGTGGGTTGAAGAAATTATGCCAAATAGAGTTGTTATAGGTTCAGATTCATATATTCAGGACTGATGAGTATTTGGACAGACTAATTGTAGATTTGATTTGTTATTGGAAGTTAATCAGATTTTATTTCACCTACATATTGCGGATATATATGTGTTTTTCTTTTGGGTTCTTATAGAAATGGTTGACAGAACTTGAAATTCACATATAATATAATCAGTTTGAAAAAGAAAAACTTCCAGAAATGGAAGAAAATGATGGTGTGACATTGTCTTTTGTGAATTCTTTAATATATTATTTTCAGCAAAGCCATACAGTGTGGCATGCATTCGCCCTGTGCCACTGAGATCTGCTTTGGCTTTCAAAAACCTTGTAATTAAAAGTAAGAGTACCAAAAAATTGAATTATGCTAATTTTATATATTGATTGTATTTTTATTTGTACAGGTATTGCAGGCTCAGTCTAATCAGTTCTCATTATATGAATGTAGTCCACTTTTAAGATTTCTTGCTTATGATCCTTGTTACATTTGTTTTTGTAGACATGTTGACTTTTTGATAAATCACAAAGCTTCAGGCTAAGGCATTATTGTAATAGTTCCTGACACCTGTAAATATTTAATGTGCCAGTGTGCTAGGAAAACATTTCTGATATGCAGTAAATTAGTAGGCGCTGTATGTGTAATTCATTTGTTGTAGTCGTAATTCATTTGGTGTTTGACCCATTTTATATCGTATGGCCTATGGTTAAAAAATAGCAACACTGATGTACTGATTTATGCTATGCATCTTCCTGAAGGTAATGTGATATTGGTAGTTAGAGGAAGGTGGTTACATTTTTCTTCAATATTTTTAAAGTAGTGTGGTAAAATGACACTTTTTCCAGGTTATTAATCTAGGTCTGTTTTGTGTGTATTTCTGAAACTGCCCTGTATGGAACTGTTTCACTTTACAATATGGATGCTGCTTTGTTTAAATAAGATGCATAATTACTAATGCATTATGCAATAGTTGTTTTTTTAAAAGTTTGTATTTGGACTTTTTGGTCCTTTATTCTTAATCTCTCCAACTCAAATAATAAGAAAGGAGTCAAAAGTATATTAAAATATGTACAGTATGTTTATTGTTCCCACTAAAGGAAACAAGTGTTGGAAGATAGAGAAAAAAAAAACAAAAGTATAACATGCTGCTTCTCTGAATCTTCTTCACACACACATAAGCCTATTTGGTTAAGTGGTGTGTTTGCTTATTGACCACCAGCTGTAAACTCAAATGTGTGTGATTTATTTGTAAGGTGACCAAGAAAAGAAAGGGGATAGCAAAGCTGAGAAGAACAACAGGGAAATATTGAAGGATCTTTTCTCTAAAACAGAGCACTGAGACAAAGGCATCCAAAGGGGAAACGCAAAACAAAAGGTCAACTAATAACAATGGTCCAAAACTTGTTTAGTTAAGTACCCCTAAAAAATGTCTCTAACAGCAACATGCATAGCAACCCACATAGAAAGTGCCCATCAACATGAACAACATCAACAGAAAATGGAGGCAGTCATATTACAATATAGAAACAAAATGGCTATTCCCACCTATATTAACTTGGCCTGTTTCATATTTTTATGGATTTTGCTTGGCCTTTAGCTTGGCCTAAGTTTGTCATGTCAGGTTGTAGCTAGCTTCAACGCTGGAAACCCCTGGACAACCCTTCACATAGTACAGCAGAACTGAATAGTTGATCTCTGTGCTGACCATAAATGACCCAGTTTTATTGTAACAGCAATTGTAAACCTGGTGAACATGTTGTCATACATGCAATCAAAAGTATTGTGTATGTATTACTTATAGTAATAAGCTCTTATGAAACATTTGATCAGTCAGTCAGTCATTGTCCAACCCACTATATCCTAACACTGGGTCACGGGGGTCTGCTGGAGCCAATCCCAGCCAGCACAGGGTGCAAGGCAGGAACAAACTCCGGGCAGGGCGCCAGCCAAAGAACATCTGTTTATATAGTGTATAATGCATCTTGAATGATTTTTAACTTGCATTACTGCCAAATGTATTTAATATTCCATTATCTTTGTAACTGTATGCCAATAACCAATTGGTATATACTGCTTAGATGTTCATTTCTAATCTTAAACTATGTAAAAAATATATATAAATGCTGAAGTGCTCATTCCAAAGCAGAAGTGTTGGCATACACGCACAATGGAGGCAGTAGGTGCTTGGGTATTTTTTCTAGGAGATATGAACAGTATTCCTGGTTTTGTCATCTCACTGTCAACACATAGGTAGGCTGGAATGTCACAGAGATGCTTCATTCATCACTGGCTAATGATTAATTCACAGGGCCCCAGTTGGACTGCTAGCATTAGTGTGGGACTGGCAGCTGAATTCCCCCCTAGTTAAGCATTTGAAGTATCTGGAACAAATCATGAGGCCATATTGAGTGAGTGAGTGATCATGATGGAACTCACTGTTCCCTGGGAAGACTGAATA
>JANRMT010062841.1:26773226-26814821 GCA_026402145.1 Polypterus bichir lapradei | reverse complement strand
AGTGAGTGATCATGATGGAACTCACTGTTCCCTGGGAAGACTGAATAGAGGAGGCCCATGAGTGCAAAAAGGCAAAATATCTCAAGCTGGTAGAGGAATATAGAAGGCATAGGTGGAAGGCCCATTGAGGTGTGCTGTATGGGGTTTTGCAGGGTGGTCTCCTTCGCATTAGAGGACTTCAGGAAAGAAGAGCCACCAAGAACATCATCAATGCTGCAAAAAAGCATGGTTGTGGATCATGATGAGTGCTCCATGGTATAGCACGCTGCATGGACTCAAGCTGGGGACTGATCACCCCCAGTTGGGTCACCCAGTTGAGGGTATAAGATGATCTAAGACCCAAAACACCTTATGATCCTGGGTTCATCACCGATGATGGGTCCAAGTGGCAACCCTGGGTGTATGAAGAAACAAAACTAAATGTTGTAACCACAAGGTGGCACCAGAGAGCCCCAAACGACAGACACAGCAATACAGAGCACAATATATCAATAAAATAAAGGATTTTTATTCTTCCCAAAAGCACCATTCCACCAGCCTCTCCAACAATTAGCCACAATAATGAAATAAACCAACAATAAATCAGCAATTCTTTCTCCTTCCATCCTCTAGTTGAGTGTTGGTCCTTTTTAAGCCAGTGTCAAGGCGTATCTTCCAGGAAGCATTTCTAGGGACTCCCTCAGGTCAGCATCTCAGGATTCCATCTCCAAAGCAACCTTGCGGTTGTCTTGACTGGGTTGCCACATAAGGACTGCTGTCACCTGGTGGATAGAACTGCTCTCTACTCTCTACTCTCAGCTTCCACTTGTTCATTTATTAATTCATACCGGCTGGGTACAAAAGTATTTTCCTGTTCGTCACATTGTCTGCATCGTTGTAGTGGCTCCCCATCTGGGTAATGTACTTTTCTCCATCTCATCCTGAATGCCCGTTCTCCTCCTACAGTATAAAATGACAAGTAAATAGTTATCCACTTGTGGGAAGAATTAATGTTTTGTTTATAAAAGCAGTAATAAAATAAAATGCAGCTTTCTTTGTATGAGTATGAGTCTATGGCAATAAATATTTGATTGCCAAGTAACAGATTGATATTCTCATTTTACTAATATACTTTTGGACTGGCCAAAAACAAAACGCATACTGAACTGCTGTAAAATATTGTTAGAGAAGCATGTAAGCAGCATGGCCATAAAACTGTAAAAATATGACTTTAAAACTTGTTAAAAGGATAGTGTAAGAAAACAGCAATTTGAAAAAAAAAACAAACAAATTAGTAGCTAAAACCAATTAATATAAGGTAGCCAAGTAACAGAGACTAATGCAGTCAGTTACTAACTGATCATTGCAGAAAGTCCTTTAACATTGTGAAGACATGTTGTAGTCTTAACAGTGCCTATTATTGGGTTTGTGAGAAAATAGGCTAAAATGCAAATTCAGAGAATATTAGTTGTTAACAGTTAGCCTGTTTTACCATTGACATGATGTGCTTCTAATGTACCTGGTCTTAATTAACTAGAACTACAGCACTAGACGGTGCCAAGTTGGCATTCAAAATATATTTTGTTTAGCCCAGCCCTACACTGAAATGAAAAAAGAAAACTGTTTTCTGCCCATGGATTTTGCATCTGCTTTAAAAAGTCAAACGGAATAATGAAAATGTCTCAAACAATGAAATTTCAACTTAAAGTTTTGCTGCCGTAAAAAGTATCTTTAGCAACGCTGTGCTATATGAGTTAGATGCTTCTACTCTCCCACACAGAAATTAAGGTATATTAAGCAAAGTGGCCATACTGTACCACTCTAGTCAGAAGTATGAGGTGATCTGGCTTTCATTTGAAGATTGTATTTAATGTGATTAGACTATTTAAGATATTCATATATCTTAATTGATAATATTCTGTTTAGCTAATTGTATATTGGAAATTACTAGTGTAAGACTGCTGATAATATTCTGTTTAGCTAATTGTATATTGGAAATTACTAGTGTAAGACTGCAGGGTTTAGCCAGGTTTTGAGAACTAGCAGGAACCTCAGATCACCACAGGGCATTTTGTGCACTGTATACAGTATCAACAGACCTTCCTATTTTTGTTCACTGAAAAGCCTCTTGATTTTTATATCTGAAGCAAGTCCAAATGTCACGGAGTCCTACAAAGGAGACTGTGATAAACAGATATCTGACAAAGAGCCAGAGCTCAGACGGTAAATCAGAAGACAAATCTTATCTCTTGTTAGGAAACTGCTATTTTTGCAACATGCTAGTATAAAAAAGTGTCTACCGGACACCAAATACAGTTTGGTCTAGGTATGTTCAGCTTTTGATTTAAGAAATGAATTGCAAAACTTTAGAAGAAAGCTAGTACATTGTCCACATAATGTATTTACTAGAGAGTGGCATAAAGGAGGATGTCAGAAAATCTCAGAGTTATTCAAGGGTCTCATTAGCACACATAAAGAAACAGCATCATGCCAAGCAACTAAAACATGATGAAGGTAAAACAGCTGAAATGTGGTAATGGCTAAGCAACCCCAAATACTGTACATCTAACTTTCTTTTTAATTGTTCACTATTAACATTGCCTTGCTTTAGTAAATCTCATATACTGATAAATTATTCAGTTTTAAAAATTGGCTTTTCTTATTATGGTTTCTATTTTATGTCATGTCTCCACCAGAACAGAAAAAGTATGCACAGACCATGCTGCTGTCATGGTTTTAGCAGCAGCTGGGAGATTTCACAGAGAACTAGCATATAATGTAAACCGTAGCAGATCCCAGTGCTACAATGAAAGAGGCAGCTATTCTGGAAACCCTACTGAAGAGCTCACAGTCTTGATGTTACATAATAAGATGTGTGTCTGTCTGCTCTAATTAGCTCATAAAGAGCACCAAAAAAAAAAAAAAAAACAATGCAAAGGAACAGAAGGACAAAGTGGCAGTTTCTGCTCAAAAATATGTCTGTAGCAACTGCCCAAAGGAATCAAAAAGCTAACAATAACAGTAAAAAATCATCATTAAGATGGTGCCTGATTCTGTAATTTGGATTGGAAAAGGTGACTAATTCTCTTATGCATTCAGTGTTTTTTTATATTAGAAATAGCTTCTCAGATGTCACAATGTCAACATCCGTGAGCAAAACAGGGGTCTGTAACTTTTTAGTAACCTAAAAGATAATGAACCAGACTTGAAAAGGAAAATACCAAAAAAAAACATAATAATATGCATAAACTGTGCTGTTGCACCTGACATTGTAGCTGTAGAAAGAGAACAAGACACAAAGGAGGTGTTAGAACACTTTTTGGAAGCAGTGTAGGCTTTAATCATTTTTTGCATTGATGCCATTTTCAGAGTTTATGCCTAAAGCAGAGATTGTTAAAAGTATTGGAGGTAAAATGGATAATAACATTGTTGTAGTTTTAAATATAACATTTAGTAAAATAGTGGCAGATATAACCTCAACAGATGCTTTGCTGGTTGTTAAAAACTGTAGGGAGAAATATTTCTGTTGTAGCAGATTGTTGCTATACTAGCTATAACTTTATTAAAAATTATGTTCTGAGGATTCAACAGAAATGGTTGTATTCAAGATTCTGATTAATAAGAAAAGAAAAAGTTTAATGTCATGGTGTTTACAGCCAGTTAGACTGATCCCTAGTGAGTACAACCATACAAGACATGGTTGGAAACGTGATGCTTGCTGATTTTCTAGTAGTAGATTTTGTTTGTCTAATGTTTGGGGAATAGTAAAAGAGAAAGTTTGAGTCCTATGTGGGATTGATTTTTTTTTTTTATCTTAGTCTCACCCACATTTTAAATATTTATATTTCCCTTTCACCGTCTTAAACACAGAATCAACTTCAATTCCATTCACTTCTGTCAACAGAAACTACTGTATATATTGACGTACAAGTCGGGTCTTGAAACCCAAAAAATCAATCATAAAATCAGACCCCGACTTATACACCTGCTCAAAAATACGACACTTACATTTTTTTTTTACATCTTCTTGCTTCCTCCAGTCTCGCACCATTTTACTTAGACACATCAAACTTTGTTGCAGTGGCGCAGTTACCAATTTCTTTCGCTACTTCAACGACTTTTAATTTAAAACCAGCTTCATATTTTCTTCTGATTGAACACTCCATTATAGATAAAGGATGCTGTTACGATAAAGACGTATGAGGTTGTGAGATACAAAAAACACAAAACGACGCAAATGTCGCTTCGGAATAGTTCAGGTATTACTGTGTGGTCACTTAGGCACAATACATAGGTAAAAAAAGGCAGTGTGCTCCGTGGTTACTGTCTCAGGTGGGGGTTAGCATATCATAATCTCTTGGATCAATAGCGTGAGTTTTCCACATTCGACTTATACGACCGACATTATAAAATACTGGAAATTATACAATAAAATCAAGCCCTGACATCCGCGGGAGAACTTAAATGTGAGTATATATGGTATGTCCTAGTCCGAGAATATTTAACTCGGATCTTGTGAGTTCCCTAGGACTGTCCTCAGAATGCAGACCACAAAGAAGTCAATCAAGTACTGAGAAAGTTCAATAAAGCCTTTGCCAAAGATATCCTGAGAAAACGATATTCACAATTTTTATTTTTTTGATTTTTCAGTCACTTGTTACTTCTGCATTTGTTGTAAGTGTAGGTGTTTTTTTGTGTTATATTTGTTTAAGATAAAGACAGGTGAAGAGAGGTGAAGGAATGAAGAGTATTTTTTGTGGTTTTCCTATGGAATTGCCAATTATCATGCCAGGTCAAAAACAAGTTCAAAGAAGATAAAGGCCACCAAAACAAAATGATGAACTAAAATTCAAACTAAAATTTAAAATTAAGCCGAACAGAATCTTAATTAATATTTGATTTTTGTCACAGCAAGTTTTTTCTTTTGTTTTAATCTAAAGTTCAGACCCGTCCTAGAGCATATGGTCTTGTTTTATTCCTACAACAGTTCAAGGACATCACACATCATATGACTTTAATGTCACATGACAAAAAACAAGTGACAGGAGCTTATATGTCTATCTGCATTCTCACTGCCAAAAATAGCAAACTGTGGCCTAAAACGATTCAGATTTATGCATGAAATGAAAAATTAAATCAGTTTAAAGATTCAAATTATTTCAGTCCTTCATCGGTAACTCCTGCAGGAGATGGGGATAAGAGAGTTACTAAAATTGCCTTAGAGAACAAGAATGCTCAAGAAATTGCAATGAAGGATCTGGAGGCGGATTGGATGTTGCATTACAATACTACATTAGCAGAAAAGCTATTGGGATTACCTCCTTACAGTATCCAGGCTTGAAAGTGGGTGTATGAAAGATGCTTTCTTGTAAAGAATAGTCTGCAGATGACCATCATGACAAATGACAGGGGACAATTTATTCCATCAAGCTTCTTTGTTTAACTAATAGCCAAGCTATCCCATTGTTTACCTGTCAAGATTTCCCACAACTATTTGCGTTAAGTGCTTCCTGGTTTCTGCCCTTAATACACTTCACCTCAATTTTCACTGGTCTCCACAAATGCACAATTCACTGTTTAGTTAAAAGAATCATGCTGGATTTGTCTTATCAATGTCTTTGATAATTTTGAAAACCTATAGGTCCCATTAGGTCCTCACGGAGTCTCCTGTGCTCGAAACTAAACCGGTTTAATTCTCAGAGTCTGTCAGCATACAACATGTCTTAAAGTCCTGGCATGCACTTGGTTATTCTCTTCTGCACAGACTTCATGTGCTGCTATGTCTTTCTTGTAGTGTGGTGACTAGAACTGCACATGGTACTGTTGATGTGGTCCCACTAGTGCATTATATATACTTTGAGTTTAATGTCCATCAACATTACTATTTTTTGCCTCAGGTTTCTGAGCAGGGTTGTGAATGCTGATATAGTAAGCATAAAGTGTATGTGTTAACAATGTTTTTTAGATCAAGTAAGGAAGCTCTGTTATTTAGTTACTGTGAATGAATATAGAGAGGCAGCAATATTAGCATGTCTGAGGTGTGTGTTAGTTTTAACCTTGCAGTGCACTCGTTTACCTTAAGGCTTGTGACATTTTTACCTGCTAACCTTTGCCCCATGTGGTGAAATATTCCTTGCGTCACCAATCTAATGATAGTGCATCATGGCTCCGTTGTAACACATATTTTTGTACGGCTAATCTCATATGCATAGTGTTTAAAGAAATCCTTCTATCTAAATGAGTTTAAAGATCATTCTCTAAGCCTAAGGAACTATTCAGAATTTTGAGTCATGGTGCTAGTTTTGCATTCTGCTTACTCCACTTGTCATATTACATTCTTCTCGGCTAATCTGTGTCCAGTTTGCAAGGCTGACTATTAATCAAAGATTGTGTAAGGCAAGCCTTGTAATATGAATGGGCTGAAAGCACATTATTAGATTCCAAGTGTTGTACAGGGTCTTCGACTACAGTAGCTTACTTTCTAGGAGGTTCAGTTTCAGCCTTGTGTCATAGGTACAAATATTAAATAAAAAAGAAAGTAAAACTTGCAATCAAGGGATAATTTTTAAATTTTCTAAGTTATGATCATTATATAGAAATCAAAATTTAAATGGGCAACCATCTAATTCAATGTGGCCATCCCAATGTGTCCACTGATATTTTCCTTAGTGAAACCAAACATTCAAATAGTTATTAGGAAACTCTACTTCTCGTGTCCAGTCAGAGTTGCAGTTTACTTTACCAAATGTTATTTCAAGATCCAGCATGACCCAATTAACACTACACTTTAACTAATCAAAATGAATACAGCTTACACTATCGCCACTTGTGAGTTGGCGTTCACTAAATAACACTATTAATGAACAAAATGTGCAATTAAAAACATTTGACATACGTTAAGGAGGCGACCTATGCCAGCATGTTGTTTCTTATTAGACAGTAGGGGAGAGGAGTCAGAGTCCAGGATAACTCTAATGACTTGAATATATATATATATATATATATATATATATATATAAGATTGCCTTCTAAATCCACTTGTTGATTTAGTGGGCCCTGTTGAAGTAATGTTTCTGGCCAAACAGTCTATAGTGTGGGGCAGGCTTGTGTTAAGTAGGGTGACCATATTTTCAAAGTCCTAAACTGGGACAGTTGTGTAGCATGTACTGTATGTACGTTTATTAACTAATAACTATGCATAATATCAATCCTCATTTGTTTAATGCCTGCTTTGACTCATCATCATCAGTGGGGGGTCAGGGCAGGGGAACAAACAATTAAACACATATGCTTCTTCAGGAAATCACTACACACTTTTTGAAATTTAATTTCATATACTTTATAAACATTTGTAAATCAGGGATTTTTAAACTTTTTAATCTGAGAACCCAAATAAGAAAATCCGTACCATACTGGGACCCAAGTAGAGGATTATTACCATAGTAACAACTGAGCCATACATAGACATTTAATAATTCAGTGAACTGAGTACAAAAATAGAGTCACATAGTTAAATCATTCCTAAACATAAGTGCAGTATTTGTATTTTATATTAGTGATAAAATGAATCTGTAAGACAGACATTTTGCTGAACGCTGAGGTTTAAATATTTTCTTATGTTCTTAAAGTTCTCAGTGGTGCAACACACTTTTCCATAATACTATCCATAGACTGAATTGTATTAAACCCCTTTTAAAAGCCACATCTCAGACTTAAATACTACCACAATAAAAAGTACACTAAATAGAAGGATGGTGTATCACTCACCACAGAATTTATGCTTAGATGAACTCAACTAATTTTACTTAAAAATCATTTAGGACCCATTACAATCTTGCCTACGACCCAAACTGAGCCTCAGATACACAAGGAACACTGCTTCAGATATCTCAGTGCATTTAACATATTACATTCATGGAGAATATCACTGCATTTAATAGTGCATAAACATTTGTTATTGTTGTTTTTGGTCAAACCTACTGCAATTATTTTGTTTTCAAAGGTCCATTTTGAATTTTATTCACTATTAAATCCTTCTGTCCTTCTGTAAACATCATGTTCATTTTTTAGTTTAATTTAATGACTTGATGTGGTAGAATGTTTGCGTAAAGAATGGAAAGCTTTTTGTGGACAGGAAGTAAAAAGATGGTCATCAATGTCTGACTTTCCTCCGTACACGACCGGAAAAATGCTTTTGCAATCAGTGTTCGATGCTTTAGTTGCATCATAAGGTGTTAGTTTAAGAGAAAGGAACGCTGGCAGCAGCCTCTGATTAAAAGCACATTTTGTCTTAGGCATGGTTGATTTGTGAGATCCACAGCACGGGTTAAAATCCTCATGTCCATATTTTTCTTTTAGCAAATGGAAACTCCTAAGTCTAAGTCCAAACCACCTGTGAGTTTAAATGATGAATTGTGGTCGACAGCTGTAGGTAGCACTGAGGGTGTAAGTTTTTCTTTTGTGCGATTAGTGGTTTGATGTCTATGTTGGCTAAACTATGTTTGCTGCACAATAAACCTTTTTTAGATGGGCAGTCTGTTAAAACCAAGAAATATTGTTATATTTCAGTTGTTTCTCGGGATACTGGGATGCATAGCCTGAAATCAAGGCTATCCTGGTCAAACTGGGACATCTGGTCACCCGAGTATTAAAGGTGCCTCAATCTAGCTAGCATGCCCAGTACAACTTTCTTTAATGCCTGTGGTAAAGGGAAAAAGACAAGCCTTAATTGTTCTGTTTTCAGATTTGGTTTGTTTTTATATTTCAATAACAATGCTCATCTAACTGCTATTTATATTATACCTCTTAAAGTCTGACTTCCTATTACAAACTCGCTCAGAAGACCCAATTGGCACTTGCTATAGAGGGAACACTTTGGTTTATCAAGGAGGCTTCAGAAATGTCACACTAAGTGACTGCCAACCTTCAAGTCTTGGCCCCATATGAATGATTTATATTTGAATGTCTATTAACCGAGTGTTACATGGTTTAGTGGTAGCACTGCTTCCTCACAGTAAAGAGAACAGGGGTTTGCATCCTAGCTGTTCCCTTTGTGGAGTTTTTGCATTCTTCCCGTGTCTGTGTTTTCTCTCGGTGGTCTGGTTTCTTTGCACAGTCTAAAGACATGTAGGTTAGGTGATTTGGTTTTGCAACATTTATTAACATTTAACATTTGTGTGTGTTTGCCCTATGATAGGCTGGCATTTTGTTCAGGGATTGTTCCTGTCGTTTGCCTGATGCTTTCTGGGATAGGCTCCAGTCCTGCCCTGGATGAGTGGTTAGGAAGATGGATGGATGATTACCAACCTCTGATGGCACTTTTGACATTTTTGTTATGACAGTGCAATAACCTTTGATATCCATATTCTATTTTTGTCAGTGCCCTTTATCTTTGGGCATTAGGAATAACAGTGCTACTCAGAGGAAAACTTAATGTAGAGTACCACATTACATTTGATCCTGGTAAAGTGCGTAGGTAACTGCAAAAGATAAAAAGCAAGAGCATTGAAGTAATCAAAAAGTATTTAATGATTAAGTTGTTGGAATGGCAAAACAAGGTAAACTCCATGAATTGGAAAAAGAGATCAAAGAAAACTGAGAGACTAGGCACGTTTTACACTGCTTAAACACACTTTTATGTGCTGCATTTTTCACTAAGTCTTCTATTTTTAGAACTCAAATAATAAATGAAGAGCCTTATTGATTTTTTTTAGAATTCAAAGCCTTTTGAGACTAGCCAGTAGAGAAACATCTCCACAATTGCTGCAGTCAATGAAAAGTGCACGTGTTGAAAGACAGAGATCCGTTCTTTAACCAAATAATTAATATGATTCTAGGCATGCAGTAATTATTTTATTTAGAATTAATGTTTATCATTACACTGGAGTGAGTTAATTTTGACATTTTGTGGTGCCATAGTAAAATATGAAACCTGGAAATACTGGAGCATTTCTGTGACACTCAATAATACCAACACATTCACAAAACACAAGCCACTCAGAAACTGGTCATTTGTGCAATGGTTGGTTCAGCTCTCAGCTCTGGTTTAAATTGGAGCCAGAAGCTACCAAACTAAAAAAATTGGCACACATAAGAAATGTACAGTATTCATATTCAATTAAGGGACACAGCAAAGAAGAGTTAACTTGCATAATTCAGAGCACAATGTAAGCTTGAGGTGCGAGGGGACTTCCTACATAATTACTGTAAATATCCCTTAGACTTTAAGCATGGGAAAAGTACCCCATAAGTAAAATATTTTTATTATATACTGTATTATTGCTATCATTGGCGGGAGCTAATGTGCATTCCCTTTTTTCATTTATATATCACATGCATTGAGCTCTTTGTTTTTCTTATGCCCGCTTAGGCCTGTTCCTATTAGATAGATAGATAACACTTTGTCTCAGGAAGGAAATTTAGCTTTGTACTGAAATTCAAGAAATATTATAACATACAAACAAAATGCAAGCTGGCAGCTGGTCAGTAATCATTATATGAAGGGGCACCTGCCTTCTTTGAAACTGAATCAATACAGGATGCTTGCAACATCAGTGGCACTTTCTGGAGCCTTTGTTTCAGACTGAATAGGTAGCAGTGGATACCACAAAGTTGGTCAGCGCAGGCCATAAGTACTCGAGGACTGACTCCACCCAGTTCCATGGCTTTTATTGTGTGTAGCCTCAGTTAACTTCTCAACTGTTTATTATTTGTGGAAAGCCCATACTGATTGTCACTTCTGGACTCTTCACTGTCCATATCAGTTGAGGTGAGGAGAATTGTTGATGCAGTAGGGATGGTGTATGGGGGATTGGTCATTGGAAGTATAAGGTGGTAGGAAGAGGGAAAATCTATTACAAAATTGGTTTAGGATCTTAACTATTATAAGAAAATTTAATTTCTGTGTATTACTAAGTTTGAAGGATTCAAGGTATGTACAAATTTGGCATACATTAAGATTAACAATTATAGAAACAAATCCATTGACCATTACTAAGAAATTGCAATTTCACAACTAGCCCCCAAATTCCTCTTTTGCCAATTATTTTCAAAATATCCCATGACCTATTTTTGAGGCATATAGACAAGATATTTTTGATAAACCCTCCCCTAGCAACACCACAGTCGTGTCTGACGCTGCAGTAATGGAGTGCACCCTTATTTTATCTTGAATAAGACACTTTTTTCTCTGTGGATCATAACTTCTTTTGAGAGTAATCCCTGATTTTGGGTCCTCTTAATGCTTCAGTAGATAAAACACATCAAGACAGAGGATTTCAAATATGTCAAAATAAAACACTCCTAATTAGCCTGATTTTAAAATCAGGATGATGTCACTGCTCTGTGTTGCCGCAAGACAGGAACTGATGGAGAATGGTGAGGCAGTCCATTGCAGTGCCACTCACACATATACTCTCTCATTCTTTGCTATTTGAAATTCATTGTTTCTTTCAATTAATGCATCCATCTTAGGGATATGGGAGAATGCCAAAAATACACAAGATATAACCTTTGCAGACAAAAGGACAAGCATAAAAAATCAACACAGACTATAAGCACACTAGGCTATGATTCCAGTCTCCTGGTGCTTTGAGGCAGGATTTCTGACTGCTGTGAAACACCAGCACCAAATAGCCATTAGTTAAGCTTTTAAAACCTGAGCTGTAATTTGTTCTTTTTCATCAGAAGCGATTGATTAATCTTTTTGATGTAGCACTTTCCACGAAGGGCGGCGCGGTGATAGCACTGCTGCCTCACAGTAAGGAGACCTGGGTTCGCTTCCAGGGTTCTCCCTGTGTGGGGTTTGCATGTTCTCCACGTGTCTGCATGGGTTTCCTCCGGGTGCTCCGGTTTCCTCCCACAGTCTGAAGACATGCAGGTTAGGTGCATTGGCGATCCTAAATTGTCCGTAGTGTGTGCTTAATGTTTGTGTGTGTGTGTGTGTGTCCTGCGGTGGGCTGGTGTCCTACCTGGGATTTATTCCTGTCTTGCGCCCTGTGCTGGCTGGGATTGGCTCCAGCAGACCTCCGTGACCCTGTGTTAGGATATAGCGGGTTGGAGAATGAGTGACTGACTGACCTTCCACAAAGCACCATTACTAGGCACCTTTACAACAAGAAATAACTTAAAAGTATTTATACAAGAAGATAATAATATTAAATGTTCTTCATTTTTCACATTTCACTGTTATATCTTCATACTTTCAACAACCACTAACTGTACATTTTTTTCTTCAATTTTTTTGTTAGCTCTTTCATACACCCTAATATCAATAATCTACTTGCATACTACTTTATGGAACCACCTAGTTAGGCATGCACTGTAGCGTAGTGGTTAACACTTTTGATGCCAAGACCTAAGGCTCTGGGTTCAGATCCTGCTACTGACAAAGTGTGACCATAAGTAAATCCCATCACCTGCCTGTTCTCCAATTAGAAAACAAAAAAAATGTTGCCAATTGTATTTTTCAAATATGGTAAGTCTTGTAAGTCTCCTTGGATAAAGGCATTAGCCTAAATCAGGGGTCCTCAATCACGGTCCTAGAGGGCCGTAGTGGGCTGCAGGTTTTTGCTCCAACCCAATTGCTTAATCAGAAGCACTTATTGCTCAAGTAACACTTCTGCTTCACTTTACTTGTCTTGCTCGTTAAGATTTTGAACCCTTATTGCTTATTTTAGTCTTAAATAGCTGTGTTTTTGGTTTTTAATTGTACCTAATTACCAATAACTTGCAAATGAGAAAAGAGACCAGCATTTCTCCATTTAGCTTGTTACCATTTACACCTGTGTGTATTTATCAGGCACTATTGGGTTTAATTAAATACTTGGAAGGAAAGCGAAGAGAAAAAAGTAAAGGACTAGATTTACTTATTATCCATTTTAGCCTTCAGATCATTTGAATGATATCCTTAGACCTTAGAAAGGGGAAGAAAATATAGGATATGAGAATTACCTGACGTAGCAGAGTTAAAGCACTAATAAGCAATGAAATTAAATTATTGGCAAGAATTGCTTTCTAATTAAGCAACCAGGTTAGAACAAAAACCTGCAGCCACTGCAGCCCTCCAGGACTGTGATTGAGGACCCCTGGCCTAAATAATATAGTGTCCTCCATAATGTTTGGGACAAAGATGTATTTCTCCTTCATTTACCTCTCTGCTTCATAGTTTAAATTTTCAAATCAAGCAATTCAGGTGTGGTTAAAGTGCACATTGCAGACTTTAATTTAAGGGTATTTTCATACATTTCATTCACACCCTGTAGAAATTACAACACATTTTCTACATGATCCCTCCATTTCAGGGCACCGTAATGTTTGGAACAATTAGTGACACACGTGTTTGTGATTCATCAGGTGTTTTTCGTTGCTTCATTAGTGCAGGCATCCTCATTAGTTAGTTCATTAGTTTCTATCCTTTGGAGTCTGTAGTTGCCATTGCTCAACATGAGGACAAGAGCTGCCAATAAAAGTCAAAGAATCCATTATGAGGCTGATAAACAAGAATAAAACCATCAGCAACATCAGTAAAACCTTGAAAGATGCAAACCACTAGTTATCCACAAAAACAGGATGGCCAGATTACAGTTTGTGAAAAACGACTTCAAAGAGCCTACAGAATTCTAGAAAAGGTCTTGTAGACAGACTAGACAAAAACTAACCTGTATCAGAATGATGGCAAGAGCAAAGTGTGGAGATGAAAAGAAACTGCCTAAGATCCATAGCATACTATCTCATGTATTAAATGTGGTGGTGGGGGTGTTACAGTTTGGGCATGTGTGCTGGCACACCATTTTCACTGACGATGTAACTGTTGATGGCAGTTGCACAATGAATTCTGGGGTGTATGGAAACATCTTATTTGCTCAGGTTCCAGTAAATGTCACCAAACTCGTGCTTCAAGGCGCTTTCCATACATACTGCTAAGGCATTACAGGAGGTTTTCTAAGTTAAAAAATGGAATATTCTTAAATGACCAAGTCAGTCACCCAATTTAAATCCAATTGAGCATTCCTTTCAAAGAGAAAACTTGAGAGGGCAGATTCCCGAAATAAGCAGGAGGTGAAGATGGCTGCATTAGAGGCTTGGCAGAGCATCACCCGAGAAGATACTTAGCATCTGGTGATGTCTATGAATTGTAGACTTCAAGCAGTTATTGCATGCAAGGAATTTGCAACAAAGTACTAAATATAATGACTTAAATATAACAGTCATTGCTATGGCCCAAACATTATGGTGTCCTAAAATGGGGGAACCATGTATAAAAAGTGTTGTAATGTATGAAAATCCCCTTAAATGAAAGTCTGCAATTAGCACTTTAGTCATGTCTGAATTGTTTGATTTTTGTAATTGTAAGCTGTGGATCAGAGGGACAGATCAAGGAAAAATGTGTCTCTGTCCCAAACATTATGGAGGACACTGTAAGCAATGATAATAACAAATTAGTACAAAAACAGAGGCGTAAGCTCCTACTGTACATTGGCATGTCAGTCAGCTGAAGATATGAAGTAACTTTGTCCATATGCTTCTCATGATATGATATTGTTTTAAAACAGTTGTAAGTAAACATTTTTTGCATCCCTGGTCGAATTGCATGATTCGTCAACATGAAAATATATTAATCTCTTCAGGATAGACAGTTAAATGTGGCATATTATTACATAGTACACAATTATTTCTTTTCTGGATTTAGCTTTTTTTAAAAAAAGTGAAAATTTGATCACTCTTTGGCAGAAATCACAGTTTCCAAAAATTTCTTGTAGTTAGATAAAGGTGTTTTGCTTTAAGATTTTTTTTTCTCACTCCTCCTTGAATATGTTTACCTCAGAAATGTTCTTAGGAATTCTTGCATGCATTGTATGTTTATGATTTTTCTGAAACTTTTCAGTCATATTTATGTCTGGGGACAGTAAAGGCCATTCTAAAACTTAAATGTTTCTTTCCAATATCCCATAAGTATTTCATGATTACTTTAGAGGTATATGTTAGATGGTTTTTTTGATTAAATTAATTTTTTGCAGCTTCAGCTTCTGCATTGACTGTGGAACATTTGCTTCCACTCACAGAATTTGCTGGTGTTTATAGTTAGATCCCCGACGCGTAACAGATCCACCGTATAGTCGAAGCTTGGCAAGGTGTTCTTTCTTCAAATACTTCACCAATACTTCACTTTCTGATCCACGACTTTCTCCAAAAGTTCTTTTTTTCAGTCATTTAGTGTGCAGTGCTTTCTTAGAAGCATTTCTGGCTTAAATATCAGCTGTTTGTCCCTGCTGCTAAAGTCCGTTGGCCTAGGTGGGTGGCTGCCACTGTGCTTCTTGTGTGTTCATGGAGCCTGGGTGGCTGGAGTGAGACAAGGCTGGCAGCGTGTATGCGCAAGAGGAGTAAGGGGGAAGCAGGTTCGGCTGGTGAAGACAATCATTTTCATGGCTACCACCAGCTTTCCCAAGAGTGCTAATTCCATTCCTTCTTGCCCTGTACCATGGGTCATTAAAGTATTTATAAATGTTAATTCAAAATGAATGTGCTATATGTTGAGAATCCATTATTGTAATTAGAAAACTAAGTTTACCTGCTATATAAAATAGATAGCTAAAACTTAACTTTTCCCCAGAAGGAAATTTGGCTTTTTATATATACAATGTGAGTCAAAATTATGTTAACATTTGAATGGCAGAAACAATTTATTCACAAAGCATACTTCATGTGTGCAAGATAATTTTCAAGAATGTCTCAACCTGCTTGCCATCATGTTCAACACACAAAAACCAATGAGCAGCAGTACAGTACCATTTAAAGCCCGGACACACATTTGTGGGGAACAGATGATACCACAGTCCGTATTCTGTCCTTCAGGTTATTGATATCACGAGCTTTCCTGCTATACACACACTCCTTCACCATACCCCATAACCAGAAATCACAGAGTGTCAAATCAGGGGAATGTGGAAGATATGGCAAAGGTGCACCACTACCTATCCATCGACCTGGATAGGTGTAGTCGAAATAAAAATAAGGGTTTCGCCCCCAGCTTGCTTTGCTCACCAACTCCCCCGGCATGCGCTACGCACCAGCCACTTCGCATCTCTAACGCTCGTGTATGTGGATTTCACTTTCACCAAACAACAAATCTTTTATTTCTCGTGGATATACCTCTTCATTTGGAAGAAACACTACTTTTCCTTGATGGCAACACAAATTAGATGATCTACAAGTGTCCGACTTAAAGTTTAAATCTGAACAATATATTCGATCTCTTTTTGCTGTTCCGTTATTTCACCAATTAATAATTTCCATTTGTTTGTGCTAATGCAATCTTTACTATCATTTTTTGGAGACTTTCAAATTTTATTACATTCATTATTTCTAACCTGCGCTGCATGTGTATCGCGCCAACGTTTTTGAATTCTTTATAATGTTCTACTTAGTCATCTACTCTTTGTCTTTTACTTCTAGCCCCAGGTGTAGTTAAATCTCTTGGCACAAAGTCTTGTCTTGCGTGACGTGAAAGTATCTCTCTGAAAAAGTCACGTCTCGTTCCAGGCTAAAAAGTCTCGTCTCGTCCCAGGATTTTTTTATTACAATAGAGACATATCATTAAACATTGGAATTTACTGGTTACAGCTGACATTAAATGAGATCTGTATGACCAACAAAAAACCTCTGATAGGACTGCTCATAAAACAGGTCTGGGATGCAAAAACTAAAGCTGTGTATTACTGCACAAGACCTGAAGAAAGGTCCTGTTGATACCAGAGAAGTGCTCAACAGTAGGGTCCAACCAAAATGGATTTTTTGGACCAATACTGGTTTTGATATTTGGGCTTCAAAGATGACCAATTACCAAAACATATTGTAAAAGTTGTGCTGGTGTGTTTAAGTACAGGCAGTCCCCGGGTTACATACAAGATAGGGACTGTAGGTTTGTACTTAAGTTGAATTTGTATGTAATGCTGTTGTTGAGGAATGTAACCAAGTGCTCTGCCAATGAATGATAAGCTTTCACCTCTCTCTGACCTTTATATTATTTCTACTTTATTTTCAGTGATGATGGTTTTTCCTCTTCTTTACTGTATCACCAGCACTTGCATTAGATTTGTGTTTCAGAGACATTGTTGAAGGGTGAAGACAAAAGATTAAGATGAGCTCTTCTGCACAGCACTGTGTACGTAACAGTACAAGCAGACTTGCTATTGAGAATGAATGGGGGCATCGACAGGCGGTTCATTGCCAGCCCACCTTACAGTCACCTCCACTACAGTATGCTGCCTGCAGCGTCCGCCCACTGAGAACGAACACGGTGCGGCCAAAGGCAGGTAGTGAGTCGCCCCCATTCAATAGGCAGTTATCCGATGCACACTACAATGCTACCCCCCACCGCCCTGTTCACCCTCAATGGCCTCCGTTCAGCCACAACTGGGTCACCGCTTGCAGCATTACCAGTCACCCACCGAGAACGAATGGGGCAGCCGTGTGTGGTGGGCGGGCAGTGAAACAGCTTGCCGCTGGGAGCCGCCCAAGGGACACTATACTGCACGAGCAGTGAAATTGCCTACCTCCAGCCTCCATCCAGACACCGCCTGCAGCATTACCAGCTGCCCACCGAGAACGAACGGGGCAGCCGTGTGTGGTGGGTGGGCAGTGAAACTGCTTGCTGCCAGGAGCCACCGGAGGGACACTACACTGCACGAGCAGCGAAATCGCCCCCCTCCAGCCTCCATCCAGCCACCGCTTGCAGCGTCCCCAGGCCGAAGATGACGGAGCGGCAGTTACTGAGGCGCATGCGTTACAGCTGCGGCCTCGTTCGTAAGTCGTAGGTCGTGTGTCCGTAACCTGGGGACTACTTGTATTTGGTTTCCCTAGAAAAACATTTGAATGAAAAGAAAAAGATTAAAGGATAAGGTCAATATTTTTCAAGTCAAAACTATTGCTTCACAAACATGGTATATATGCATTTGCATTTCAAAAGCAAAATTGTGTTGTAAAATTAAGCATTTTTCTATGAATTGAAAAAATACATAGCCAGTAATGGCATTTTATAATGCATGCAAGTCCCATTGGAAAATAAAAGCCTAAAAACAAACTGAATGTCTCTTTGAAGTGGCAAAAGTTTCAGCATAAGAAAAAATGCCTTCCATGTTTACAATGCATGTTTGTGACAACAAAAAGAAGGTGGAAATAATCCTTTTATCACATATTCCTGTTACCCTTATGTTTTCTATTTGTTTGTATGATTGAAGTGGCCTTTCAGGGAGGAGCAGCAGCCAGCCAGCCAGCCAGTAGCTGATCGAGTAAATAGGAGGTAAAAAAAATGATTTGTTTCCCATTTAAGAGGGGGTTTTGGAGGAGGGCCCGCATCTCCTTGGGTTGCGTTCAGCCTCTTTCTTCACAACGCGAGTGGCAGAGACACGAAGTGGCTGGCGTGTAGCGCAGGCTAGGGGGGTTGGCAAGCGAAGCCCCGTAGTTTGTAAAGATGGAAATTTCAAACTATTAGTATCTTTTTATAAAATCCTGAGAGGTTACATGGGTCCTAGTATTTATTCCTAATGCATCAGTCAGGTTTGTTAGTCAACTTGAAAGGATACCCTTTTGCCACTTTTAATCTGGTAAAGTAAATTTAGAAAACAAATGTATTTTTGCAATAAAATGAACATAAGTAATTTTTAAGTTTATAGCCTACATATGTTTGAACTTTTCAAATTAAGAGAACCATGCAATTTAATGAGGGATGCACAAAGTTTTGCATACAGCTGCATGTGTGAAACCCACACTGTATTAAGACAGAATGCTTCATACAGATCAATAGCCACTCATGTGCAAGTGAAACAATTTGTAGATGTCAAAATCAGCAATAAAATAAAATGAATAGTAAAACATATTTACTACATTTCTAGCAAAAAAAAATGAGGTGATCTGCTTTAAGCATTCATGGAAAATTACCAGTAAATAGTTAATGTACTGATTCTTTTACCCAAGGAATTAATTAATTAATTGCTTTATACAGAGCCTAGAAAAAGGTTAGTCAGTCAGTCATTGTCCAACCCGCTATATTCTAACACAAGGTCACGGAGCCAATCCCAGCCAGCATAGGGCACAACGCAGGAACAATTCCCGGGCAGAGTGCCAGCCTACCAAAGGACACATACACACCCACACACCAAGCACACAATAGGGACAATTTAGAATCACCAATGCACCTAACTTTTTTTTTTAGTTGTTTTTAGTTCATTTATTGTTCTGTATTTCCTCCTGATTGAAAAGTGTTTTGCTTTTGATAGTTATTTTTTTTCTTCAGTGTACCAGCAACATTTCTAATTCTTGAGGTTTAAATATAAATATGGCTTACCATTTAATTATGCAATACTTGTTTCTTACCCAAAGTACACTGTATGACACACACAATATTTAAGTAAGCCACACATATAAGTTTAGACAAAAAGTCAATCCATCCATTATCCAACCCGCTATATCATAACTACAGGGTCACGGGGGGTCTGCTGGAGCCAATCCCAGCCAACACAGGGCGCAAGGCAGGAAACAAACCCCGGGCAAGGCGCCAGCCAGACAAAAAGTGTCCATTTTAATCAAAGGACAAAATAAAAAGGTCTGAATTCATTAAAGTAGCTTTTCTTGCCATTTGTCTAATTGCAGTGGACAACTCCTCCAATTTGTTTTTCTCAATTTATTACTGTTGTTTCATTTTAATGTAAAGGCTAATATTCCAATCTGCTCCCTGGTAAAACATGCCTTCACTCACTGCTCTTTGTTTATACTACAGGGGGTTTGCTGCAAAAACTGTAATAAAGTGTGTAAAGCAGCATTGCAACTAAATTACTCAGAAACGAAGGGTCTGAAAAGATCAGCTTTTGAGATTAGATAATTTACTGATCACCAATCAAGTCTTTTGTAGTGGAAATCGAACGATGTAGATTAGTAGCCAATCAATCGGAGCATCACTAGTGTAGACATATACTGTATATGCAAGATAGTTTAATGTCCAATGTGGTCAGCCGTATTCTAAAAAGGATTTTACGTTAGGAGAAAGATTAGTTACATTCAGAAAGACATCTAAAAATAGGTCCTCCAGCACATGTAACAATGCCTTGACTCTGAGGAGAAAAAGTGTCATCATGGTCACTAAGAAGAGAAGAATGTGAAAAAAATAAATAAAATAAATCTTGGCACTAGAAAAGTAGACAATGAACACAAACTCTTAATCTGTTTTGAATTTTTGCTGACATTTTCAAAATGATTCCCTTGATCATTCAGTACTGGCATACTATTCCTTATTTATATCAATTAAAGATTTTAACATAATTACAAAATGTCTGTTCACCTTCCTTCTGCTGAACATTTAATTATGTACTCTGTGTCAGTATGACCATTTACTTTCAGCAGCCTCAGTTTCAGAAATCACTTTTTGATTTATGGATTTTTTAATTGCTTGTAGCTAAGAAGCTCCATTGGTTATTGAATATATTAATGTAAAATTAATTACTGCATTTTATTTTTCTGTAACATTATCAAGGCTATTTTATATTAAAATATTCACTGCTTCTTTAAAATAAGCTTTGTAAGTTTATACTGGAAAGCTACTTAACTTATTCACCGAGTTGTTGGCAACACATAGCTTAAAGTACAGCAGTTACTTAAATCTATTTCCAGGGTGCCAGCTGTTGATAAAGAATGTTTTATGAGAGACCTTCAGTAAGTGCATGTTGTTTTGTTAGTACACTTATGTTAAAATTACACGATAAATCAAGCATAGAAAAGCATTATTCTTAAAAAAAAAAGTCCATATACAAAGTTCATCAATCATTTCTCATAAGAACGTGTTAGGGAAAATAAATCCATTCTAAATCAAAACACTCAACATTTTAATACTTTATCAAAAAAGCAGCCAGAGCTTGTGGAGGATGATAAGTATCAGCTAAATGTAGGCAGATTCAACTGTGTGTGTAGATTCTGCTCTGGTCCCAGAGGCAGAGCTGGGATGAAATGGTCCCAGGCCTTTGACAGGTCTGCATCTACTGACACATCACAAAGTAATTGATAAACAGTTGAAGGTTTTGAAAGTGGACAAGTGCTTAATAGGACTTGCAGTCAAGGGATGGGGTTGTTTATTTATAAATACACCTACCTGATGCAGAGAGTTCACCTGTTGTATAGACAGTGGATACAAATTTCGAAAGATATCACATAAGCCACGACAGAATAAGTATCTGCACTGAATCTGAGAAGCACGTTTTGAATTTAGTAGACTAGTGGCAGCACGGAAGCATCTCACACAAACACACTAATGAACAAATAACTATTATAGCAACTGATCAGATTCTCTGATAATTTACCAGGAGCAGGAAAATCCTCCAATTCGAATGGAAAAAAAAAATTCGGATGTGAGTGCCAGTAGGCTTTGTGACCTAGGAACCAAGTTGCCCATACTATTCTATAACATTTCAGTAATTATTTACTGCTCTGATGCTGAACTTTCCGATCATAAAATAGGTCATTACGGTAGTAATTGATGAGAATTCATAATTGCAAATTTACCGTGTTTGAGGGTTCCTCTAGAGTGTCTCTTTCTCTTGCACGATTTGGCTCAAAACCTAATCAGCACAACGTCATCTCATAACAGATTTTAGTTTCAAGTTTGGTAGTTTTCCATCCAGCCGTTTTAGCTGTAGACTGTCCTTAAGAAACTATGACACACAGACACACGTCGAGATCTGTCGAAAACCAGGGATCGAAATTTCTGACGAATCTAAATCTTTCGCTTCTACCCCATAGACAATAGGTTATTGTGGGGGAGGGCGTAAAGCCAAAACCTGTTGGAGCAAAAAAGTCAACGCCTAACTAGGCAAGAAACCAGCAGAGTGAATTCATCCAGCTGCTATTGAATGCCTGAATGAGAGTATCTCACAGCCAATGAGTGGAACTGTCCAGCAAGAGTGACTTTTTATACCTTTTTTGGGAACACAAACAAGTAATGATGGATTTGCCACTAAACATAAGATAAATCTGTTAACTAGCTGTCAATGACACATTTGTGTGTTGTGTGTCTTACATTTTTACAGCTTATGTTTAACTACCTTAACAACCTTGAAACCTTGACAACCTTTAAGAAAAATCTGGATGAGATACTGGGACCGCTTTGCTATTAGCTAAACAAACTGACTGAATGGTCTCCCCTCGCTTGTCAAATTTCTTATGTTCTTATAATCAAACAACAATTCAAATAGTGTCACCTCCAAAAAATGTAAAGTATAGCGTAGAGTTCATGAGGAAAAATATGTTCTCTTGAAGACCTCTATAGGAACATAATAGCAGTGGAAAGCTATGGGAAAGTCACCAGAGATGCTGGGAACCTTGGAATCAAAGGGTGTGTCACACACGTGTGTTTCGGAGGCAACTAAAGGGCTTGAGTACATGTAATTCCACGCCGGACCAGGGGGTGGCGAAGTGCACTAATTCTCTCTCTCGATTTCTTGCAGACCATTCTAGGGAAATCCCGCCCAGCTCTGAGGCAGCCAATGACATCACTTCCAGTTCCGGTCCTGATGACATCACTTCCTCTAATGGCCTTTAAAGCCACCATCTTTAAAATACTAAAACAGTTCTGTTTTGGACTGAGTCGTGTGAACATGGCTATGATTCTGAATCAGTTTTGCAGCCGGGAAAAATTATACGGGTGGCTGCCCCAAACCTTCGCAATGTCTTGTGGTCATTATTGCTACAGGTGAAAACATTCTGTCACCTTAGCAATCATTTCTCTACCCAGAATAGACTTACACTAAAGAAATCCCAGTAAGGGTTGGGCAGACAATTGGTCTAGGTCAGTGCCTTGTGACGATATGGGTTCAGGTCCTTGCTCCCACTTCTCTTCTGGGAGCTGCTCAAACCCGGCATCGTCAGTAATGTAACCAGAAGAGCTGGACTATGAGGGCACCAAAACGAAGCAAGGGTAAAGGTGCAAAAATGCTTTTATTACAAACAAGCAAAACCAAAACAGTATCCAAATAAAAGTGCAGTGCATCAAAGTTATTAAATAAATAAATAATCCATAAAACCAGGGTGAAACAGTGGAGGTTAAAATCCAATAAATAGTTCCATTAAAAACTAGGTTAAAATACTGACTGGAAGCACTCCTTTAAAAACAAAACCCAGTGCCTTCTTCAGCTGGCGGCTCCTCTGCTTCTCTCATCTGGGCCATACACCAGGGGAGTTACCCTACCTGCAGCTTACTTCTCGTAAGGGTCTGTAGCATTTAGCACCCTGGCTCCGTAGGGTTCCACCAGACCGAGACTTGGGTTCTCCAATGACCAGGGTGCTCACACTGGGGCTTCCACCTCCCAAGCCTCCGACTCCCACTGCCTTCTGCGGCCTTATACAGCAAGCCGTCTTCGACCGTGGTAACTCCTGCTCCTCAGCAAAACTCAGCAGGAGTGACCCTATCCATCTGCCCCTGGGTGCCGGCCAAACACCCCGCTAGGGCTCACTTCTCCAGGCTGCCTGTTACCGCGAGCCTGCTCTCACTTGCGCGCTAACACCGGCTCCTTTGATTCCTGCCTTCTTCTCCCTTAACTTCCATTCTGTTTTCTTTTTTTTTTTCTCCCCCTCCGCACTCGTGCTTCTCCTGTTTATAATGGGGACATGGCACAGGTGTTGCGATTAGCAGCTCCCGACATCAATTACGGATATGGACGATTCCTCACCTGTGCACTTAAGTGAGGAAATGCCCACACCACATCACATTTGAGAACCGCTCCAACCAAACTACCACGCCCCCTATAAAAGCTGCGAGTTTGTCGATTATTTATTTAAAAACTGGCCTTTTCTTCTAAGCTGCAGACCCACTATATGACAGGCTCCTTATTTACATCTTTGATCCCCCCCCCCCCAACCCCTTGCAGGTTTTTTGCTCTGACCAATTTCTAAATTAGAATCCATTTGTTTACTACTAAAGCACGTTTCTTTAGCCTTAGAACCCTTAGTTGCTTTTTTTAATTTTAAACAGCTGCATTTATGTGCTAATTGTTGCCGTCTTTTTTAACCAGCCATCAGTTAGAATGGAGGTGCAAATGATAAAGGAACTAACAGCTTTCCAGCTAACGTACTTCCATATATACTGGTGTACTGTATATGCATCTCAAAATATCTGTGATAATAAAATGGACCACAAAAAATGGGCGATATTCTCAGAAAACAAAAATCTCCAATGTGATAAAGATTTGTCTCGGAAGAATGAAGCACTAACAAGAGATGCTGTATAATTAAAAACTAAGTTTCATTCATCTGCTAGGCCTGGCTTCTAAATATGAAACTGGTTGGAGCAAAAACCTGCGCGACGGTCCTCCAGGGCTATAAATGAAGACCTCTTTTCTAGGTTTTTTGCTACGGATTATCTGTGCATATTGTCATTTGACTTAACATGGTCCTGAATGTGAACACCCAGAGGCTTAGTTTCTCTGGAGTTGTTTTTCTCTGCTTGTTTATCAACTGCCCACAGCTCAATGATAATGTCCATGGACATAGACAGTCTTGTTAGGGTTAGTTTTTGTTAATCAGTTTGTAAGTGCTTTTTTTAGCGTGTGTATCTTTATGTTCCATATATGCATTATGTAATTTGTAAATTCTGAAATTGTGTTTTACCGGCAAATTTTTTAGAATGCTTTGAGTCAGCACTCAATGAGAGGATTATTCAAAAGTTAACTCAATTGAGTTGAATCCATAATAAACTAATTTTTCAAGACAGGATTGGACACAAGTGTACCACATTAGGTTAAAGGTTTAAGTGGTGCTATTTTTTCTCATGTTGTATGCTTTGGCATCAAGATTAAAAGAGTTTCAGAGCTCTCAATTGATTACCTATTGATGGATAGCTGAAGATTTGTCTGAGGAGACTTGAAGACCTAAATAAGTAATGTGGCTGTGGGATGCTGTTGTTTTGGAAGTGTTCTGTTCTCGCCTTTCCATTTCAAAGGAGGCTAGGAATAGTGAATGGACACATGTCAACATATGTGGTCGACCTGCAGTCTGTGTCTGTCATGGAGGCAACACTAGGGCCTATTGCTAAGCAGTAACTGTAAGAGTAACCTTCAGTTTAAAGAAAGATTTGTTTCTTGCAGTGTTAGCAGGGCATTGTTCGAATGTGAGTGAAAGGAAACAACAAGCCAAAGAGGTAAAATATGCAATAGTGGCTAGAACAAAGACCAATCAATGGAGGTTGGTAAGGCTATGGAGGATAACTTGTGAGCAGCCTTAAACCCACGGGACAAGGCTTAATGGAAGGAGTTGTACTCACCTGAGACTCACTTGGTAGTATTTAGTTAATTGTTATTTAGACTGCAGTAGAAAGACTGTGGTGGGGATAGAAGAATCTTTTGGAAATGGTGAAAGTGCTTTGGTTAATTTGCATCTTCATAGTTGCTTGAAAGGTGGGGACAGTCTTTGAGACTATAGATCAGTATGGTGTAATAAGCACAGATTACTAACCATGCCCAAAACAGGTTGAACTTCAAACATTGAAATCTCAGCTTGCACTCAAATAATCAAAGGTGACATAATTAGGATTTTTAAAATAAGTGTTTTTGTTTCTGTGTATCTGTGTCTCCATCATTCCAACAGACATTTGTAGTTGTAAAATGCATTGCATTTGTAACTCTGACAGAAAATACACCACAAACATTAACATTTTCTTTACAAATCCCATGTCAAATAGCATATAACAGTGACATATGCATTGTATTTGCCATTCCAACAAATGGTGCACCACAAACATTTATAGTAATGCAGTTTGTGAGGTGCCATCTGTTGGAATGAAAAATGCAATGCATTTTATTAGTAAATGTATTGCAAAATGCATTCCAAAAGATAGTGTACTGTAAATAATAATGCTAAGCTCTACATTGATTACTTAAATTTCAACTCATCTCAGACAGGTAGCACAGCTAGTTAAATAGGTAAAAAATAAAAAGAAAGGATAATCACTTGAATGTTTTAATGATGATTAACAAAGTCTTTAAAACAGGCAAGCCATTAATAAATAAGAAGCAAAAATAGAAACACAACAAAAGAGAGAGAGAAAAAAATAATAATACAATCAATCCTTACAGAACACAACTGTTATGCCTGGCTAACAAGACGCATTAAAGAATTTTGAGAAAAGGATCAGGCGATGAAATCATAAACCCAAAATGGGCCAAGGTCAAAACAGGGAAATTTAAGCAATTGAGACATCAAACCAAACTGCTAAACTAGAATTATAGTCAAAAAGCTACAAGCAGTGAATTTGGGAACCAATAGGAACAAAAACAGTGTAAGAGACTTTTAGAACATTTATTCACAAATATGGATAACGTGGCTACAGAACATCTGTCTTAAAAAGCTTTACATGTGTGACATCACAACGTGCAACCTTTAGGGTCATCCCCCAGCCACCGATCAGTGCTTCTCTGACAACAGAAACACAAAATGATCCCCAAAAACAAATTGTTACTGTGATATAAATAAATCATAATACTAACAAAAAACTGAACGCAGTTCATAATTAAATAAGAACACAAAATAATAATGAATTCTAAAAATCCCCACCAGAGTGTGGAGAAATCATTTACTTTAGTAGAAAGAATGTTCAGAATCTGCCATTTCCTTACAAAAAACACAAAAAAGACTTCAGAAAGAGTTGGAGGTCCACAATGGATGTTGATTTTAAATATTGATTTAAAAAAATATTGATTTTGACAGGCAAGCTCATGTATTGGTCACACTGGTGTATCTTCATCACTTACTGGCTATAATAATAATAATAATACATTATATTTATATAGTGCCTTTCCCATGCTCAAGCTGCTTGATCAAATACCATCTTGCTGTCTCTTCCACATCAAATACCTTTAAGGCTAGATAGAGTTGGTGCTACTGGAAGGTCAGAGGAAGGCTTATAGAAAGTCTTCTGTGTTGAAGTTCTCCATTTTAAGACTAATGCAACAGACAGTAACTTTTAGTGGTACCTTTCTTTTTTATAGTCAGATTTCTTTTTTGTATCCCCTGTGGAACGGGACCCAGACACAGACAGACGGACATCGTTCATTCACCCAACACACATTTATTAAGACCACCACTATATACAATATTTACAAACTTTAGTGCACGCCCCAGTGCCTCCAGCACCAATCCCCCAAAAGTCCGGGCCTTTCACAGTCTTTTGTGCCTTTCTTCTGACTGCTTCCAGTCCTCTCTCCAGCTCTGTCCTCTTCCACCCGACTTCCGCTGCCGAATGCAGAGAGGCGGCCCCTTTTATACCACCCCGGATGGGCTCCAGCTACTTCCCAGCACTCCTCCTTGGACACGCCCCGTGTGGCAGAAGTGCCGGCTGCGCACCCGGAAGCCCCCCGGGTGTCCCCATTCTTCTTCCCCCCCAGCACTTCTGGGTGTGGCGGAAGTGCTGGGCTCCAGGGTTCTTCAGGCACCGGGGCGCAACCTGGCAGTGGCCACAGGCCCCTACCGGGTTGAGCTTCCAAGCCCCCTACCCGAGGCCACCAACAAAACCAGGGCGGTCGCCCCCTCGTGGTCGGGAGGAGGCACCAGCCCTCCTCCGGTCCCCTCAGGCGTCCTGGCTGGACTCCACCCCCAGCCGCCTGCGACACCCCTCATAATCAGCCCTTACAAGGGTGGCAACACAACTGTGCATATGTAACCAATTAAAACAACAAAAGGAAAACAGCTCTTGATATTAAAACAAATCATCACTGAAATTACATTTCATTTGAAACATCTGGAAAAATAGAAGGTAAGAAAATCTAATTTCAAAAACCAGATTACTAGCCAAACAACAAGAATATTTCTTAAATGTTATAAAACAATGAATAACAAGGAGACTCACAATGTGTGTCAGAGGCCGCAGACAAAGAAACTGAACTGAATTTTAGAGCATACACCCAGGCATGCTCCCCCACCACATATATTTAAAACCCTGCTTTCAATGTTATTGTCTCATCAATAAAAATGATGCTTAAATAGAAAAGGCCTGGAGCCAAAGGCCTAAGAATTATTAAAGGGCTTCATGGAAATAAGTTATTTAGGCAGTTATCAAAATGGAAGGCCTGATCTAATAGACAATAGGAGGGGTGAAAAATCCAAAATAAAGTGCTATCGGCACAGCATAGATAAATAAAATATTGTGGTTTCTATTTTTAGAAAGGAAATAAATATGTTGCACTTGAGGGATAAGTGAATACTAAGCTGCTATAGTGAATATCAGTTGCAAGCTTGAGAAGTGATTACCAATTGAGGCAATTAGAACATAAAAACTTAAGAAATTTGACAAATGAGAGGAGATCATTCAGTCCATCAAGCCTGTTTGTTTAACTAATCACTAAGGCTGTCCCAATATCTCATCCAGATTGTTCTTAAAGGTTGATGAAGTTTCTGCTTGAACTTCATGTCTTGGCAGTTGTAAAGAAGTGCTTCCTGGTTTCAGTCCTAAATACTCTTCCCCAGAGTTCGCTTCCCGGGTCCTCCCTGTGTGGAGTTTGCATGTTCTCCCCGTGTCTGCGTGGGTTTCCTCCGGGTACTCCGGTTTCCTCCCACAGTCCAAAGACATGCAGGATAGGTGCATTGATGATTCTAAATTGTCCCTAATGTGTGCTTGGTGTGTGTGTATGTGTGTGTGTGTGTGCGCCCTGCGGTGGTCTGGCGCCCTGCCCAGGGTTTGTTTCCTGCCTTGCTCCCTGTGTTGGCTGGGATTGGCTCCAGCAGACCCCCGTGACCCTGTAGTTAGGATATAGCGGGTTGGATAATGGATGGATGGATACTCTTCCCCTTAATTTCCACTGATGTCCTTAAGTACTGACTCACTTTTAAGTTGAAAGAATTCTGCTGTATCAACTTTATCCTTGCTTTAGAGTATTTTGAAGACTTGCTTGAAACTAAACAGGTTTAAATCTCTGAGTTTGTCAGAGTACAACATGTCCTTAAGTCCTGGGATAAACTTGGTTGCTCTCCTCTGTACAGCTTCAAGTGCTTCTATGTCTTTTTTGTAGCATGGTGACCAGAACTGCACACAATACTCCAGATGTAGTCTCACTAGTGTATTATCTAGTTTGTGCGTAACATTCCTTGTTTTGTATTCAACAGATTTTATGATATAACCCAGAGGGGCCTTTGGGGGTGGCGACTAGGGCAATCGCCCCAGGCCCCGCGCCTGAGGGGGGCCCCGTGATAGGAGATTCTTTTGTCACCGTCAGCTCATCATACAAATATGCGGGGCCTCTGCAAGACATTCAAATCCGTTATAGACTGAAATACGGTACGTGGTGGATTTCTTCAGAATAAGGCACCATGTATTTTAACAACAATAAGGCGTACGGCATTAGAGGCAGACAAGCCAGTGAGCGTGGTGGTACGGTATATAGCCTTCACTTATGGCTCTCAGCCCCGCATATGACACTCGCCCAAGGCCCCGCAGACTCCTAAGGCCGACTCTGATATAACCTAAGCACTAGTGTATTATCTAGTTTGTGCGTAACATTCCTTGTTTTGTATTCAACAGATTTTATGATATAACCTAACATTTTATTTGCTTTTTACTAGCTTATGCACAATTGCTTAGATGATGAAAATGTTGTGTCAATAAAAACTCCTAAATTCAGAGGTTGTTTCATGTAGGACAGTGTCTCCTATCTTGTAATTTATAATTGATGTTCATGGTGTTTTCCAAGTGTTCACGCAGTTCTGAAGCTTGTCAAACTCTTTTTGAATTCTTCGTACTGCCTCCTCAATCTCTGGCATTCCTCCAACTTTAGTGTCATTTGCAAATTTCACAAGTTTGCTAACTATACTGGAATGTATAATAATAATGATATGTTTTATTTGTATGTCATTAATATAAATCAGAAAAAGTAATGGTTCAAGAACAGACCCCTGACCCACCTGAATTATGCTAAAGAAAGATTATACGATAATCAGCAGAATTTTGGGCTAGATTCAGCCCTGACAAGAATCAAAAAACATTTCCCAATTTCAGGCAATACTTAAGCAATTATCTTCTCAGATTATTTTGTAATGTTAGGTATGTAGTGATTAATCTTAATCTCCCAAATTACTCACAGACCAGTTGAAGCAACCCAGATTTCATATCATAAACATTAAACATGTTCAATGTGACTCCAAATCTTGTATTTTGGGTCAGCTTTTCTTTTTTTTTTAATATATACCGCATCTTGACATCAGTTGTGATAAACCAGTGAAAGGGGAAAAACTTATATTGAAAGACATATAAATTATGCTGACCCCGTCTTCCCAGCCATGGCTTCATCTACATTTTTCTCTTTTTCATTCTTCACTAGATAGATAGATAGATAGATAGATAGATACTTTATTAATACTTTATTAAGGTGAAATTCATATACTCCAGCAGCATACTTATAAAACAATATTAATTAAAGAGAAATAAAAAAAGCAGTGCAAGTTAAAAAATGCAAGGTGGAGAGTGCGAGGCAGGTATAACAGTCTATAATCTTGTAAAATGTTAACGTTTACCCCCTGGGTGGAATTGAAGAGTCGCATAGTGTGGGGGAGGAACGATCTCCTCAGTCAGTCAGTGGAGCAGGACAGTGACAGCAGTCTGCAGTCTGTCGCTGAAGCTCCTCCTCTGTCTAGAGATGATCCTGTTCAGTGGATGCAGTGGATTCTCCATGATTGACAGGAGCCTACTAAGCGCCCGTCGCTCTGCCACTGATGTCAAACTGTCCAGCTCCATGCCTACAATAGAGCCTGCCTTCCTCACCAGTTTGTCCAGGCGTGAGGCATCCCTCTTCTTTATGCTGCCTCCCCAGCACACCACCGCATAGAAGAGGGCGCTCGCCGCAACCATCTAATAGAACATCTGCAGCATCTTATTGCAGATGTTGAAGGGCGCTAGCCTTCTAAGGAAGTATAGTCGGCTCTGTCCTCTCTTGCACAGAGCATCAGTGTTGGCAGTCCAGTCCAATTTTTTAATCCACCTGCACTCCAGGTATTTATAGGTCTGCACTCTCTGCACACAGTCACCTCTGATGATCACGGGGTCCATGAGGGGCCAGGGCCTCCTAAAATCCACCACCAGCTCCTTGGTTTTTCTGGTGTTCAGTTGTAGGTGGTTTGAGTTGCACCATTTAACAAAGTCCTTGATTAGGTTCCGTTACTCCTCCTTCTGCCCACTCCTGATGCAGCCCATGATAGCAGTGTCGTCAGCGAACTTTTGCACATGGCAGAACTCCGAGTTGTATTGGAAGTCCGATGTATATAGGCTGAACAGGACAGGAGAAAACACAGTCCCCTGCGGTGCTCCTGTGCTACTGACCTTAATGTCAGACCTGCAGTTCCCGAGACGCACATACTGAGGTCTGTCTTTAAGATAGTTCACGATCCATGCCATCAGGTATGAATCTACTCCCATCTCTGTCAGCTTGTCCCTAAGGAGCAGAGGTTGGATGGTGTTGAAGGCGCTAGAGAAGTCCAAAAACATAATTCTTACAGCACCACTGCCTCTATCCAAGTGGGAGAGAGATCGGTGTAGCATATAGATGATGACATCCTCCGCTCCCACCTTCTCCTGGTATGCGAACTGCAGAGGGTCGAGGGCGTGGTGGACCTGTTGCCTCAGGTGGTGAAGCAGCAGCCGCTCAATGGTCTTCATCACATGTGATGTCAGTGCGACAGGCCTGAAGTTATTCAGCTCACCAGGAAGTGATACCTTTGGGACTGGGGTGAGACAAGATGTTTTCCAAAGCCTTGGGACTCTCCCCTGTTCCAGGCTCAGGATGAAGATGAGCTGTAGAGGACTCCCCAGTTCCTACGCACAGGCCTTCAACAGTCGTGGCGATACTCCATCTGGACCCACTGCTTTGCTGGCACGAAGTCTCCTCAGCTCTCTGCTTACCTGGGCTGCTGTAATTGTGGGTGGGGGGAAACTCTCTCCTATGCTGGTATCAGCAGAAGTATGGGTGGAGTTTGCAGTACTCTGAGGTGAGAGTGGGTTAGGGTGGTCAAACCTGTTAAAGAAGTTGTTCATCAGGTTTGCTCTCTCCACGTCTCTCTCGATGGTGACACCCCGTTTCGAGCTGCAGCCAGTGATGATCTTCATCCCATCCCACACTTCCTTCATGCTGTTATTCTGCAACTTCTGCTCCAGCATTCTCCTGTACTGCTCTTTTGCTGCCCTGAGCTAGACTCAGATTTCCTTCTGCACGCGCTTGAGCTCATACTAGAAAATAATGTACAAATTATCCCAGCACATTGTAGTGGACGGTCATCCGCTACATTTGCTTTTTAGTCCTGCTTTAAGTTCCAGTTGCAACTCTTTGAATCGTGAATCTATTAATGTACATTTTTTTTGAAGTATAATCTTCTAGTGTGTGTGTGTTTTCCAATAATTGAATACGGACCAGAGAACAAAACGAGATGAAATCTGTTTATAAGGTCTTTCACATTTTCAACATCTTAGTAATTTACAAAATCTTTTTCTCTGTGCCACACATTAGGCAATTATGTCTACACATTTTAAAGGACTTGTAGGTGTGTACCCTATGGCCTTTTTTTGGAGATGCAATTTGAATATGGGCAATCGGCGCTACTTCTACTACTTAAAATGTGAGAATTCTTCCCAGATTTTTGGTGCTGAGTCCATTTAAAGAGTGTGGAACTCTGACAAGACCAAGTCTTGTTTTCTCTCCTGTTTGAGATATTCATGGGAAGGATAAAAAGTAGTAGTGTTTCAACTCCTCATAGTTCCAAGTACCTACAGATGTAGGCACACATGCAGCATTGTACATTCTCTCACTGGTCTCATTGCAGAAAAGACTGAATAGGTGGACAGCAGCACAGAACACCTCCACAAAAAATAGTAAAATTTAGTTAAAAAAAGTAACTAATCCATAATTGAAACGGTAAATTTCACAGAGACCTGAAAAACAGTTAAGGCAAAATAATGAGTTAATTCATAAATACCACAATCAAAGTAACATCTTGAACAGCCCAAGAAAACAGGACAATGCCAAACCACTAATGGCCAAACGGGAGCTCTGTTTGGTAGTTTATTCAAAGGCAGATTTAGCAATGACTAAGCAGTGGTCTCATCCAAGCTCCTCCTCTTCATTTTCCCGGTCCCCATCATGTCACTATTTCATAAGTGTTGCATAACAACAGATGCAGATAGGAGGAGCGAGGGGCAATAAGAAGAGCAAGGAGCAAAATTCCACCTTTTTACTGACATACCCCAGGCCATTCCTGACACATACTGTACAATCATGGCAGCTCAGCTCCTTTTTAAAAGATGGCGAATATTGGCATCATCTGACTGTGATGCCAAGTTTGTAGGTGAGGTTAACATACACAGGATTAAAATTGGCACCTCTGAATGTGAGGTCATAGTCTTCTCTTTGAAAAGAGGGGCCTGCTCTCTGCAGATGAAAAGGTAGGAGCTGCACCTTTGAGGATGACTTTAAGTAATCTTGGTTCTTCCGCACAAGTGAGAGCAGAGGTGATCATGAGTTAAGGAGTGGTGTAGCAGCTAGCTAGATTCTTAGGGAAAAGCTCCCACTTTGCCAGTCATTCTACCAATCACTACTTCAATGTGTAGTGATTGAAAAGCTGAAGTTCAGACTGTTAAAATAATATTCCTGAGCAGAGATAGTTGGCTGATTTTGCTTGCTAGGGTTAGGAGTAGGCCCAGTGTTTGAGAGAAGCCAAATCCAGATGATTTCAATCAATACAGGATGTCGCATTGTTGTCTGCTGTTGGAGGTGTACTTGGCATGATTCACTGGGAGGAGGACATGCTGGGAGGAATCGTTTTTTGAGCTTACTTTGAATTCCTTCACATTAACTAAAGATTGTTACTAGAGATGAGACAAAAGGAAAAAAATGAATGAAAAATCTTTGTGATACAAAAACTTACTTTTTAAATGTGATAATAAGCAAAGAAATAACTAATTTATTGAGATTCTACAGCAAAGATACTAATCATCATGTTCCCTCCATTATAGGTGATGAACTGGATCAGATCATGTCTGAAGTACAGGGGACTGTCGAGTTTTCTGTGGAGTTACACAAATTTCATAATGTGGATCTCTTTCAGAGAGGGTAAGAGTGATATGCATTATTATTTTGACTTTCACTTGTGATGTATTGCACATTACGTTCAGAATTTTCTTTGACTCTGATTAAGAGAGAGGCAAAAAAACAAAATGGGTGGATACCATCATGGAGGAAGGTACTGAAATATTAAATTAGAAATTAAAGTGCATCATCTTCAGCAGTTAAGTGTGACAATTTCCTAGCTACCTGGAGTCTGGAAAATTAGTTACTGAATAATACAATTAATAGTTTAGTTTCTTATATTTTTTTATTTTTTTCTGCTGTCAGCCTTATAATACTCTGTAGATCACTATATAAAAATGCAATTGCCCTTGTACATTGATTTGCTTGACAGATGCTTCTGTCCAAAGGGACTGACAAAAGAGGTTAACATATTCAAGTAAATATTGGTCTGGGGTACTATTTAGGAGCAAGTGTTACGGTACAAGATTACAAAATTGGTCATCACAAGTGAAGAGCAACAAAATTAAAAGCAAAATGAAAAGCTAGTTACAAGACAGTTACAATAAACCATCAAAACCATTGTCAGTTAGACAGAAATCCACCAAACAAGAGAGTCTTTAAACAATTCTTAAACACTTTGAAGAAGTCAGAGGTTTGAATGGAGGTGGACAGCTTATTTCACCAGCTAGAAGCTACACATAAGACGAGTCTGGATTGAAATTGGATGCCACAGATGCAGGTTGGCATTAATAGATCTAATTCATTTGCAGCCTATATACAGTATACTGTATACTGTAGGTACTGATCCATTGAGTACTCTGTTGACAAATATCAAATAGGTGTTGTTACATGGAGCCAATGTAGTGATCTGAAAAAAGGACTGAAATGTACCCTCCTTGGCTGCATGAACAACAGATGTGCTGCTGCATTTTGAGTCATCTGCAGTTGCCTGGTGACACATGCCGCTACTCCTACTAGCAAGAGTCCAGACAAGACCAAAGCATGGACCACAAATTGTGCTGCATACACCATCAGATACAGTCTGATCTTGTGGATGTTGTATAGACTGAAACTGCAAGACCAAGAAACAGGTTTATTTTAATGCTTACTTTTGAACAAACAGTACATTATTACTGTCTGAAGATTATTTGTATTGCAATTTATTAATTATATCTTTCTATTATAAAAGGAAATCCTACGAGGAGACATTCTCACTTAAAGTTCCGTGAGACCAGAGATTTTGAAAAGTTCTGCCCTCCTCTCAAACATTTACAATCACGCACACGGTACAATCATTTCTCATTCGTGTGTATTGTCAGACACAGTTCATGTACTCTCAGTTCCTATAAATGTTTACGTTTTACGCATTTAAATTCATTTATGAAAAGTACTCTGTTTCATCCTGTAAATAAGCTTTTCTGGACAGTATTTGTAGACATACAATCTATTTGTTTCCTTCGATGTGGTCCTTTTATGGACAATAATTTTATACTTTCAAGATGACACATCAAAGACCAAGCGAAGAAGAAAGGGCAGCACGTCGAAAAGAGGCCTAAAAGCGTTGGAGAGGAAAGAATTAAAAAAAGAACAATAATAATCTAAGTGCAAATTTGGAAAATAATATTCAGCCAGGAAAAAATGGAATTAAAAACCTAGCAGGTCCAAGCGGGGTCAGAAATAAAAGTTAGAGTAGAAGACAAAGTAGAGCGTCGTAAAGAGGTTTTAAAAATGTTGGCACGATACACATGCAGAGCAGGTTAGAGATTATGAAGTACTAAAATTCGAAAGTCTCAAAAAAATGATAGTAAAGATCACATGAGCGCTAACAAATGGAAATTATTACTCAGTGAAATAATGGAACAGTGAAAAGAGATTGAATATATGGACATAGGTGATATGACAGAATTATGTCGATATTGTTCAGCTTTAAAGTTTAAGTGGAAGACTTGTAGATCATCTAATTCGTGTTGCCATCAGAGAAAAGTAGTGTTTCTTCCCAGTGAAGAGGCGTATCCGTGAGAATTAAAAGATTTGTTGTTTTATGAGTAAGCAAGCACCCATTTAAAAGTTGACTGAACAAAGGATAGTGGCTTATACAGTACTGCTTACCAGGCGAACCAGTTAAATATAGAAGAGCATGGGTCAACAGTAAACATCTAAATAGTATGCTTTCTTTTATTTTTTCATTTTTAGAAACAAGATTTTCCAGTGCAGTGTTAAAGGTGGTATAAGTCTTTCCTGGCAGCAGTGAAGTAGTGCAATAACCAGTCATTGATGAGTCTGCAGTATATTGTAAGGAAAACTCTATATAGTGATATGCCCTCTGGAAATTATATATTTGGGCATGTTCATTTCTCCCACTATGCCACAGTTTCTTACATGCAAAAAAAAAAAAAAAAAAAAAAAACAATTATAAGTTAATATATATAAGCGGGCAACTTAGTTCAGTTAATCTGGAACAGGGTAGAATAATGCAGGCATCAAATGTGTTTTAAATATGATTTTTCAGTTGAACAAAATACATTTTCTTCATCACCTCCTTTCCAAAATTACTATTTACATATATACATAATGTGACATGTAAGTCCCTGTCTTGCACCCCAAAACACGAGGCTGAGTCTCAGTACTTTAGCAAAACCAGCTTTATTGAGCTTGAAACAGGAACAGCACGGTTATTTATTGTAGCAGGATCTACCACTCTACTATACACAGACACAGCAAGAAGGCAGGGTAGTGGCCAAGTAATACTGTTCCCTGCATTTATAATGTTCCTTGCATCACCCACTGATGATAGGCATTTATAACATGACTACGATCAGCTCGGATTTGCTTCCGCGGCTGGGAGCCGGCAGTTGCCCCGACAACGGGTAAGCTGTCTTCCACAGAAACGCCAATTGTGCTTCGGGATGCTCTTCGGCATCTAATCCCGTTGGGGGCAGTCACAAAAGAGTTTACAAACCTCACTATATATATCTATTTTTAATCAGAGTATAGCATTAATTCAGTGAAACTTCTGGAATATTGATCTGGTCAGTTAAGTAGCAGAGGAGGTTGTTAATCAGTTTCAGCTGTTTTGGTGTTAATGAAATGAACAACAGGTGCACTAGAGGGATAACAATGAGACAACCCCCAAAACAGGAATGGTTTAACAGGTGGAGGCCACTGACATTTTTCCCTCCTCATCTTTTCTGACTGTTTTTTCACTAGTTTTGCATTTGGCTATGGTCAGTGTCACTACTGGTAGCATGAGGCAATACCTGGACCCTACAGAGGTTGCACAGGTAGTCCAACTTCTCCAGGATGGCACATTAATACCTGCCATTGCCGGAAGGTTTGCTGTGTCTCCCAGCACAGTCTCAATGTCATGGAGGAAATTCCAGTAGACAGGCAGTTACTGTAATAGCTGGACAGAGCCATAGAAGGTCCTTAACCCATCAGCAGGACAGGTATCTGCTTCTTTGGGCAAGGAGGAACAGGATGAGCACTGCCAGTGCCCTACAAAATGACCTCCAGAAGGCCATTGGTGTGAATGTCTCTGATCAAGCTGATCAAACAATCAGAAATAAACTTCATGAGGGTGGCCTGAGGGCCTGATATCCTCTAGTGGGCCCTGTGCTCACTGCCCGGCACCATGAAGCTCGATTGGCATTTGCCATAGAATACCAGAATTGGCAGGTCCACCACTGGTGCCCTGTGCTTTTCACAGATGTGAGCATCATTTTTTCACTTTGATTTTCAGGGTGTCTTTGAATTCAGCCCTCTGTAGGTTGATAATTTTCATTTCCATCAAACGATGTGTCATCCTTTCTTTCCTAACACATTACCATATCAGTCCATATCAGTATAGATATCCAGCAGGATTTTTTTCCCATTGGGATTTGATGTGTTTCAAAGTGTTCCTTTAATTTTTTGAATGGTTTATATTACAGCATATGCTATACATCTGTATATAAACTTTTTAAAGCATTTAAAGAGGAATGCTTCCTTTTAGAAAAGGAGCATCGCCTAAATGCTGCAGTGCATTCCAATATGATGTATGCACGGTTACACTATGTTTTAGGAGCATCAGTGAATAAACAGTATGTGTCACTGATGTCTGTGCTCCCTGCCAAATTTCAGCGCATTCTTATTTATGCTAAAAATCAACAAACATTTAAATTTACATGAATATATAGTATTTAGGCTAGCAAATTTCAGCACATTCTTATTTATGCTAAAAATCAACAAACATTTACATTTACATGAATATATAGTATGTAGGCTAGCACTGTGGTGCCTGTGTAGATTGTTCCACCTCACACTCTACGGACACCAGCTAGACTTACGTCTATTTAATTTTCGTCAAAGATACACAGTTATGATGATTAACAACTTCAAGCCAGCCAAGCATGGTTATGTATATACTCTGCACTCTATTCAATAGCTGGCTTTTGCATTTTGTCCAGTGCTTGCAAGAAAGTTTATTTTTCTTTGTGACCAAATACTGGAAATTTGGTTTAGAAAATGTATGGAACAAATGTATACTAATCAAGCCAAAAAGAATCTCTTTTTGGAACCTTAAGTATTTCATTAAATTGAAATGAGTAATTGAATTAGGGCATCAGTTTAAAAAATAGGCCATTGTAAATGGAAAGGAATAAGTTGTATTTAAGAAAAAAATCCCAAAGGTTTAGAAAATCTAAAATAAAACACAGGTTACTAAGTGCATGTGGTTAAATCTCCTTTGTGGCTATATTTCATTTATAGATGTTCTCAGTATTTGACTGCCAAAAATGATGTTACTATAAATGTGGACTGAGATTTTACATTAATTCATTTACTGCCTTTAAGTAGTTTTAATGTAGAAGTCCTTGTATCAAGTGTTTGTCAAAATTTTATTGTAGAAAGTATTTGCTAAGTGGTGATCAGTCATTTAATTTTATTTAACAAAAAATGTATTTTGGACTTCCATGTTAGTTGAGCTCGGAGAACTGAGCTGTCATTCATGAGCCTTTTAATGTTTCTAGACAGTATGCATGTATACAGGAAGCCTACTAAATAGCATACACTTTATAAATTATTGTGCTGAGTCCTTTATGTTGTATTTTTGTTTTGAAATGTATTAATAAAATGTAAAATGTAATATGTTATTGTTTGGTTTACTAAGGGCAAGTTCATATTGTAAAAATAATTTCATACAACATTCTTTAAAAGATCCACCATTGTCCCTGTGCCTAAGAAATCATAACCAACCTACCTGAATGGTTACCCTTCCATTGCACTAACATCTGTAACAATGAAATGTTTTAAGAGGTTAGTCAAGAATTACATATGCTCTTAACTGCCCAAAAACCTAGATCCATTGTAGTTTGCATATCACTCCAGTGGATCCACCAATGATGCTACCACCTTGATCTTTGATACAGTACTAGCCCATCTAGACAAGGGAGAGGGAATTGTGTGATGATGCTATTTATAGACTATTTTTTTGGCATTTTATACATTGAACCCCTTTAAGTGGATAACTGTGTCTGAACACCTCACTGTGTAACAGGGTTTTTAATTTCATAACGGGCAGAACCCAGGTGGTTTGAGTGTGTGTCCACACTTCATCATCCCTCACTCAACACAGGTGCTCCCCTGGGCTGTGTTCTGAGTCCTTTGCTATACTGCCTCTACATATTTATCTGTTTGTCTGCACATGACTCTAGCATCATTGTCAAGAATGCTGATGATACAGCTGTGGTAGGCCTGATCTCTAGCAACAATAAGCAGGTGCTCCTAGATGAAGTGGAGAGTCTGTCACACTAGTGTCAGGACAAATGTTTTCTCTTTAATGTCAACAAGACAACGGAGTTGATTGTGGTCTTGGAATGGCAGAAATGCTGTCACCCCCTCAGTATTAACAGCAGGTGGAGAGGGAGCTGGCAATTTCAGATATCTCAATGTCAATGTCACAGAAGACCTGGCTTGGTCCAAACACATGGACACCTTGATGAAGAGGGCACAGTTACCACTGAATGTGCAGCGCTGCACGTTTAGAATGTACTGAGTAAACATCTTCTAGCATAGAGAACAACTGAAGTTTTACAAGAAAAGGCTAAGTTTGGAGAAGAGAAATTTTTTCCCATTTTTCTGGCCTTTTATTCTACATGTGTAACATCCATCCGTTCTTTTTCCAACCTGCTGAATCCGAACACAGGGTCACGGGGGTCTGCTGGAGCCAATCCCAGGAACCAATCCCAGGCAGGGTGCCAATCCACCGCAGGACACACACAAACATACCCACACACCAAGCACACACTAGGGCCTATTTAGAATCGCCAATCCACCTAACCTGCATGTCTTTGGACTGTGGGAGGAAACTGGAGCGCCTGGAGGAAACCCACGCAGACACGGGGAGAACATGCAAACTCCACGCAGGGAGGACCCGGGAAGTGAACCCGGGTCTCCTAACTGCGAGGCAGCAGCACTACCACTGCGCCACTGTGCCGCCCACGTGTGTAACAACTTTTCTCTATTCTTTTGTGGACTGTTTGCTTTGAATTTTCAATAAACCTTTTAAAACAAACCTTTTTTGGACTGAAGAGATTTCTTTTGGTACACATTTGACCCATGCTTAAGCCTGCCTTACTTACCAGCAGCCATAATAGTTTTATGCAGATAAACTGTTAGTCTGTTCATTCACTAAATTAGTGTACTTTATTGACAAAGTCAATACTGAAAACAATGCAGATTTTAGCCAGCTCTTGGCAAGAACTGCAATGAGCATCATATGCCTATATATTACATATGATTTTACACTTTTTGCTTGCTGATTATTTTTTCATAGTAAAGAAAAAGTTTTCCTCTTTTGTTCTGTAGTCTGTGCCTGTAGGTTCTCAAGGTTTTTTAAGGATGTAATGGTCATAATTATTCTTTCATTGGAAAATTATGGAGATTAATCTTGATGGTCCTGGTGGGAGGAAGAGCTGGGCTTTTGACTCCCAGTGCTAAAGGTTATCAATACTCATCATCTCTTGGCCTCAAGACCTATGAAATACCCTTGTCGATCCAGCAACGCTTCAGAAACTACAGGGCACTTACATAAATACTTGATGTCATATAATTTAACAAATACGCTACAGTACATTTCATGAAGTCAGACACTTTTTTTCAAACTGGTGCTTTTTTACTTATACTGTTCAATTTATTGTTCCTTGATAATTTAAGCTGTATTTCCAGCACTGGAACAAAAACACATAAGAAGTAAGAGGGCAATCAAACTCTCCAATAAAGTCCCACAGCTTGGATCAATCCAGGACCGGGTGCTGTTTGCACTCTTCCACAGATAATATTTCACAAAGGTTTTTTTTTTTTTTTTCTACAAATGCATGATGGTTATACAAGTTTAACTTCAGGAATAATTCCAACATTTTTATAAAGAACTAGCAGAATACCCGTGCTTCGCAGCGGAGAAGTAGTGTGTTAAAGAAGGTATGAAAAAGAAAAGGAAAAATTTTAAAAATAACGCAACATGATTGTTAATGTAATTGTTTTGTCATTGATATGAGTGTTGTTCTCA
>JANRMT010062841.1:26750148-26768226 GCA_026402145.1 Polypterus bichir lapradei | reverse complement strand
AATATGCTTGTATGTATCAGACGCTTCATATTTTTTTGCTGCCTTTTCAATTGTGTAATTCGGTTTTTGTTCAGCACTCTTTGGAACTGTTGCTTTTTGTCTGTGCACTGCGTCAGTTCACGTGAGCCGCTCGGTGTACATGCATCGAAGTTTCCCAGCTGTGCTGGTGCCATGTCGTGCTATGTCCATGGCTGTATCTAATGTTACCTAAGTCCCGGCAGTTAAAACTTTCTCTCGCAGTTTCGCTGAGTTTGTGCCAAACACCACCCTGACCATCTCATCTTCCTCTGCATAAGCACAGTCCTTCACCCGTGAATATTTACCCGTGGCAGTGTTTCTATTGGATTGCCGCTGACGGACGGCCTTATATGGGCAGGCACTAAATTACAAACGCTAGCGGCAGCCTGCCTATGAACTTAATTCAAAGTTTAGGTTTACATCGTGCTTTGTTTCCGAAGTAGCAGAACTCATGAATATGGTTGTATATGTCACTCGCTCGCTTCTTATTGTTTCGCTGCCTTCTCAATTATATAATGCATGTTTTCTTCAGCGCTTTTTGGGCCTCTTCCTGGTTTTCTACCTACTGCGTGATTACGTGGGAGGCGTGATGATGTCAGACGAAACTCCGCCCCCACGGGTTTCACGCTCATCTCCATTACAGTAAATGGAGAAAAACAGCTTCCAGTTATGACCATTACACGTAGAATTTCGAAATGAAACCTGCCCAACTTTTGTAAGGAAGCTGTAAGGAATAAGCCTGCCAAATTTCAGCCTTCTACCTACACGGGAAGTTGGAGAATTAGTGATGAGTCAGTCAGTCAGTCAGTGAGTGAGTGAGTCAGTGAGTGAGTGAGTGAGGGCTTTGCCGTTTATTAGTATAGATAATATTTTGACCTTATACAGGATTTGAATAATTACATTTAGAGATACACATCACCATGGGGTACATTGTTGTTATTTAGGTTAACTAAATGAAGGTTATTTGGGGTCTGACCTACTACATTAAACGTATCCATTAGTTTGTGTCTTGTAGGCATAACAATTCATTTATCCCACTCTACAGCTCATAATGCGATTTAGGATGCATGATACAGTATTTCTATAAAAACCGATGATATAAAGTTACTACAGCCCAAAACTGGACAAAATTAAAAATATCTTTTTAGTTAGTGAGGTAGCTTTTAAGTGGTGAAATGTGGATCTTGACTGGATTGATGAAAAACTTGTAATTTTGTATTTCCTTTTATGAAAAATGAGAATGTCAACAATCTGTGTGAAGTTGAAAACAGTCAATCTCAGGGTTCAAACATGGCAGGGACAGATTTGAATCATATCTGTTTCTGAATCGTATCAAAGAAAAGTGTATTGATGTCTTAAGCTCTTATTCTCACATGCGCTGCTGCTCACAGTACTGTGTGAGTATATCATGAGGACTGTTGCAATATGCTGATAAGCTATCAGTGAAAAGTTTTAGACCACCTCAATGTTTCCAGTTTTTCTTCAAATTGAATCAGTTGAAATGCAATGAATGACCTGAAATGGTGAAAAGGTAAGCAGTAAACTGCCATAAAATTTAAATTTTAGCTTAGCAAAAACTAAAAAAAAGAAAATTTTGGAATATTATAAATGGGCCTTCTTCATGGAACAACTTATAGGTTACAAGCTACAGATGTTCTGAAGCAGTTAAAGTAAATTAAGCCTTGCAAGTTTAAGCAAACAATTTGCACAGGTGTTCCAACTTTTGTTGATTACTTAAAAACCCTCTGTCTGCCTTCAATCAGAGTGGGAACAGACTGTTACTACACCCTCTGAAGTACTGCTTGGGCAATATTACACTGTAGAAAGTTGTACATTCCAGTGATAACAGCAAGGAAATGGCTATTTACAAATGAAATGAGACAGAGCATTATTATCCTTAGAAGAGTTGGCCTTTCATTTAGGAAAATTACTAAAAAAAACCAAAGAGGCAGTGAGTACAATGGTGTCCTACACAATCCAAAGGCAATTGGAAACCGGAAGAAACTCTAATAGGAAGAGAACTGCCAGTCCCAAAGTCACGGCCCAATCAGAAGACAAGTTTCTAAGGCTCACCAGCTTGTCTGATAGGCACCTCACAGCACAACAGCTACAAGCACAGCTTAACATTGGTCGACAAAAGTAAGTCTCAGTTTCTACTGTGAAGAGGAGACTTTGTGCTGCAGAATTGACAGGGTAAGTGGCAGTAAGAAAGCCATTCCTTAAGTGACAAAATATGGCCTTGAAATATCAGCTGTGGACTACTGTAGACTGGAAGAATATCTTAAGGACTGATGAATCAAAATTTGAAATCTTCGGTTCATCACGCAGGGTGTTTGTACACTGTTGAGCTGCTGAAAGGATAGTTCCTCAGTGTGTGATACCAACAATCAGACATGGGGGAGGAAGTGTAATGGTGTGGGGTTCTTTTGCTGAAGTAGAGATGGTCACTTGCACAGATGACTGGCATTTTGAATCAAAAGGGTTACCACAGTTTTGCGGTTATATCAGCAAAAGGTAGCTGCTTTGATGAATCCAAAATTTGAATTAAATTTTGTACACTTAATGGTTCTTTGACTTATTTTTTTTATTTGTCATTGTTTATTTGATTCATGTCTTGATTTTACAAAACATTAGACTTTAAACTGCGTGTATTTCCATAAAAACTGAGGTTTTCTAAAACTTTGACTGTCTATGCTGTTAGTGGCCCCAATACCTTAGAGTTCAATTTGAAAACATACTTGTGTATGCAGTGGCACATCAGTGAAAAAAAATATTGCAATTTGCCATACTCATCCAAAGATGCTTCTTACTAAAACATTTCCCTTGTGGTCCCAGCTCATTTTCACATACTGTGGCCTATGCCATTTGATGACAACTTTAATTTTCACATCATTAATGAACTATGAATATCGATTCTGCCAGACTGTAGTCAGTTTGGATGTTATACCCTTGTACTAGTTTTTCAGTCAGATTCTTAAACGACTTGCTTTTGGTGAAAGTATTTTTTTCTTTTTTGTTTAATTTCATTCATTTGGGAACGTTATACAATGAATGATTCAAGGCCTCATTTTGCATTGGCAGTGTTTTGTAGTGCTAAAATTAAAACTTTGAACTGAATTGAAACTTTTCCTTATTTCTGTTGTCTTGTGTGTTCTGTTGGCATTTCTAAAAGTGAGTAAAAAGCTGTGATCACTGTGACATTCCAGCCTCTTTATATATCAGGCGTCACATTCCTGATTTTATGGTTTGCTTTAATTTATCAAGTATTACTTTTCATGTGGAGTCGGAAATTGAGGTACTGTTGGCTGAAGGAGGAGAAGAGGAGGGGGAAAGTGTATCCAGGGCCAGGAGGAGAGGAGGAAGGTAAAGAGAGTAGAGGTGAGAGTAGAAACTTTGAATGTTGGCAGTATGACTGGTAAGGGGAGAGAGTTAGCTGATGTGATCGAGAGAAGGAAGGCTGATATATTGTGTGTGCAAGAGACTAAATGGAAGGGATGTAAGGCAAGGTTGATCGGAGGTGGGATCAAATTTTTCTGTCATGGAGTGGATGGAAGGAGAAGTTGGGTAGGGGTTATTCTGAAGGAACAGTATGCCAAGAGTGTTTTGAAGGTAAAAAGAGTGTCAGACAGAGTGATCATTATTAACTGAAGGTGTGATGATGAAGGTTGTTAGGGCATGCCCCGCAACTTGGGTTTGCGATGGATGAGAAAGATTATTTCTGGAGTGAGTTGGACGAAGTAATGGACAGTGTACCCAAGGGACAGAAACTGGTGATTGGAGCGGATTTCAATGGTCATGTTGGTGAAGGGAACAGAGTAGACGAGGAGGTGATTGGTAGGTATGGTGTCAAGGAGAGGACTGAAGAAGGACAGAGGATAGTGGATTTTGCAAAAAGGATGGGCATGACTGTGGTGAATATGTATTTTAAGAAGAGGGAGGGACATAGGGTGACGTACAAGAGTGGAGGAAGATACACACAAGTAGATTATATCCTATGCAGGAAAGTCTGTTTAAAGGAGAAGAGTGGTGGCAGGGGAAAACGCAGTTAGGCAGAACAGGATGGTAGTCTGTAAGATGACATTGGACATCAAGAAGAGGAGGAGAGTGAGGGCAGAACCAAGGATCAAATTGTGGAAGTTGACAAAGGAAGACTGCAAGGTTGAGTTCAGGGAGGAGGTAAGACAGGCACTGGGTGGCAGTGAACAGTTACCAGACAGCTGGGCAACTACAGCAGAAGTAGTAAAGGTAACAGCAAGAAGGGTGCTTGGCGTGACATCTGGACAGAGGAAGGACACAGTGGAAGAGGATGGTGAAGAAGAAGTGGGATAAACAAAGAGATGCAGAACGTAGACAGGAATACAAGGAGATAAGGCATAAGGTGAAGCGAAAGGTGGCGTAGGCTAAATAAAAGGCATATGATTAGCTAGACAGAGGGACTGAGCTGGGAAAGATGTGCTGCAGATAAGAGTGATAAAGGATAAAGATGGAAACATACTCACAAGCGAGGAGGGTGTGTTGAGCAGAGTACTTTGAGAGGCTGATGAATAAACAGAATGAGAAAGAGAGAAGATTGGATTATGTGGAGATAGTGAATCGGGAAGTGCAACAGATTTGCAAGGAGGAAGTAAAGACAGCTGTGAAAAGAATGAAGAATGGAAAGGCCGTTGGTCCAGATGACATACCTGTGGATGCATGGAGGTGTTTAGGAGAGACGGCAGTGGAATTTTTAACTAGATTGTTTAATGCAATCTTGAAAAGTGAGTGAATGCCTGTGTAGTAGAGAAGAAGTGTACTGGTACTGATTTTTAAGAATAACGGGGATGTGCAGAGCTGTAGTAACTATAGGGGGATAAAATTAATGAGCCACACTATGAAGATATAGGAAAGCATAGTGAAAGCTAGGTTAAGAAGTGAGGTGATGATTAATGAGTAGCAGCATAGTTTAATGCCAGGAGAGAGCACCACAGATGTGATTGTTGCTCTGAGGATGTTAAAGGAGAAGTACAGAGAAGGGCAAAAGGGGTTGGATTGTGTCTTTGTGGACCTGGAGAAAGCATATGACAGGGGGCCTCGAGAGGAGTTTTGGTATTGCATGAGGAAGTCGGGAGTGGCAGAGAAGTATGTAAGAGTTGTTCAGGATATGTACGAGGGAAGTGTGGTGAGATCTGCAGTAGTAGTGACGGATTCATTCAGAGCGTAGGTGGGATATGGAAAAAGGTGATCTGTTGTGATAACTCCTAATGGGACGTGCCAAAAGAAGAAGAAGATTTTTCTTATGGAGTCACAATTTGTATAGTGCACTAAGTGTAAAGGATTCATCTTATTCACATTAAGTCTGCTCTGCAAACAGAGTGTTTCTTACTTGAACCTGAACAGGGGAGTTAATTGATTCCCTCGCCTGAAAGTGACCAATCTGTGATAATCCTACAGTGCATTTTGCGAGTTTATGCTGTATGTGATTAGACGTTAGAATGGCCTTTACAAGCTACAAAGGGCCTATTAATTTTAGTTACTTATAACATAAACAGCTATATAATTAACAAAACTTATAATAAACATAAACAGCTATATAATTAACAAAAAACCTGACTTCTTCAGTTTCTTTTAATTACTTATGCATTTCTGATTTAGCCCCCCACTACACTACCCAGTAAGGAAAACCTCACATTACAGAAAGTAATGCTGACGTTTGGGACAGTATTGCTGTTTTGAATGCAGTTTCCCTCTTTGTGTTTATCAGTTACTCCAAATTAATCTATGTAATCAGTGCTTTCTTTTTGTCAGCAGTAAGAAGTTCTTGTTTGCAAATAATGATGCTGACCACTTGTGTATTTCATTGACTAGACTGATTGATTGAATTTAGGCTGTCTCAGTGCGTGTTTCAGTATAATTTGTCTGTTCTATTTACTGGAATGATTCATTAAAAAGAATAATTTACAAACTGCCAATCTCACATCAAAAAGCTTTCTCTGTTTCTATTGTAAATTGATGACAGCCTCTTCTGTGATGGCGTAACTATTTTGGAAACCCATTCTAGAATGCAGTATTCTATACTGACTATCTTCCTGAACAGAATAGAGTATTATGAGGACCTTTGCTGCATATTATCATTAAAGCATGTCAAATAGTTTGTTGTCATCACTCAGCAAACATGTGGTGTGGCTAGAGTGGATTCAGAAAGTATTTGGACATCTTCACTTTCTGCACACTTTATTGTGTTCTAGATTTCGTTTTAAATGGATAGATTTGCAATTTGTGTCCATCCATCTACACACAATAACCCATAATGAAAAAGTGAAAAAATGTTTACAGAAAAGCTTGCAAATGAACTAAATATCAAAAGCTGAAATTTCTTATTCATTTAAGTGTTCTGACCCTTAATTCTGCACTCTGTAGAAGCCCTTTTGGCAGTTATTACAGCTCTGAGTCTTCTTGGGAAGGTCCCTTTATTATGGACTACATGGTGAACAACATTTCTCCACACTCGACATATTGTACATTTCTAGAGTGATTCTACTATTTTGCACCCATTTTACAGAAGTGAACCCTAGCATACAGTTCATCACATGAAATAGAGGTTCAGTTAATAATGCTTTCTATATGTGATTTAACCTTTAAAATGAGTAGATCTTACTAATTGTGGGTGTGTTTGTGAGTACAGTATGCCCTTTTGTGGATTGGCAGTTTGTCTAAGGCAGATTCCTAATTGTGTCCAGTGCTGCCAGGATGGGCTGCCATAACCCTAAATTTGATCAAAACTTTTCAATGAATCAATGAATGGATAAATGGAACTATGCTATGAGTTACATTAAACAGACATATTGTACAGATTATAAATCTACAAGACATAAACTGTAAAATAACTCTTCTGCATGTACGGTGTATAGTTAACAAAAGAAATAAATTGCTTCACATACTGTATCTCAGCTCAACACAGCATAATTGAAACTAATACAATTATTTTCTGCAAGTAATTTCACAGGCTTATTTCTAAGTGTACTGCAAGCTACTCATTGCACAGCTTTCAGTATTTGCAGGGCTGACAAGTTTTAACCTTTCCCAGTATAATCAGCTTTCATATGGCAGCTATTTTCCAGAAGGATTATCCACTTCCTATTTTCTGGTCTTGCTTGAAATAGCAATATGCTGAATGTATGAGTTACTGGGGCAATGAAATTAATGAGAAGTACCAATTTTTCAATCATTTCCCGACATGAATTGTCATTCAGAAGTGCTACATCCAATCAACATGTAATCAAGTGTTATTTAGACTCCTAAAATTATTAGTAATATCAAGTTAGATCCATCATGGTGTCTTTCAATACCCATTCTTAATGGATTCTCATTTGGCTCTGGCATGTTGCTGTTTTTTATAACAACCAACTCATCTCTACATTTATGTATTTATACAGGATTCACTGCTGTTATGCAGTAATATAATGTGCTGTGATGTTGACAAGATTACTAAGGAATATATGTTTAGGTGCTTAAAGTCGATGTGTTATATGATTATATGATATGTTATAATGTTTATTATCCTGAATCAACTCTCTGTTCCTCCATTATGTTCTGTTTAATGAGATGTTCCCCTTCAATCAATATTACCCATCCATTATATTCTATCTCTTAATTCATTTTTATGGCATTAGTTCCATCCAAATTTAGCAAATGATTAAAAGTTGTTAAAAAGTCAATACTATTTGCAATACAAATAACAGTACTAAATGCATGGCTGTATTTTATGCTTTAAATAGCCGTATAAAGATTTATATTCTGTTTATACATATGTATATACACATACTTTTATTTCTATACACATAACTTAGAAATTTTAATGTATAATACCATTAAAATAAGCATTTTACCTTACTGTAAAAACTATATAAATCAATGCATAATATAAATATAAATACAATATTAATTAAAGACCATGATTTCATGCCGTACAAAAGATATGGAAGAGTGGCTTGGTAAAGTTTGAAAACCAGAAGAAAGAGAAGAGGGGGGAGAGTATGGAGGAATATTTCGGACAAAATTAAATAAATACTGTAAATAAATGCGTAAATACTGTAAATAAAAGTACTGTGAAATGTGAGCATAAATAAATAAATGTGTCATGAAATGAGAGCCTAAATAAATAAATATGCCATGAAATGAGAGCATAAATAAATAAATGTATCACGAAATATGTTTTTCGTTGCTTATTTATTTATTTCATTTTGTCCGTAACATTCCTGCAAACCGTCATGAAATACGACTTGAAATAAAACTGTCACTTTCACTCGTCAAAGTTGAGAGGGTGGGCTCTAACACGCCCTCTAGTTACTGATTGGTGAATCGATAGCACAAGAATTAATTAGAAAAATGCTTACTACTGCCGATGAAATGGATTCTGCCGAAGATATTACGTATTTCAGAGAGAGAATTGAAGATTTATCGGAAGAAATTACAATGTTAGCGGCCCTTTTAGACTCCGATATAGATGAAACTATTTTTGAAATTATCGAAGAACAGGTGGAACGGACTCTACTGCACTCCAGTTCAGGTGACGCAGTTCCCTGCTCTGGATGTCCATCCTTTGACATTCCAGCTGAGTCAATAGAACACCTTCTGTTATGCGGTTTAAAAGTACGACAGATTACAGATCTATATGGTGTATCGGAGAAGACGATCACAAGGCGAATGAGCCAGTTTGATATACGGTAAGCTGCAATGGCTGTATTAGTTTAGGTACTTTGACATGGAATGCCCAAAGCAGCTCCAACTAATATCTTGAACTGAACAACTTTGCCACTGATCAGAGCTGTAGAGTTGTTTGAAAAAGTACCTACGAATATGCACCTGACTTTATACTCGTAAAACAAGGGCCGCCAACATTGTAATTTCTTCCGATAAATCTTCAATTCTCTCTCTGAAATACGTAATATCTTCGGCAGAATCCATTTCATCGGCAGTAGTAAGCATTTTTCTAATTAATTCTTGTGCTATCGATTCACCAATCAGTAACTAGAGGGCGTGTTAGAGCCCACCCTCTCAACTTTGACGAGTGAAAGTGACAGTTTTATTTCAAGTCGTATTTCATGACGGTTTGCAGGAATGTTACGGACAAAATGAAATAAACAAATAAGCAACGAAAAACATATTTCGTGACACATTTATTTATTTATGCTCTCATTTCATGATACATTTATTTATTAAGGCTTCATTTCATGATACATTTATTTATTTATGCTCTCATTTCATGACAAATTTATTTATTAAGGCTTCATTTCATGATACATTTATTTATTTATGCTTACATTTCACAATACTTTTATTTATTTGCGCATTTATTTATTTATTTAATTTTGTCCGAAATAGTCCTCCATAGGAGAGAAGTATGGCAGAGGACCACTGATACAGCAATCTAGGCAGAATCAGGATAGCGGGAGGAGAGAAGGTAAAAAGTCAAAGAGATGTTATCAACCTGCTTTCAGTGTTGGGGGTAAAACAAAAAAAGTATCGTACATTACATAGTCTAATTACTTTTAAATTGGTAAGTACCCCAACACAATACTTATTTTAGTGAAGTAACAATACCTGAATAAAAGATGCAATATTTCTGTCACTATTTTGTGGAAGTTTTGCCTTTTTTGCAGAGATGTAGGCTGCCGCTGTCGGTGTAATATTGTGCACATGTGTTCTTCAGCCAAGTGGTGTCAGCTAGAGAAGAAGCAGTTAAGCATGTGCATAGCTTGCAATCAAATGACAAGAACTGAACTAAGTTATAAGTATACATTTTATCCGGCATGTGCTAAGGGTCACAGAGAGCCAGTAATCATTGCAGAGGCACTAGGTGTAAAGTAAGAATCAAATGTGGTGGACAGTACACTGGTTCTTTGCAGATCTCAGTCACATAGCCAATAAGAAAAGAAAGTGCTGCATGCAATCCAGTAACAGAAACCTATAAATGAAGTGTCAGTGTACACTAGTTTTAATTCAGTAATTTGCTCTAGATATTTTGAAACTGTGTGATGTGGTGGCTCTGTAGGCATTGTGCATACCGTTAATCTTCAGGGACTCACGTTGAGGATGAAAAAAGGGGATGGATGTTATTTACTTCACAGCACTTGAAAGACTAAATGTATTTATAAAGCACAATGAAATGATCAAATTTTGCTGTGTTTATGGTCAGTTTTGTGAAGGTTCATACTGTATGTACAGTAGGCTTAGGATATTACAAATTCTAGTCAGGAAAATGTGCTTTTTATATAAAAGAAGAAAAAGTATTGCAAAAGTAATGCATTTTTTGTAACAGATTACATTTTATAAGTAACTATATTTATTATAATTTATGAGTAATGCAACTAAGTTGCTTTTAAAAGTAATGTTCCCTGATATTGCCTGTTTGTAACCAATATTTAAAGGAAAAACGTGATTAATGGTTGTCAGAGTCTCAGTGTCCTCTACTGAATAGACCACCCTTTTATCCATGCAGAAAGGCTTATCCTTGAATCAGAACTACCCTTCTATTGTATTTTACCCCTTAAGGCATACCTTTTGAATTGGTACTATTCATTTGCCTATCATATTCAGTTAAGAAAACTTTTCTTTAAAATGTATAGAGCCCATCCGTTCATTATTTTCTATTTAGAATGGCATATTTTTAATAGATGCTAGTTGTTTATTTATTTATTTATTTTCTCAAACCTTTTTTTGGTTTAAGGGTAGTGTCAGCATGGGTCGTGCTTAAGACAGATATTACAATTTATGTCATCTGCTTTTAACCTGCTCTGTTCCCACAATAAATAAGGAAAACACTGTTTAACTGGTGTGATTGTTATTTGTTCAGCTGAATTTCCCTGTACTCTTAGTGCATATTCAGTACAAAACATTCAATGTTTAATAGGTGAATGGTACTCTGTGTAGTGTTTTGAGCTTATTCACAAGGTTATACATTTTTTTCAAGTAGATTTATTTTGCTCCTTTTTGATAGTGTACGTTTTTTCATTTTTGCTATTAGCTCATAGTAGTCAGAGAAGTTTATCAGAGGCTTTTCTGTCGCATGAAAGCTGTTACCATTGATTGTACATTCTGCTGTATTTTAAAATGATTTCTAGTCACATAGGGGTTTAAAATTAATACAGTATATGTTGCTTTTATGGGTGGGTTTTTTAGGTCCATTTACATGCGAAAGCACCTACTGCAGTTGCTCAGTTTGTCAGTCTGTCCATTTGTTTGCCTACATGAAACAACTTGGTTCCCAATGGGCAGATTTTTTTTTTAAATATGGCATACTCATTCTTCAAGAATATTTGTAGGGACAGTTCAATTTTTGTTGAGAGATCTTGAATACAGTGCACTATATACTGTATATAATTTTGAAATTTCTAAATTTTGAAAAACATTTATGAATTTGCAAACTGAATTTTCTTTGTCACTTCAACCACAGATTTGCTGTTCCAATTTTACCTTGAGAGCAGTAGTATACTTTTAATATTTTTGTTCTTTAGCTCGTTTGACAGCTACTTCTGATGGTGAAACGTTAAAACACATGCAGTTGTTCATGTCGAAACAAGTACCCTTAGCTGCAGGACATGGGATGAAGAGGGGTTAGGTGAAGGTGCTGTTGTATGACCAAGAATTACCATATAAGAAAGGTTATGTGTGTATTTCTTCATTCAATTATCTAATAATGATATTCTCAATTTATTCAATATTGTAAAAATGTTATTGTTTATTTATTCATCACTATACAAGATAAGTACCATCCCTTTTTGTACCAGAATGCAGGAGTAGGTCTCTTATTATATGCTAACAATCTGGCTTCTGTGTCCGCCCCATTAGTTGCTCATTTCTGTGGCTGTGTGGCATCTTGTATAGACCTCAGTTACAACTAGTCACTTTTCCTCTTTGAGATTGAAGCAGGTGAGTGACATAATGTTCACATCTTAGTTGTTTTGTTGTCACATAACCTTAATATATGTATTATACAAAAATATATAAAGTATTGTTACAGGGTGCGGCTAGTACAGTAAGTGAGAAAGTTAAGAGACAGACAATGGACTAAACAATAGACAGAACTGGACAAACTCATCGGAGACTTGTAAATCGTCTAATTCGTGTTGCCATCAGGGAAAAGTAGTGTTTCTTCCCAATGAAGAGGCATATCAACGAGAATTAAAAGATTTGTTGTTTGATGAAAGTGAAATCCACATATGTGAGTGGCAGAGACGTGAAATGGCTGGTAAATAGCACTGGCCGGGAGTTGGGCGAGCGAAGCGAGCAGAGGGTGAAGCTCCCAAGTAGTTTAGAGAAAAATGTTTAGTCATTACAAATGACCACATTACATTATTTAGATTAAAAATAGTCGTTAAAAATGTAAAAGTGAGTTGAACCTAGATCATGGAACTGGACAATAAGTCTAAGTTTACCATGAAATGTACAGATGAATGAATAAAAAAGAAATGACTCAGAGTTTTGGAATTACCAACTCAAGGCCCAGACCTTAACTCCACTTAGACATGCTAAACCTGGGCTTCCTCTATCAACTCACTGCTTTGAACCTGACCATAACTTCTGCTCTATAGCAGATAGCTATTGGTATCAGTACCTATGGGGTGTTGCTGTAACAAAGACTTGACCAATCCCTTTTACTCCATAGGATAACTACTGCTGGGCTTGAAAAATGTAAGACCATCCAAAAAAGGAGTTAGACGAGGGGTGCCATTAGTCCAAACTTTGCTAAGATAGCAAGTGTATGAGCAGAGGAAGACTGTACATTGAGCCACACGTTTGTCTTGTTGAAAATAGTAACCGACTGATCACCAGCTGCCTAGCAGATGTGATTTTGCTAGCAGCAAGAGGGCCAACTTAATGTGTTTGAACACCAAGGAGAAACTGCAGTATCATCCGCACCCAGAATGTACAACTAGGGCTACGAAGATAGAATAGCTCCTGTACAAAGAAAGGAAGTGCTCTGAAGATCTTTCCACATATGTGGAGAAATGCTACCGGGAAAGGAATCAAAGCATCATTTACACCAAACCATAAGTACACCTGCTTTGATTCCAAAAACTATTAGTTTGAATTTAGTAGATTGGATTAAGCCAGTTTATGTATTATGCATTAGTGTCTCTTATACAGGAAGCTACTGTTGTACTGACAAAGCTTTTGGGATACTTAGGATTTTGTCTTAGTCTACAGTAGCTACAGGTATGATATTATACAGTAGTGTTACTATTGCCTCTTGCTCAAGTTTTTTGTTTTGTTTACTTTTGCTTTTAATGATTGGACCTTCTAATCATTATGCATTGTAACTTGTTTTTTAAGTCTTATATTGATAATAATATATTGCCTTCTGTTAATTGTTTTATTGAAAAATATAAAGATAAATTCTTTGTATTTAACCTTCTCATGTTATAATGAGAGTTTTAATTTAATCATCATTTACATTATGATACCTCATTTAGAAATATGCTAAAATTACAGATGTTTTTCATAAACTATGGCATGGCTGCACCACAGTTTCATATAATACTGGCCTTTTAGAATACAACTTAAGAATATTTCCATTTTTTTACATAGAAAGCTGTATCAAATCTTCTCCATAGATGAACAGCTAAATTGCTTTCTGATTGATTTCTGAACTCTTTATCCTGATGACTGCCATCTTCAAAAAAGAAATATTGAAGAAAATTCAAGATAGTGTTCATCTATCTTCATTACAAGCACTGATAATAAAATATATTTCATATGAATCCATGACTGCAGTATTGAATTTACTTGATTGGGCTTCATTAGCATCAACAGCTTACTGTCAGAGTTAATATATTTGGTCAGTTTTTGTGCTACACTGCCTACAATTTGTTTTTCGTCATAACTGATGTTAAATGAAAACCTTAACATAGTTAATCCAGCCATAATACTGTAACATGCAGGCAATGCTTTCTAGCCTTGTCTGAGGGCAAGGGAGGACTGGAAGAGGAGGTTTCTAATTGAAAGGGGTGGACACACCTTGTCGAGGGTGTGTTTTCTTGTTTTTTTGGGGTTCCGGCTGTGTGCTGGGGGTGAGTGGATTTCTGGAGTCAACGAGATTGCTCCATTTTTTTGTATAGGACCAATTTAACTAAAATAAAACTGAAGAGGCCCTGACAGCTGCGAGTGCTCCTGTTATTATTTACCCAGATTGCCACAATACTTTAGTATGCAGTTGAGGTGATTTGTTTAAGTTACTCCTTAATAGTTAAAAAAAAAAATAACTTTTAGTTTTTGAAAACATGATTTGGATAAACCTAGATCATACATTTTCAAAACAGATTAGGTCATCTTGGTTTTACAAGAAACAGCCTATTGTGTCAGCAGTGTGCTCAAACCATCCTTGGATAGAACTTAAATTCAATATCCATGTCTGTCAGTATTACATTTGACAAGTGTGCGAAATGGCCCAGCAGAAAATGAATATAAGTGACTTTGTGTATGTCACTTTATTTCTTTCTTCTGTTTCTACAGTGATCAGGTTGTAATTTGAACCCAACACTGTGGAGCTGTGAGGCACCTGTCCTTATCACAGTGGTATGTGTATTAGTGGGTATATAGAATAGTGTATTTATGTGTATTTGTTTTTAACTATGCTGTATTTGAAAATGTATACCACACTGTTGAGTTTATGTATGAATGTGTGCTATAGAACAATAAGCTCAACTAAATTTCAGGACCATAAATTTCATATTATCAAAATTTTACATAATTAAATACCTTTGTTAGTGGGACTGATTATTGTCCCCTTCTCAGAGAACTTCTACTTTTTCTGCCATTTTTTATCAATAGCATCAGGAAATACCTTTTTTTATGACATTGTAACACTCATAGGTTTTGTTGACAATGTGTGATCACAGTTATATTTTTTTTCTCAGTGGATGAGAAACTGTAGTGACCCAATGCCAAATCGCTTTGTACTTGAAATGCTTACAGTGTAAATCAGACCTGAAACAGCCAGAAGAAAATCTATGTATTAGAGCAGCTGCATTGTTCTGAGTAACAAAGCAGTATTTGTGATGGACATATAATTTTCTACATTGTAAGGTTGTGATGCATAGTACTTTTCTTTTTGCTTTTCATATTTTCTCATGTTAAACTGTTTTAATCCTTTCTCTTATACTTCCTAATTCATTTTTCACTCTTTTCATTTATGGCAATGCACCGCTGGCTTAAACCTCTAGTCTTCTGACTTTAAATCCCAGCTCAGACCCTGATTGTGTGAAGTATGCATGTGTCTACACAATTTTCCTCTCAGAATTCTAGTTTTTCCCCAAAATTCTAAAGACATTTCTCTTAAGTTGATTGGATTCTCTAAATTCACTTCTTATGAGTGAGTGTGGATGTGCGTGAGAAGGCCTGTAATGTTCTGCCATCCCATCCAGAGTTGGTTCCAGCCTTGTATACCATACTTGTTGGTGTCTCCTGTCAAGGTCACTATGCCAGGGCATACCTGATCCTCAGGTGGAAGGTTGACCCCCTAGCAGTTTGTTTACTGAGGATGGGCCAGCAGTAAGTCAGAAACATGGAAGACAAGTTTGGACGTGCAAAAGGCATGTTCATTTACATAAAAACAATCTGAAGTGCAGTTAAATATTCAAGTGCATAAAAGGGAATGTTTTAAATAAATAAAACTAGTTAAAATCCATCAGAAGGATGTCTATGAAATGCTCCTCAGTTGTTAAACCCTCCAATGGAGCATTCTGTGTACTGTGATCAATAACAGTGACCAGATCACTTGACTTACCTCCTTCCCAGTCAAGTACAGCAAGTGATGAATTGCTCGCCCCACTTACTGCACCCACACACTGAATCCCTAATGGCCAGACCAAATCTCAATAAATCTCTCCCATCTTCACTCCTCTGTTTCAGCAGGCCTGACGCCCTTTGTCACAACCTCAGCCTTGCCTTTTGCTCCAACACTAAAACCTCTTGTCTGTTTGCAGGGAGCCCTCTCTTCCACCTCCATTTGGTACCCACAGTGTTTGTTCTAGTTCATCCATCTCTCTTGCCCCTTTGTTCACATCACAGGGTCAGCCAGGAATATGCTTCCCCATCTGACTACACAGATCCCTAAAAGCTTATAAACCTTTTTCAAAAATTTCATTGTTTTTTGAACACTCTGCATTCCTTCTGACTTTGATTTTGTCTTGCCTTTCTTGGCTTTGGTTACTGATAGTTGTTCTCCTGGTTCTGACTTTTGCTTTAACCCTGGGAACTTCTTGCTATTCAAGATCATCCTTACCTGCTTTGCAGGCTTTTACCCTCCCCACGATTGCCTCTAACTGTTCTTGCAAATGGACATCCTCAACTAATTAAACTTAAAACTTTTGTCCTTTTTCTTGTCTGACTTTGTACAGCCCACTCCTATCTTAGGTGAAGCAGGTGCTGCATTACCTCACGTTTGCCACTAACGAGGAAAGGCATCCTAGATAGTAACTCAGCATGTGCTTATTTAATTGCCCATTCCCTCATTAGTACTGCACCTACTTGGCTTTTGTTCTGCACTTGCTTCATTCTGCCACGGACCCACAGACATGCTGTGTCACAGCTCCTTACAACACTAAAATGGATTAAGAGAGGAGAGGTTGGGAGCATGTGCTGATTTTTTTTTAGCGTGTCGCCGCACCCACCACATGACAAACCACCTGGATTGGGACCCAAGTGCAGCCGTGCAACAGGTGACACTTCAACACCACACTTGAACAGTGTGAGTTTTTTTTAATAGTGACTGGAGTGCCAATCCTGCCACCAACCCCCAAGTTTTCCCTGCAGGTTGGAGGACCTGCTTGCAGGGCTGGATGCAGATTAATGTCATTAACAGGACGAAGCAATTGCAGGTTAAGGGCCTTGCTCAAGGGCCCAATGGAATAGAGGAGGCTCAAAAATGGAATAGGTGCTTGAAAATCATTACATATTTCACTTGTAGGTAATGATACACTTTAAACAGTGGACAGCACCACATGCAGTGGCTAGTCCTACTTATGTAGGTATCCACTTTCCTCACAATCATGATGACATATTTGCGGACTAATTGCTAACTCCGTATTAAGGTGGTGTGTGTGAGTGTGTGTGTTTAATAATGCACTGGAAATATGTGCAAAGTTTATTCCCATCTTGCATCCATTTCTGACAAAATAATCTGCCATGAACCCGAATTGAATAAGGTATTTCATTAGGGCTAGAATACATGTAGGTTTTCTTTCATAGCAATTCATGTTTAATATTGAGTTTCTGTTGTAACTAAACATGTTGTTCTTTCAGAGTTTGTAACTTTATTCTGTCAGTTTGGTTGTCCCAATCTTGCTTTTTAAGACTTTCTTTTAAGAATATGCTTGCTGAAAGATCACATGGCTCTTTGTTTTCTCGAGTTTAATAAATTAATGCTGCCTCTACTTAAAATTCATGCTTAATTGCTTTTGCTTTCTCTGCTTTTATTCTCCAGTTAAGTCGGAAGTACTGGTATTTTATTTGTATTGTTTGACATGAACTTTATGGCAAATGAATTTCATTTTTCATTTTCATTCTTTTTAGGTAGAGTTTCCTCTGTTAGTTATTGCATTTGATTTAATTTTTTGCTTACTTACTGTATTGTATAAATAATTTCACAGTGCACACTTAGTAATCAAGCACAAAAAGCTTCAGACCACAACAACCCTAAATAGATAACATATTACAAAACACAAAAACTGTTTGCTCCACAAATGATATATATACAAAGCCACATATCCATGAACGACAAACGAAATTCTTGACTACTTGCAAAGAGCCTAAGGAAAAACATTGTCTGCTAATGGATCAGTCTCTTGGCCCAGAAATTTATTTAATTCTGAATAAATCTGTGAAAACCATGATAATGATTCACATTTAACTCAGGGAGGGCATTCATAGTGCCAGTCTACAGGAGTTCCACAATAGTACAGATAGTCACAAGTCAATAACTTTGTGGTCTGAGTCCTGAGTCCTTTTATTTATCTAGATTTTATTTATTTAGATATATATATGATGTGTATATATATGTTTATATATGTGTGTGTGTAAGTA
>JANRMT010062841.1:26725181-26740148 GCA_026402145.1 Polypterus bichir lapradei | reverse complement strand
TATATATATATATATATATATTTTTCCATATACAATATTTATAAAGCCTGGTGCAAATTTGGTGTCCTAGTTTCCTGCCAGTTGAAATAAGCAGCTTTGCTTGCATAGATTTGTTTGACCTGGCTTTATCTGCACTGGACAAATCGGCAAGTCTGCTTTCTTTCCTGTTTGTTTTCTCTCACACAGCTTAATGATGCTAATACATAAGTGAATGCCAGCTGGCTGACAAATAAATGTATGTCTGCTCATTTTATCTGCTGTCTTTTGAATCTTGAATGCCGGATTGTTTTGTACTTTACTGTTTTCTGTTACTAGGCAGCTACTGTAATTTAAATATGATTTATATAAATAGTGACCATCTATTTCTGGCTCATAAATCGCAAACTAATTAGTCATCATTAATGAAAAGAACAACTGTTGTTTAGTTGAAAGTGTACATCCTTTGTTGAAAGACCAAACTGCTCTATATGTTTTCAATATCAAAACAAATTTTAAAATGGTTGGTACTCAGATGCTTGGCATTTCTATGTCGTTCATACATTTTTAAAATACTTAAAACCCAAATTTAGGTTAATTATAGTTGTGAAGTTTATTCCAGCAGGACTGAGCATTATGCAGCAATCCGTCCTGGATGGAGTTCCCATCAGTGACAGAGCAAACTCATATCTAGAAAGCCAATTTAAAGTTGCTAATTAAACTAACCTGTACAACACTGAGATAAGAAAGGAGGGATGTTGCACTTCTTGCACATTGTTTAGCCAATGCAAGGAAGAATTTTTCCCGTATTCTTTACATGTTACAGTAATGACTCTTTAAACTTACAAACAGAAGGGAATAATTAATTTAATTAAGAGGTGTACAAGAATGAGAAACTTGAAAGCATGATTGATTGGTGGTCACAAATAAAATTAATAGAATATAATAAAACATAATACAAACCTGCAGTAAATTGAAACAAAACAAATGGCTAAGAGGAAGGAACCATGAGTATCACTGAAGGTCATGGAAAAGCTAGAGAACAAAAATGCGTCTTCAGTCTTGTTTTAAACCATTCAATTGAGGGTGACTCCTTTATGTAACTGGGTAAAGAATTCCACAGATGAGGTGCAGCAACTACAAAAGCCCTGTCTCTGTAGTTTCACACTTAGTACGAGGGACAACCAGAGACAACTGACCAGTAGATCTAAGCTGTCTGGATAGCTAGTGTATAACACACAATTCAGATAAATAGTTGGGAGCATACCCATGTATTGATTTAAAAACCAGCAGCAGAATTTTAAAATCCATCCATCCATCCATTATCCAACCTGCTATATCCTAACTACAGGGTCACGGGGGTCTGCTGGAGCCAAACCCAACCAACACAGGGCGCAAGGCAGGAAACAAAACCAGGCAGGGTGCCAGCCCACCGCAGGGCACACACACCAAGCACACACTAGGGACAATTTAGAATCGCCAATACACCTAACCTGCATGTCTTTGAACCGTGGGAGGAAACCGGAGCACCTGGTGGAAACCCACGCAGACACGGGGAGAACGTGCAAACTCCACGCAGGGAGGACCTGTGAAGTGAACCCAGGTGTCCTTACTGTGAGGCAGCAGCGCTACCACTGTGCAACCATGCCACCTGAATTTTAAAATCAGTTCTGAAATTAACAGGCAGCCAATGTAAAGAGGCTGAAATTGGAGATATAGAATCAAACTTTCTTGCCCCCACCAATAAATAGGCCACAGCATTCTGGGCCAACTGCAATATGCGTATCAGATTTGCTGATCCTAGAATACAGTGAGTTGCAGTAATCAAGCCAAGAGAAGATAAAAGCATCAGTAACTTTCTCAAGATCCCTAGGAGATAAAAATGGCTTAACCTTGACTAAAAGACAAAGCTGGAAAAAGCAACCCTTGAACACAGAAATAGTGTAGGTGAAAATGTGCTCACACAGATGGTACAAAGTGGGACCTTTTTTTATAGAATGCACCTTTTGCTCTAAATGTCAGGGTAAGGTGCTGCTGCTATCTCACAAACAAGCGAATCTCCTTGGAGCCTGCAAGTTCTCTGTGTGTACATGGGTTTTTCTCCTGTTGTCTTCCCAGACCCCTTACTGTTATAATATCTTTGCATCCTATGAACAATTACACTGTAAATTTAGTTTCCATTATCTCCAAATTAGAAACTTTGCTAAACAAAATGTGCCTAATTTTCCTCACCTCCAACCTATTTCTATTCCAGAAGAGATACTGATCAGTCTTGAAGACCCAGACAGCATTTCTATAATATATAAAACAATTTTAAAGCCCCTTCCTTTTAAAGATCCCAGAGTACAGTGGGAAAGGGATCTCTTACTCAACTTTTCAGAAAAAAGAGTGGAAGGAAGCCACGCACAGGATTCATTCTAGCTCCATATGTGCAAAGCATTCAATTATTCAACTTAAAATTTTTTATCAACCACATCTGTCTAAATTTAAAATTGTGCAAAATGTTTCCATGGCAAGATCCAACCTGCAAATGTTGCAATCAAGCTCCAGCTTCACTAGGTCACATGTTTTGGGCGTGTAACAAATTAATGTCATTCTGGACAAAACTTTTTAAATGCCTATCAGACAGCCTTGGTGTTACAATCACCCCTAATCCACTGTTTGGTGGACTCCCATATGGACTTAAAGTGGAAAAGGACAAACAAACTGTAATTTCCTTTACTTCACTATTAGAACGTAGACTTATCTTGCTCAACTGAAAGAATCCTAACCCACCTCTGTTAAGTCAGTTGGGTAACTGATATTATATACTATTTCAAATTGGAAAAAATCAAATTCTCATTTAGAGGATCTGTGCAAAACGTTTTTAAAATCTGGCAGGATCTTATGAATAACATTTTAGAATAAACACATATTGGGGAGAGACTCATTTCTCTCTGTTGGCTGTTGGCCTTCCTCTCTTTCTCATGGGTTAGAGTTGAATTGAGCTTAGTTTTGTTAAGTTTGACTTGATTGTATGGAATGTTAATGCTTTAAATAAATTCAATTAATAAAAGGGATTGTTCCTTGCCTAGGTTTGATATTTCCTGGGTAGGCTCAAGCCCCTTGATGATCCTGAATTATATTAATCGAGTATGAAAATTGAATGGATGCATTTTCTAATTTCACAACACATTTTCCTTCTTACAGTGTTAGGCTATGGCTGTGTTTAAGCACCACCATCCTCATTGAAAGCCTACAGTGTTAGGCTATGGCTGTGTTTAAGCACCACCATCCTCATAGAAAGCTAGACATTGTAAGCACTGTAGGCTTACAAAGCATGCATAGTTTGCTGTGGAGCTACAACAATAAAATAAAGGTAATGTCTTTAATTGCAGCTGTCTAGGAAAGTAAAGACTCACAGCTTTCAAATGAGATGTTATATGCATATATTTTCTTTATCAGTATAAACATACAGTGAATTTTAAACAGCAGTGAATACATTATCTTTGTTTTTTAAGTGATTAGGTATAATTTTCAGTCTGGTGTTTTTGTTCATTGACAGTAGTAGAGGTAAGCTGTCAGTTTATTAAACCAGAGGCCAGCTCTGATCTTTTATCAACATTCTTTAACTGCATATCAACTGCACATACATTCTGGCTTTTAGATAGGATCACTCGTGTTTTTAGGTAGAATATGGGTGGCTGTGTTTTAATAACAAGAAAGTGCAATATTAACAGCAGCTGTGCCCTTCCGCGGGCTGGCATCCTGCTCAAAGCTGGTTGATGCCTTGCTTCCAATGCTGCTGGATAGCCCAGCTCCTCAGCCATCTTTAAAGTTAAGGTTTTTTAAAAATGTCTAAGTAGATGGATGGATAACAGGTCAAGTGATATTTTCTAGCACCAAATTAGGCCTGAGCTGTGGCATTTGAAAATTCAAGCTTATACATTACTAGATAACCTTCCTGGTCACTAGGCCACATTAGTAAAAACAACAGAATGATTAACATTTTGCCCTGTTTTAGTAGCTGTGAAGATTAAGTGCCATAATGATTTTTTTTTATTTTGTTTCAGAGGAATCAAGTCCGACATCTCCTTGCATTCATGATAATGTAGTATTTAGCAGAGTATTTCAGATACTGTATAGAAATGAAGAGATAGTGGTGAATGACCAGATGAACTTTCGGATCCATTTACTTTTGGATGGAGAAAAAGTAAGTGAGAACTCTTTTATTAATCCTTTTATTATAATTCTGGTATCCTTTTATGAGGCTGATAGTTTTACGGTATTGTTAAACTGGGGGCAATTCATTGTTAAACCCATTTGCTTAAAAATATTTTGAGAAGTTTTGTATTGTTTTAGAGAGCATGTCTAGGGTTATAAAACATTTCAAGTTTTGAAATGTACTTTGTCCTTGAAGAACATTATGTATAGAGTGTCAAAAGAGTTTTCAGTTCTCTCAGTTTTTAGCAATTATAAGCAGTCATTATTAATTTAGGGTCACACAGTTGTACAATGGTTAGCACTGCTACTTTATGGCCCCAGCCTGGAGTCTTTTGTTGAGGAATTTGCACATTATCTTACTATCCATGCACATATACTCTGTTTATGGTGTAGAGCTTGTATATATAAGATAGAAATAGTAATGATGGGTGTCTTACAATAAAATAACATTTTGTAAAGGAGTCAGTGTACCAGTGCATTGGTCTTCCTCTTGGGGTGGACAGTATCTCTTCAAAATCCTAACCTAACCTAACGTTAATGGGTTGGATGGTTGGTACAAAATAACAAAATGGATGCAATTTCTAGAACAACAGATAGGCTAGCATCCAAAATAATAATAACTTGTCCTTAGAATGATATGCACAGTAAAAGCAGTGAGCGGAAAGAAGCCAAGAGGGAAAAGTAAATACAGGGTGAAGAGTGCTGCATGTATCATTCACCTGAGTATGAGGGGACAAGGGGCATACCTACAGACCGAGTTCCAAGGGACAGCCGTTGTCCACAGCTAAACATACCTACCCTTAACCCTGTCTTTAAGTTGCTATTTTGTACTAGATGAAAATATATCAGATTTTTTTAACATAAAAATACATTAATTTTCTATCTCATTTTTGTAGTTTAATGTCCTAAGGAGCTGGTGGTTGACTCGACAGCATCAGGTGAAAAGTGGGGACCAGCTGTGAATGAGGGACAAGTCCATTACAGGACTTACACAGACACATCCATGCCGGGCCAATTTAGATTCTTTAGTTAACTTAAACTGCACATCAGGAAAAGTTGAATATCATACACAGACAGGGGAAGGATTATAAACTCAACACAGTGTGAGACTTGGAATTTAGACTCTGGACCTTAGAAGTGTGAGGCGACAGCAGTAACCATTGCACCACCTCAAATACGGTATATACAGTATACTGTATTTTATACGTAATCACTTATAAATGTTCATTTTTTAATAGAAATGCAATATTTTTATGAAGATGAATATGTTATTAACTTGATTTAAAAGTAGAAATAATTCATCTGCCACCATGTGCAGGGTTTGTCCCTACCTTGCACTCTGTGCTAGCTGGGATAGACTTCAGCACCTCCCATGACCCTGTTCAGGGCTGAGCAGGTTAGACAGTGACTGAACTAGTCACGACTAGTGTTGCTGATGGCTATTACTGATTCAAATGGCAGAATTTTAATCTTTTATTCACATATAACTGCAAAGCCCCATTTTCAGCAGCCATTCCTTCAGTGTCTGTCAGTGTCTGAAAAAAAAAACCAAAACAATAGATTGATAGGTTTTTTGACACAGCTGTTTTCATTGTAACCCTTTCTGAACCCAGACCATTATCTTTAGGAATGCTAGTACCCTGTAGTCCAAGGAAACACAATTTACTCACTTTTTTGAACAAAAGAAAATATTTCAGCAGTGCTAATGTATTTACAGCGGTTTCTCTAATAACCAAGTAACATTTAGACATGACTAATTATAAGCAAAGGGAGTTTAACATTAGAATACTAAAAAACTGGCTGCTGATAATAAGTATTTGTGGTCATATGCGAGTAATAAATTAAAAATCAGTCATTTTAAACAGTAATAGCGATTAGAAACACTAGGGATGTCTTGACTGTGTTTTAAAATCAATTTAATGGTATCTTGATAAAAAAGGAATTAACCTCTGTCAAAAGCATGAAAACTTCTGGGTGATTACAAACTTTTGAAACCTAGTGTATGGGTATATATGTAAGATGAAGCTGTAAGTGGAATGCTAGATAATGTAAGGTAAATGAAATATCATCAGGGTGCAGTGCTAATACCAACAAAAGAAGCCTTTGTTCAAGTCTTGTTACATACAAGTTAATTAGTAATAGATGCATTTTTCCAGTATCTAAAGTTTTACCAAAGTAGTAATACCAGGGACACAGCAATAAGAACAGGACAATGTACGTTTTACATATTTTACCAACAAAATTATACTGATGAAAGCAAATATTAAAAAATAGCTTTTAGCCCTAGCATAAATTAATGGAATACAAACATAAATAATTCAGATAGATGTGATGGGGTGCATGCCAAATGAGAATGAGAAGTCCACATGACCATCATCATCAAGTTCTTCCATGAGAACCCTGAATACCATGAGGACTGATTGTGAGGTCATTTATGTTAGGTAGAATGCCTAGAGGGGGCTGGACGGTCTTGTGGTCTGGAACCCCTGCAGATTTTATTTTTTTCTCCAGCCGTCTGGAGTTTATTTGTTTTTTCTGTCCTCCCTGGCCATTGGACCTTACTTTTATTCCGTGTTAATTAGTGTTCCCTTATTTTAATTCTTATTTATTTTGTCTTTTTTCTCTTTCTTCATCATGTAAAGCACTTTGAGCTGCATTATTTGTATGAAAATGTGCAGTATAGATAAATGTTGTTGTTGTTCTAGAATTGCAGCCATATAAGCAATATACCATCACAAAGTAATCATGTCAGAGATATTAAGACAAGGAATAAAAGACATATATACCTCGCTTTTCAACGAGGCTTTAAAACCTGCATATAGAAATAACTGAAGGAAGCCTAAAGAAGAATACCATTGTTTTACAATTCTTCAGTGGAGTCTTTGCTGATTGTATATACATCTTCAAAGAAGTCAGACAGATGCATTTTCCTAGGCAGAAGGAGACGTCTTTAATCTGTAATTTAGGCATGGCTTTGCTACAATAACATTGTGACAGTCATTTATGTCGTTTTGACAGTACCTTTGTTTAAAAAATGTAACAAGTCAAACACATTTTCTGGTGATCAGCACTAAATATGGAATCTGACTACAACTGTTAATAAAACCTTCTATTGGCATATTTATTAACTATCTGCTAACCATACTACACTCTTTAATGTTCTGTTATCCATTGCCAAATGTGGTACTCTGCGCCTCTTTTTTTCTGCCTATGTCCTCTCATAGTATGTCTTTGTTAATGTATTAGACTATAGTATATTAGGAAAGCGTAATCATGTATGCACACAAGCCAGGCATAAGTGTATTAAAAGCACCTAGGCTTACAGATCACAGTATCATATTGATAACTAGTAGTTTACCAGCTCTGGCTGCAGATGCACAGTGTGACAGATGGAAAGAGATAGATAGATATTTTATTGTCTCCTTGGGAAGATGCAGTGTTATGGCTGCTGCCACACATAAACAACACACCAAATTAAACTTATAATTAAATATGTTGTGTCAATATTTTGAGTTTTGCTCAGAGTAAAGCTTTCACTGACAGTTATTTCAGATTAACTGCCAGTCTTGAAGGTATTGTTAAAATGGTAAAAATATAATAAATAATATTCAGAGATAATGATTTGAAACATACCCAATTACAGTAGGACACAAATAATGGCAGCACTTTAGTTTAAGTATTGCAAAAATGTATCTATTACTCATTTAACTTAACAACTTAACAAAGGTTTAAGCATCATGTTAATATGCCGCACTGCACAGAGATGAATAACCGATCGACTGATGTTTTGTGAGTTTTATGAAGAGCAAAAGAAGCCTTTGTTAAGGTCTTGTTACATAAGAGTAAATGAGTAATAGATGCATTTTTGCAGTACCAAAACTAAAGTGTAGCCCAAATAATTTATATTTAGATATTGGAAAAGCTCCCATTAACACAGAAAGTGGCAGATCCTATTTTAATCAGAGGCTGCTGTTAGTAAACAAGCAGCACATGAGCATCACCACATGGGAAAGAGAACAAGCAACACTCAGAAAAGCAGGTAGGGAATCCATTAATGAAAAAATGGCTAAGGTATTTAAATTTGAAAAGGACGCTTATTCAAACCCAGTGTCTGACTTATTGTGTGGCCCTGAGCAAGACACAATTGTGCACCAATTTAAAAAAAATATATACATTTTTAAAATGTACCTTCATTTATTGTTAGGTAGGTACGGCAAGCAATTCAAATGACATTCTTCACTCTTTAATGTGAGAGAAATGGTGTACCAGCAAGAATTGCTGCCTCACAGCTCCAAGACTCAAATCCTAAATAGGTCACTTTCTATGTCCAGGCTCATGTTTTTCCCATGCTAGTGTGTTTTTTCTGTGAATAGTAAGTACCATTTCCTCACACATTTCAAAGACATTCAGAAGAGAGCCTTAATTTGGCACCCAGTGAGTGAATGTGCCTTGTGAACAACTTGTGTCCCTAGGATAACTTCTTAGTGCTGCTATCAGCATAGACTTTTAACTTGAAACAGCTGCGAAATGCAAAAAAAAAGGTTCAAAAATGAATACTGTTCTTTGTTAGTTATGTGTATTGTTTACATACTACAAATAGGAAGAGATTTCAGATCTTGAAATGTAAAGGAATGGTAAAGATAAAAATGTGATACTATGTTCAAGAAATCATGTCCACCAGTATACACAATCATAATGGTTACATAGGTTTTATAATACTCCCCAGAAAAGATTTCATATTAAGCTGTCCCCTGATCTGTGTTCTCAAAGACAATTAGGGATCTTTTTGCATATGTTCTGTTTCTGCCCTCTGGTACAACTCCTCTTTGAAATTTATTTCCCAGGCTGTCTCAAATATAATTTTTCATAATCCTCCTTGTACTCTTCACGTATTTATTTTGTTAGATACTTCAACACTAGCTCCTCCAAATGCAAATATTTGTACTAGGTAATGTTGCTGCCAAGTGTCTTATTGCTCCTCTCGATGGAAGTCCCCAGATAATCTCTCTGTCACAGGCAGTAGTAGGCAGTGGCAGGCCCGATTTTATGAATTAGTTCATAATGAATTATCAGAATTAATGATGCCTTGAAAGGTGGCTTTCAGAGAAAAGCTTTCTGAAAGTGTAGATTAACACTATCTAACTTTTAACCTTCCTTTTTCTTTTTCACTTGATACTCCAGGATTGGGTGGAAATGTGGGTGGGAGGTAGTTATGTTAGGGTGGATAAAAATCTCCTTCATTGATATGCTTAGTTCGTCATTAAGCTATTTAAACAATTACATAAAAATATGTTTAGGTTCTCATCAACTGTAACTTACTTGCAATAAAAAAGTAATAACCAAAAGAGAAATATAGAGAGAGATCCTGTCACCTGTGCTGTCAAAACCTACAATGACTTCAAGAGAACAAGCACAGAGGGCACTCTAGAAACAAGCAGGTAGAATGTAGGATCACCTTGCCAACCATCTGTTAATTTTAAAACTTGCTTATTCCAGTTCGGGGCAAAAGGCAGATTGAGCACTGGGAACATGAGAGGAATAAACCCTGTATATGGTCCCTATGAGTATGTTGTTAAATAAGCAAGAAAAAATCATATAGTACATCCATCTATCCCTTTACATTGTTTTCTCAAACTGTCCAGTTCAGGGTCACAAAGACTTTTGTGGCAGCACTGCATGCATGGCAGGATTCGGCCCTGGATGCTGCAGCAGTACACCACAGAACACACTGGCACATACCATCATTCCCTTGTACTTGGTAAATTTGGAGTTGTCAGTGATCATAATGTGCTTGTATTGAACATATGGGAGGAAAACTGGAGCACTGAAAGAGAACATGCTAATTCCATACCAGAATTGTCAAAGGAAGAATTTAAACCAATATTTAGGAGTTATGAAGCAGTGGCATAAACCAATACACTCATGAAGAAAGAAACTCTCCGAAACAAATCCAACAGATTTGTTCATGAAGCGGTTCCTATTTTAGAAAAAAACTGTACATGGAATAAAGCAGGAACAAACACAGTGGTAGGCCATTGCAAGGAACACTAACCTACATGCCCACATTCATTCTTACAGCACCCAATTATAGTCGCCAATGTGCTTAACACATACCGGTACATATTTTGAGATGTGTGAAGCAAACTAGAGCAACCAGTGGAACATCCACTCAGAAATTGGGAGAAACAGCATACACACAGTCAGTACCCAGAGTGGAAGTTTAAACTCAAGATTTAACTTTTCTGGGGGCAGTCGATCTAACAATTGTGAACAACACAGGAACAAACAACTTCTTCTCCTACCCATTTTCTAGCTTGCTTATGAGATTTGGGGTTGTGAATTCAAGGTTGTGAATACAGGGTTACTGGTACCAATCACCACAGCACTGGAAGCAAGGCAATGGATGGTACACCAGTTCATCACACAACAGTGTTTCTAGTTAGCAACCTTATTCAAGTCTAGAGTCTTCGCATTTCAGAGTCTGATCTGACAGCAACCGAGACACGACAAAAGCCAACCTTGAACAAGTCAACAAACCCTCAAAATAAATGATTGCTATAACTACAAGCAAATCAAGGCAAGGCCTTACCATAATATGCTTTCTTTTATGTAGTCGACATTTAACTCTTTTGTAACAAAATTATTTCAAAAATGTCTATTATGAAGTGTAGCAGGAATGGTGACGTAAGCTGGTACTCCAATACAGAGAAGAAAGGTATTAAAATCCACCTTAGAGTCACAACTTGAAAAAAATCAGGTTAGCGAGGGTTTTGAACTAATGGCAGGTCTTTTGAACTTGCATATAAATAAATGCTCACAACAGTGTCCTTCATAATATCATGCTGAGAGACTTGAACTGAGGCTTTAATCATGAAGTTACATAATACATTAACATTTTGGAGGTGACAGTGACAAATGAGCATAATCGAATGCCTACTACCTGCCACCCCCTGCTGTTATATTAGCATAGTGTAATCAAAGCCAGATGTTAATTAGGGCTAATTTGTAAAGTAACAGTTGCAATACAGTGCTAATATCTTTACAAAACATGAGTACTTTAATAATTCACATTTGCTTTCATGTGTTACTGAAAGACAGAAGAAATAAGTTGTATTATTTTCCTGGTATAGGTAATAACATTTACATTTGTTTAACTTTTTATACTCCACATATAGTGTGAAGCTATTACTTTGTCTATGGTGCAGTGTTAGATCTGAAGAATTATTTTAAAGTGGCATATTTTGTCCATCAAGCTTGTTCACCAAGATCAACAAAACACTTTCTAGCTCCTACGATGATGAATGTCAAGATGGATTTCTTGCTTTCAGCTTTAGTAACTATACACCTTTAGGTATTTTTGTAGGAAATCTAAGTGCTTGCTTCATCATTTTTCAGTGTATTTTGATAAAATATACAGTTGATTCAGAAAGTATTCAGACCCCTTTATGTTTTGCACACTTTGTTGTGTTGTAGATTTAATTTTCAATGGAAACATTTGTCATTTTTCTCCCATCATTCTTTTGATGGTCTGGGTTGGCTCCACTCTCCCTGGTTGCTTCCTAGAACTTGGAAACATTAGTAGTGATAAGCTGGGCAAATGAGGACATACACAGCCTATAAGGGGTTGGTGTAAAAGTTATTTTATTAAAAACCAAACAAAAGTGTTCCAAGTGCAGTGCAAGTTCTTTAAAAAATAATCAATAAACAAATAATCCATAAAATCAAGTTCATAGTGATGGTTAAAAGCAATAAATCATTTCAGTAAGATGAAGTTAAAATCCCAGGCATTTTCTTCTTTACCAACATACACCAGCCCTAATGCCTCTAGCTAAAATCTGTTGGCTTCTTATGTTATCCCATTTGGACACTGCAACATGAGGAGATGACTGCTGACTGGTGTAGTTATCCACTTATCCTAGGTTCAGAGTCCTACTGCCAGTTCGTCGGTGTCTGTAGGACTGTCCTCCAAACCCAACTCTCCCGTCTCCCTCAGCCAGACCGTCAGCATCAAGAGGTAGACACCATAAAACAGGGCCACTCCTATTCCTCTGCAATGTTTTAAGGAGCGCTCTTTCTCCAGCCCTGCACTCGGGTGCAGGCTTGTTGCTTGTTTCCTGGGAGCATATTCCCAACCGTCTCCTTACCTTCTTTATGCCCTGCCTTTCTCCCTTCCCTGCAACCTCTGTTCTCTCTTTCATCTCCTTTTTGTTTTTGATTTGATCCCCTCTACACCTTTCAGGCTCCTTATATACTGCCCGATTGGGTGCAAGTGCTGTCCTCCACCTACTCCAAGGTGTGAATGAGGCACTTGATTGACCCAATCTCATTTTATTTAGAATGCCAAGCACCGTAATCAACCCTGGATTGGCACCTGCATGCACACCCTTTCAGAGCCTGCACTCACCAGGACCCAATTATTTATTTAAAAATCACTCTTCGCCATGGACCTCTTATCACAATTCTATTTTCAATAACCATAATGATAATGTGTAATAATGTTTACAGAAAGGTTTCCAATTTTATTAAAAATCAAACACTATATCCTCTCATTTATATCAGTATTTTAACCCTTTGCTGTTGCACTCCAAAGGTTAGTTGCATCCTGTTTTTTTTATATACAGTATCCTTGAGATGTGTCTAGAATTTAATTCGAGTCCACCTCTGACAAACTGAATTGATTGGACATTGTTTACAAAGGCACACACCTCTGTCTATAAGTTCCCACAACTCGCAATTAATGTTAGGTCAAAAATGATGCTAAGAAATCCAAGAAACTCTCTGTAGACCTCAGCAATTAAATTGTCTGTCTGAGTCTTCCCAGTAGCACAGTGACTTCAATAACTGTGAAATGGAAGAAGCTTGGAATCACCAGGCCTCTTCCTAGAGTTTGTTTTCAGGCAAAAAAGCTTGGAATCAACTGGCCTCTTCTTAGAGTTGGTTTTCAGGCCAAACTGAATAACAGGGCAAGAAGAGGCTTAGTGAGGGAGGTGACCAGGACCCCAATGGTTACTCTAATGGAATTTCAGAAGTCCACTGCTGAGGTGGGAGAACCTATATAACCATCCCCACCGCACTCCATCATTCAGGAATTTATGGTAGACTGGCCAGACTGAAGCCACTCTTGAGTAAAAGGTATATATTATTATTATTATTATTATTATTATTATTAATAATAATAATAATAATAATAATAATAATAATAATACATTTTATTTATATAGGGCCTTTCCCATGCTGAAGGTGCTTATGTTAGTTTAAACGACTCTGAGAGCTAAAGGAAAAATATTCTCCGACCTGATGCTACAAATATTGAACTTTTTCGGCAGAACTTCCAGCAGTATGTCTGGCGATGACCAAGCAATACTCATCACCTGCCTAATTTCATCCCTATGGTGAGTGATGACCAGTGCAGTTTTCCATTCCTGTGGTGTACTGGGCTGATAACATCACTTCAGGAGAGGCAAACTGAATTAACAATCTAAATAAAAGGGCAGGCTTTGGACCCACTGGAGACTGTAGCAGAGTAGAGAATTAAAACAAGACTGAGTGCCATTATGATCAATGCTGTATATCCCCTCTCTGACACACTTAACACTGAGGATTTTCAGCCAACAAATCATTCAGTGGAATTGGGTGAAGAAAATACTACTGTGGCTTTTTTATATCAACAGCTACATGCCTGTATAATGGCTAATAGTGACTGGAACTGCCACATCAGAAGTTTTATATTTATACTAGCAAAATACCCGCGCTTCGTAGCGGAGAAGTAGTGTGTTAAAGAAGCAATGAAAAAGAAAAGGAAACATTTTGAAAATAACGTAACATGATTGTTGTGTGATTGTTGTGTGATGAGTGTTGCTGTCATATATATATATATATATATATATATATATATATATATATATATATATAAATATATATATATATATATATATATTTACACACACACACATAAACATATATATATACATATCTATACATATACACATATATATACACACACATATATACATACATATATATATCTACATATATACATATACATACACACATACATAGATACACACACATATATACACACAAATACATATATATATACATACACACACACATATATAAACATATATATACATATACATACATATCTACATATATACACACACAGCTATTTCGTATCAGTGCAAGACGCTGCTTGTTAAAACGGATAACTCCCGCTCTTACGTGCAAGTCTGCGTGGATATTATGAACTATCGTATTTGTTCAAGTTCTATTTAAATTTTAAATAGAAGGAATTTTTATTTAGTCGACAGAAATATCTTTGGTAGGAATGGTAAAAACAGACAGGAATATTATTCCTGAATAAATCAACTCAAACCTTAAACAACTTATAATATTTTGCTCTCCATAAAAATATATGCTGTCTAAATTATACAAGTTAGAAATAAAGTAAACTTTAAAAGAACAAACATTCAAATTTCTTTACTCTTATGTAATTTTATATAAAAAATAAACTTAGATTTTAAATATCCCAAAAGATTTTGCTCTCCATAAAAATATATCCTGTCAAAATTATACAAATTCAAATATGAACATGCTGCATAACAAAACCTGGAAATATAAATAAAATGTGTTCCTTTCAGCAATAACAAATCAAATCATTCAGTTGTCTTTGCTCATATGTCATTTTAGAGCTGGACGCCTGGCATCTTTTTTTGGCAACAAGTTCGTTTATGTTTGGTGTGAGGTTCTGTGTTGTGGAGATTCTCAGGATGGACTGCAGGTGCTCAT
>JANRMT010062841.1:26706032-26724781 GCA_026402145.1 Polypterus bichir lapradei | reverse complement strand
CATATACACATATATATACACACACATATATACATACATATATATATCTACATATATACATATACATACACACATACATAGATACACACACATATATACACACAAATACATATATATATACATACACACACACATATATAAACATATATATACATATACATACATATCTACATATATACACACACAGCTATTTCGTATCAGTGCAATACGCTGCTTGTTAAAACGGTCTTACGTGCAAGTCTGCGTGGATATTATGAACTATCGTATTTGTTCAAGTTCTATTTAAATTTTAAATAGAAGGAATTTTTATTTAGTCGACAGAAATATCTTTGGTAGGAATGGTAAAAACAGACAGGAATATTATTCCTGAATAAATCAACTCAAACCTTAAACAACTTATAATATTTTGCTCTCCATAAAAATATATCCTGTCTAAATTATACAAGTTAGAAATAAAGTAAACGTTAAAAGAACAAACATTCAAATTTCTTTACTCTTATGTAATTTTATATAAAAAATAAACTTAGATTTTAAATATCCCAAAAGATTTTGCTCTCCATAAAAATATATCCTGTCAAAATTATACAAATTCAAATATGAACATGCTGCATAACAAAACCTGGAAATATAAATAAAATGTGTTCCTTTCAGCAATAACAAATCAAATCATTCAGTTGTCTTTGTGTCTTTGCTCATATGTCATTTTAGAGCTGGACGCCTGGCATCTTTTTTTGGCCACAAGTTCGTTTATGTTTGGTGTGAGGTTCTGTGTTGTGGAGATTCTCAGGACGGACTGCAGGTGCTCATCAGTGAGGCGACTCCTGTGTGCTGTTTTGTTAGTCTTTATCACTGAGAAGAGCTTCTCACACAGATATGTGCTACCAAACATGCACAAGGTTCGAGCCGCATGTAGACAGACTTTTTTTGTTCTTCAAAGTCACCAAAGCGCCGTGCAAACTCAGTGCGCTCAGTTTATCAGCAAAGTGCGTATTCGGGAACACCGTAGTGACGACTTGGTTCAACATTACTTGGCAACAGGGAAAGTGGGGCAAGTTGCACTGGTGCATTTGTGTCTCCCATAAAAGCAGCTTCACTTGAAATCACTTTGTGATTGTGCACGGGTAAAAACGTCCGCTGAAGTGTCAGATTCTTATTTAATTCTTCTGCTTTCTGTATCTTCTGCATTGCATTCAGGTCTTTCAGGTTACCCTGATGTTTTGTCTCATAGTGTTGTCTTAGATTAAATTCTGTAATTACAGCCACATTAGCTCCACAAATGAGACACACGGGTTTACCGGCAATGTCAGTAAACATATACTCAGCCTCCCATCGGTTTTTAAAGGCTCTATTTTCAGAATCAACTTTTCTCTTCAGCATCGTGTGGGCTAGCTTCGCAATAACTTGCAAGCTAGACTTGATTAACGCGGTAAGTGTTCAGCAAGGCAGCTGAAGCGCTGCATTATGGGATCTGTAGTTTATTGTGTTACCAGCGCTTCATATACCCGGGCCATTAATAACAATAATACAGTATATAAAATGATCTCGCGGGCCGGATATAATTACACGCCGGGCTGGATGTGGCCCGCGGCCCTTGAGTTTGACACATATGGACTAAATAGAACTTGAAAAGATATATTTTTTCAAATGTGATCGCGCAATTCAGATAGAATTGACGCGCACTACAGCCTGCATGCCTCAATAAGTCATCCTCCCCTCGCTCTTACTTTTTTACCGTTCATCTAATGAATACACTGAGTATGGCTTTACCAAAACAATCATTGATTGCGAATAAAGTATCCGTTATTCGAGTATGTAGATCGGGGTATATATATACATATATATATACCCGCGTATCGCAGCGGAGACGTAGTGTGTTAAAGAAGCTATGAAAAAGAAAAGGGAACATTTTAAAAATAAGTTAACATGACTGTCAATATACAGTAATTGTTTTGTGAGTTTTACAGAGTGTTGCTGTCATCAAGGATTTGATTATCATTATTTCTTTCAATCAGGTTCGTATTTGTAGGATGTGTTGTGTTCAAGTTACATTCCGTGTTTGTCAATCGTTGTAAAGATGACAGGTTTCATTCATCGATTCGTTTCTTACTGCATCAATAAACAGCTCGTCTTCTTCTTTATCTGAGACCTGACACACTGCATGCACGGGTTTTTTTTTTACACTGTCTTCCTTTAGCGGGACATTGACTTTTTCCACCGTGTGCTTTGTTTCCGCAGTAGCTGCATTTATGAATATGTTTGTATGTATCACACGCCTCATATTTTTTTGCTGCCTTTTCAATTGTGTAATTCGGTTTTTGTTCAGCGCTCTTTGGAACTGTTGCTTTTTGTCTGTGCACTGCGTCAGTTCACGTGAGCCGCTCGGTGTACATGCATCGAAGGTTCCCAGCTGTGCTGCTGCCATGTCGTGCTATGTCCATGGCTGTATTTAATGTTACCGAAGTCCCGGTACTTAAAACTTTCTCTCGCAGTTTCGCTGAGTTTGTGCCAAACACCACCCTGACCATCTCATCTTCCTCTGCATAAGCACAGTCCTTCACCCGTGAATATTTACCCGTGGCAGTTTGCTATTGGATCGCCGCTGATGGATGGCCTTATATGGGCAGGCACTAAATTACAAACGCCAGCGGCAGCCTGTCTATGAACTTAATTTAAAGTGTAAGTTTACACTGTGCTTTGTTTCCGAAGTAGCAGAACTCATGAATATGGTTATATATGTCACTCGCTCGCTTCTTATTGTTTCGCTGCCTTCTCAATTATATAATGCATGTTTCCTTCGGCGCTTTTTGGGCCTCTTCCTGGTTTTCTACGTACTGCGTGATTACGTGGGAGGCGTGATGATGTCACACGAAACTCCGCCCCCACGGGTTTCAAGCTCATCTCCATTACAGTAAATGGAGAAAAACAGCTTCCAGTTATGACCATTACGCGTAGAATTTCGAAATGAAACCTGCCCAACTTTTGTAAGGAAGCTGTAAGGAATTAACCTGCCAAATGTCAGCCTTCTACCTACACGGGAAGTTGGAGAATTAGTGATGAGTCAGTCAGTCAGTCAGTCAGTGAGGGCTTTGCCTTTTATTAGTATAGATATATACTAGGGGGCTCTGCCCCCTGCTCAGTTTGTTCACCAACCCCCAGGCAGGCGCTATGTGCTAGCCACTTCGCAGCTCTGCCTCTCATGTATGGGGAAGCGGATGAAAAATTTAAACAGATAATTATTTTCATGGGATTTGTTACATATGCATAATAGATCTAACTATTTTACATTGCAGTGAGTAATTAACCATAGTAAAAAATAGTAAAACATAATAAATTGAAAGAAAATTATGTTTTTAATCTTGCATTAGAGTTAATCATTGAGTTACACATTTTCATTCTGTTTGGCTTTGAAATTAACACGCAAATCCTTTTAAACTTACACTTTTTACTGTAAAACTTCAGTAATAACAATATTTGGAATTAACTTTTTGTCAATATCGCATTGAATTTTGATTCCATGTTTGGAGTTACATCGTGTTTGGAGTTACATCGCGTTTATGTATTTATTTGTTGAAAGAGCTTCTGTAAAAACCCAGATTCCCCCTGGGGACTGACTATATATCTATCTATCTGTCCGTCCGTCCGTCCGTCCGTCCATCCATCCATCCATCCATTCATCCATCCATCCATGGTGGTCACAGCATCATGCTATGGAGATGCGGGAAGGATGAATGCAGCCCAATACAGAGAGGTCCTTGAAGAAAACCTGCTTCTGAGAGCACACATCAGTCTAGGGCAATGGTTCACCTTTTAGCAGTACAGTGACCCAATACATACAACTAAGACAACGCTGAAGTTGCTTTAGGACAAGTCTCTGACTGTCCTTGAGTGGCCCAGCCAAAGTCCAGGCTTAAACATGATCAAACATCTGTGGAGAGACAGAGTTTACACAAACTTGCCCCCTAGTTTGACCAGGACGAATGGGATAAATTGCCCAAATCCAGGTTTGGACCCAAGAGGAATCAAAGCTCTAATTGTTGCTAAAGGGGCTTCTACTAAGTACTGAATTAAGGATCGGAATACATATAGGAATGAGACCTTTCAGTTTTTGATTGTTTTAATAAATTGGCAAACCTTTCTGAAAACTTGTTTTCACTTTTGTCCTTATGGGTTATTTTACTGAGTGTAGAATGATGGGCAAAAATATCATTTTTTCCATTTAAAGTTATATCTACAACACAATAAAGTGTACAGAAAGTGAAGGTGTCTGAATACTCTATTAATACATTGTACATCCGGTAACTGATTCATCACATCTCCTTTTTGTATACACCCACACATTTAAATGTGCATAAAATAGGATGTATTCTTCAAACTGCCACTGAGTCAGAGCACTCATTGGTAGTAATTCCCACAGTCAAAGAAATGGAAGCACAGCTCTATCTCAGCAGTCTACCCTACCTGATTAGAGGGCCTTTATCTCAATTTGAGTTAAAAGGTTTGCTTCACTAGAGTATCAATGTAACTAAGAGGAAATGAAAGACAGTTTTCACAGAGGATGTGTGAATAGTAACCATGTGTTGCTGGGCTGCCTCCAGATTGCACAGACCATCCAACACAAAGCAAATGATCTCGGCAGTTTACAGATGGTAAACATTTGATTTCTTTTTGTATTCTAAACTGTTTTCACAATCATTAACATTGTGCAGCATTATATGTAGAAAGCAACTGGTTATAACTTTGTTTCAACCTGAAGTTTTTTTTAAATTTATAGTAAGCTTTCATGTTATGAAATTGCAGGTAAAATCATAAACCTAATGGATCTGAAAAATGTAAGCTGGGGCACCATGTTTGTGGACATTTAACTTTCTTCATGTCTCCATTACTTTTTTTCCCTCTGGACATTCCAGTTTTTCTTTTCCCATCCCAAATAAGTGTATGTTAGATTATTTGGTATTTTTAAACTGATCCAGTTTGAACAAGTGTGAGTGTATGTACACTCTAGGACTGGCTTCTACTTTGTCTTGGAGCTGCCAGGATGGCCTCCAACCCCTATGACCCTAAGCTGGATTTCCAGTCCATATAAAATTTATTCACTGCCTTGGAAGATTTCACTTTTTATTTTGATGGCAATACTGAATTTTGGTTCCATTGAATTTGGCTTTTCTATCACTGATCAACAGAAAACGACATGTCAAACTGAAAACAGATCTCTGCAAATTGGTCTACATTAATTACAAATATAAAACACAAAATAATACATCCACTGTTTGTCAATTATTGTGTGACAATAAAATGTGAAAACTTCCAAAAGGGTGAGTGCTTTTTAGAGGCACTGTGACAGGTCCAGTATGGGAAGGGAGAATGGAGAATCAGATGTGAAACAAACAAACATAGGAATAGCAGTACTCCACAATTCCAGGAATTCACTAATCCATTTGATAGGAAGTGAATGCAAGTAACTGATTAACCACAACAACATTTATTTCTATAGCACATTTTCATACAAACAATGTAGCTCAAAGTGCTTTACATGATGAAGAAAGAGAAAAAAGATAAAATAAATAATTAAAATTAGGGAACACTAATTAATATAGAATAAAAGTAAGGTCAGATGGCCAGGGAGGACAGAAAAAACAAAAAAAAACTCCAGATGGCTGGAGAAAAAAATAAAATCTGCAGGGGTTCCAGGCCACGAGGCTGCCCAGTCCCCTCTAGGCATTCTACCCAACATAAATGACCTCAATCAGTCCTCGTTGTATTCAGGGTTCACATTTAAGAATTTGATGATGATGGTCATGTGGACTTCTGGCCTTTAATCCATCAATGTAGGGACATCATGTTGCTTTGATTAGGCGGTGGTGGCGCAGATCACCACCACAGAAAACCTCAAAAAGAACAGCAGAGAAAGTAGTGGTTAGTATGGATTTTGGAGCCACCATGAATAATAATAATTAATTGAATATACATAGCATCAGGATTTAACTAAGATGAAGCTATGAGAAAGCCATGTTAAAGTAATGTGTTTTCAGCAGTGTTTTAAAGTGCTCTACTGTATTAGCCTGGCGAATTCTTATTGGCAGGCTATTCCAGATTTTAGGTGCATAACAGCAGAAGGCCACCTCACCACTTCTTTTAAGTTTAGCTCTTGGAATTCAACAAGATTAACATGATTGATTATGGTTTATGTGTATTCTTTGCTGTTACTTTTCCGAAGGGATTTTGAATGTATTGTTTTTTCTAAAGCTTGCAAAGTCTGAATTGTTATGCTTATATATTTTGGAGTAAAAATGCTTACTAAGGAGATCTTGATAATAAAGTGATACATGTAACACTCCAGAACAGGGGTGTTTAGTGTTTGGTGTGCTGCATTTATTAGTCAGTTAGTGCTTTGTTCCACAAACAAAGCCTTCATTATTTTTTTACATGAATTAGAAGTAATGCACTTTAGGCAGCTCCAGTTCTAAAGCGTTGTCATTGGTGATTTTTAAATCTTATTAAGACCAAATAAAGCATCTGTGGATGCTTTGTGTGACAGACAGGGTTTGCCGCCAAGCCACAAAACTCACCCAACATAAATACAATCGTGGGTTCAAAACTGAGGTTTTTATTACAAAATTACCTCATAAAGGTTTCCTCCAAGGTTATAGGACCACAGTTACAAACAAAATTTTATTTTTCCTTCCTTCCTTCCTTCCTTCTCTTCTATCTTCATTCACCTTCTTCCTCATTCTGACACCAGTCGAGGATGCAGGGTGGCGTTTCATTATGTCTGACCTGGGAGTACTTCCAGTGCCAGGGCATAGCCCAATAGAAACATTTCCGGATCAAGTGAAAGACCCGAAAAACAGGGATTATGAATCCCTCGAGCACCCCCTAGTGGCACCCATGGAGTCCAGCAGGGCTGACTCACAACACTGCAACTCCCATTATGCTCTGCAGGTGACCTAATCAGTCACCATTCAATTCAGTTCAATTTTGTTGTCCCAAGATGGAAATTTGGTTTTACAGAGAGGCCATGATGTATCATTAAAGACACATCAAATAAGAACACAGTGAATGTAGCAGGGAACATAATACTTAATAGTATAACATTATATCATTCAAATTACATACAAAACTTAAATCAACTTTAAGACTTGACTAAAGATTGCTGCAAATGATAACTGTTTACCCCATGATTTAAATCCATGGATGTAAACTTGAGCTTATTTAGTTCAGCTCATTTAGTTGGTATGAAGGAGCATTTGAACCAGTTGGTTTTTATCCTGGGAACCTTGCACAGTGACCTGGTGCAGATTATTATTGAGAACATAGTAGAGGAGACCTGTCTGATAAAATACACTCTGCTTTCCATAAAGCAGGTTTTTCAGATCTGACTGTTGAGGACTTTTAATTTTATTGCATTCCATTTACAATTTGATTTTTATGAGTATTTTCTGCTTACATTACATTATTACCAAACCAAACCACCAGAACCTAAGTAAAAACACAAGTCAAGATTTATAAAATATTAATGTAATAGAAGGATTCAAACTAAAAAAACTCTGCCTTCTTAGACAGTAGAGGTGCTACTGCCTGTTTTTCCAGATGGCTTTGGTACTTTCATTTCGAGTGTATGATTGTCCCCAGATATTTATAACTGTCAACAATCTCCACTCAAATGTGTTACCAGTATTTTTATGCTTTTAGTTGGAAGAGGCTCTGAGTGAAGTGGACTTCCAGCTTAAGCTTGACCTACATTTTACAGACAACGAGCATCAGTAAGTATTATTTTAATGTTGAAATATCTTTTTGGATTTATAATGACATTCTATTAATATGACCAAAAATTAAAGCATGTTCATAATGATATTCTGTTCTACCCAGGTGTACCAGATTTTTCATTTTTAAATTTTTCTTATTATGTGTAGGCACATTCAATTCCATTTCCTGGCAGTGCACTGCTGTTGTTTCCATGATCACATTGGAATTGGGCAAAAGAGTCAGTACAGCTTGCCAAGGCCACATCCAGAGCTAGTAGACACAGGGATGCAGTAGCTTATTGCAGTCAGTTGGATTACTTGTCATTGTAATTGAAGTACAGGGAGTTGTTTTTATCTGTTAAAGAACAGAGCCCAATGACAGAGTATTTGTCAATGTTTCAATTAGACAATTTGCCATAATGTATTGTTTTGTTTTAAGTACTGTACAGTATATGTCTTTGCCCAAGTGCTGTATCTTTCCACAATGAAGATTAAAGTAGTGAATTCTGTTTATGTATTCTTAGGCAGACTGACAATCAGAATAGGACTTTGCTTCCAAAATGTAATACAGTATATGATCCATTCACCCATCCATCTGTTCATTTTCAGTAACCTCATATTCCAAATTAATGATTCAGAAAGCCTTAGCCTATAAGGTATAATTAAAGTTTGAGAAATACATCTTTCTATGAAATAGTATTTTCTGTTTTTATTTACAATATATCCTTTTATTCATTCATTTTGGAAATAGCTTTTTCCATTCTGGTGTCACGGGGAGCCACAGCCTGTAAAGGTAGCATTAATCACAAGGCAGGAACTTATCCTGGGTAGGACACCAAATGCCTTACAGGCAAGACTTAACCATATATTAACACAGGTCCTCATTGGTAGAGATTTCAGTTAACCTAGAATAAGAACATGCACACTTGGCACAGAAAGTAACCAGACTGGGAGCTGAACTATGCATGCTGGAACTAGGAAAGTGAATCTGTGTCCATAATAAGGTTCAGTTTTATAAATCTGTGCCCTGTGAAAGTAATACTTCTTACATCTACTGTATAAGTGATGTATAATTTGTGAGTAACTCCATGCTTTACGATACTTAATCTGATAACCCTTTATATATAGTGATCATGCAGAGAAGCTTAAAGTCTGCCTTTAATCAAGGCATTTAAAATAGCTTCACAGTGACAGAGTTGTTTCAATAATATTTTCTGAGAAAGATTTTTTCTGGAGTCACAATATTTATCATATCAAAAGTTCCATTGACCTAAAGGGAATATATGCAGATGACATTTATAATGTAGTCGTTTATATAGCACATTAGTAATTCAAATCCAGGATTAACATTTAGCTGATGTGGTATGAAGTTCTTTCTTTGTAATGCTGAAGTTGCTCTTCCATGGCTGTAGTCCCAATGAAATATTGAATGCATTTTTCTTTCTCCTCCAGTGGACTGGTGTCTGTGCCCAGGGCTGTTTCCTGCTGCAATATTGGCTCTAGGCCCACACGATTCTAATATAAATTAAGCATGTTTCAGAATATATTATATGATATTTTTTATTCCTGAGGAACACCACACTAAGAATCAAAAGGCTTAATGCTGGACATCAGACCTCAGTCCAGTTTTTCTTACTTCATACAGCATAAAGACATTTGAAAGTCCTGAAACAGATCCAACCCCTGGTTTCAAAACATCTTGATTCTCTACAGTTTGCCTGTCAGGCACATATAGCTGTGGAGGATGTACTGATCTACATGCTCCTCAAAGTCTATTCCCACTTGGGCAAAGCCAGAACCACAATCAGTATAATATTCTTTGATTTTTCCAGTGCCTTTAACACCATTCTGCCTCATTGACTGGTGAAAAAGGTCAAGGATTGCATTTTAATGTCCCTAAAGTCACCTGGACCGTAGACTACCTGACCCACAGACAGGAGTTTGCGAGGCTCAAGGACGGTGTGCCAGAAATGGTGGTGTGTAATACTGGAGCACCACAAGGAACTGTCTACAGAAACTCTCTGATAACTCATCCATCACAGTTTGCATTAATAGTTTAGAAGACTCAGAGTACAGGAACCTTTGAAAGACTTCATCTTGAGGTGCAAGGAGAACCACCTGAAGTTCAACATCAGTAGGCAAAAGAGATGGTGGTGGACTTCCAGCATGCCAGAGAGTCTGAGAGACCAGTCAACATTTAGTGGGAGGATGTAGAAGTGGTGCAGAGCTACAAGTCCCTGTGGGTTCACATAAAAAACAAACTGAACTAGTCTGACAACACAGTGGTGCTTGACAAGAAGGGCCAGAGCAGACTGTATGTTGCAAGCTGTTGGAAATGTTTTATCAAGTCCATAGTAGCCAGTGTGGTGTTCTGTGCTGTGGCCTGCTCCATTACAGGTTAACCCTGTACACAATGGAAGCTGGTATGGAAAGAGGATGGTGGCAAAATTGGATGTCATCATGAAAAATCTCAACCATCCCCTACAGGAGGCACTCACTTGGAGCACATTTAGCCATAGGCTCATTCCATCGTGGTGTGCTAAAAAGCGTCTCTGGGGATCTTTCCTGCACACTACTTTCAGGCAATTTAGTGCTTTCACCCATACATGCTAGACTAAATGCTTATACTCTTTTTTGCTATTTCTGCCCAATATATATCAATTTATCTATCTACAGTATCTGTTCATTGATTTATTCTTAGTTGTCATTGAAATCAGCTGACAGATACTGTTGTCTCAAGAATCTTGCCATGCAGTGTTGCTGACAGGCAATGTTTTCATGGGACTATTTTTTCCAAAATAACTAAATTAAAGGACATTCTGTGCAATACTAGACCAGCCCAGATAGTAGTTAGCCCTTGCCAAACATGTAAATTCAATTTATTTTAAATGTTAATAACCTTAAAGTAGTAAAGACACAAAGAACATTTATATCTGAACAAGTAGCCTGTTTTATTATTGGTTTGCTTTGTTGTTTGCTTATTCTTCTAGTTATTTTATATAAGCTGTTATTTGAGGCTTATTATAATCTTACTGTAAACCCTCCATCTGATCCATTTATCTGGTTCAGGTCAGGTCCTGAAATGTCCAACTTCTTCCATCACCTTCTCCAACTCCTCTTTGGGGATACCAAGGGATTCGCCGACAGGCTGGGAGATATGATCTCTCCAGCATGTCCTACAGTGGGTCTGTCCAGAGGTCTCTTCCTGGTTGGGCACATCCAAAACACCTCTGCAGGGGGGCATCCAGGAGGTATCCTAATGACATGCCCTCAGCTGGTTCCCTTTAATATACAGTAGAGGAGAAGTGGCTCTACTTTGAGCTCCCCCTGATAGTCTGTACTCCTCATCCTAACTCTGTGGCTTAGCCTAGACACCCTACTAAGGAAACTCATTCTGACGCTTTTATCTGTAATCTTGTGGGCATAGATGAGGGTAGGAAAAAAGACTAACCAGTAAATCAATAGCTTAGACTTTCAGCTGAGCTTTCTCTTCACCACAACTGAATGGTGCGATATCCACATAACTACTGATGCCGCTCTAATTCGCCTGTTGATTTCTCACTCTCTTCTTTCCCCACTCATAAACAAGATCCCAAGATACTTAAACTCCTCCACTTGAGGTAGCACTTCCTACCCAACCTAGAGAGGGTACTTTTCTGGCTGGAGAACCATGACCTTGAGCTGTAGGAGCTGATCTTTATAAAGAAAAAATTGTAATTTTCTTTGAATTCTACAAATTTCTGTCTCATTTAATTTATTCATAGTTCATACCTCACATTACTAGAAGAAACCTTGTTACTATTCTCTGTGTTTACTGTGCCACTGCTTTATGTTCTTTGCAATACGGAGACCAATACATAATATAGTACTGAAGACGAGACCTTACATGTGCAAAAGCATAACCTTCCTTGACTTGTACTCCACTTATCTTGCTATAGCTTAACATCTTCTGTAGCCATCTTACCTGCTTCTGTATAATGTCTGAATGGAGAAAATGAAAAGTACACTATAGTTCATAAGTTGTTCTCATACAATAAGATTATTTAAATACATGGGAAATGATTTGTTTGGTGGTTGCTGGCTTCCTAAGCTTATTATTGAGTCTATTAAACTCTGTAGTCTTTATTTTTCAGGTTAGATGATATTGCTACAGTACCTATGATAAGCAGCAGAACTCTTGGTCTTCACTTTCACCCTAGAAGAGGACTGCACCATCATGTACCTGTTATGTTTGACTACTTCCACCTCTCCGTCATATCTGTCACAATTCATGCGTCTCTGGTTGCCCTACATCAACCACTATTAAGGTAAAGTATGCAGTGCATTATTTCCATCTCTTCATCCACTTTTGGAACCTGTGTATTCCATTAAACAAGTAGATCAACCCACTCCTAACGGCACTGGAATGGAGGCAGGAACCAACCCTGGATGAGATATCGGTCCATTACAAGGCAATCTTATGCCTTATTTGAAGGCATAATTTGTCATCCATGGATTGATTACCTGCTGTATGGGCAGGATGTGCGTAATGCTTGCAGTCATACCACCTACACTTCAGAACAGGTGAAACTACCACCTGAAACTAAGCATGTTTGGGCCTAGTCAATGCTTGGATGGGAGACCATCTGGGAAAAGCTTGTGTTGTTTCTGGAAGATGTGTTGGTAAGGCCAGCAGGTGGCGCTTAGCCTGTGGTCTATGTGTGGATCCTAATGTCTCAGTGCAGTTGATGGGGACACTGTGCTGTAAAAATGGCGCTGTCCTTTGGATGAGACCTAAAATCAAGATCCTGACTCTCTGTGGTCATAAAAGATCCCTGGGCATCATTCATAAATAGTAGGGTGTACCCCCATGTCCAGGCTAAGTTGCCCACCACAGCCTTGTCATTCTGGCTCCCTAATCATCCCCTGTCCCTAGTTGGCTATGTCTGTCACTCTTTCACCACCTAATTGCTAATGTGTGGTGAGCGCCAGCCCACTGCAGGGTACACACACACACACACACCAAGCACACACTAGGGACAATTTAGGATCGCAAATGCACCTAACCTGCATGTCTTTGGACTGTGGGAGGAAACCAGAGTACCCAGAGGAAACCCACGCAGACACAGGGAGAACATGCAAACTCCACGCAGGGAGGACCCAGGAAGCAAACCCGGGTCTCCTAACTGCGAGGCAGCTGCACTACCACTGCGCCACCGTGCTGCCTATTACAAAACAAATTTAGGTTATATCTGGCATCAGCATTTCTGTTTGCTCATAATACCTAAAAAGTAATTATACCATTTTTATTTTTAATCTGCAGTGTTTTCATATTTTTCATAAACTCATCAGACTAATGATCAGAATAACTTAAAGAGCTGACTTAATTTGTGAAAATTATTTATAAAACGTTCTGAACTCAGAAAAATTTGTGATTCATGTTCATGATTGCAGCTCATTATGGTATAAATAAAGTTTTTGGTAAGACATTTATCGAAATTAACTTTTAATTATTACATTTTTTCAGTTTTACATATTTTTATTGTACTGAATTTTCTTAGATCCCTTTCTTTAATGCAGTAAACTACTGCAGTAATGCAGTAAACTATAGAAAAAAAGACCTCTGCCATGTACTTTGTTATCGAAAAATGCATTATGTTTCAAAATTCAGTTTATTATTATTTTTTTCCATAGTAGTTATATATATATGGAGACAGTTCAATTTTGAATATGTTTTAGAATTAAACAATTATATCTCCACCTATCGATCCATCTTCTAAGCCTGCTTATCCAGAGCAGGAATGAGGAGAAGCTAGAGGCTATCCCAGCAAGCACTGGGTGCAGGGCAGGAACAATCCCTGGACAGGACGCCAGTCCATTGCAGGGTGCTAAACAGTTCAATTGGACGGAAAAAGACTTGTGGTTTAGCAATCTGTCTCATATTATTATACATAAACAGTCATTTATTTATTGTTATATATCATGAACATTAAACATTACTTGCACAGCACAAGCATAAAATTTAACATACTGCTTATGTAAAGAATCTTAGAATCTTAACCCTTTTTCTTAGTGTCCTAACTAATGGAACAGATTATTGGCAAGTCATTTCTCAAAAGTGTCTATCCAATATACTGTGTAACAACAATACCAAATATATCTAATTTTTCAAATTGTGTCACGATGAACTAGAATATACAATCATCTTTACATCTTCTAAGTTCATGATCAGGACAGTAGCTAATACAAAGCAAAAGACATCTTAGAGAGAGCTTTACTGTGCTACTGTCTTAAGTGTGAGTAAAAAATTACTTTAACAGTATTTTAGTATAATAGCAAGGGTTCCATGCAAAAACTTTGGATTTTCATTCATGATGGCTTGGAACCATATTAATACAGCAGTTAATATCTATTCATTTTTCTATTACAGTTTTGCTCGTGCAGGCAAGGGCTCATGGTTGGGAAAAGGTTCTGGAGAAAATGGGAACGACCAAGTTTCTGTGTCATTAGAGAACCTTGTATTTGGAGCTGGATATTGTAAACCTAATGTTACAGAGGTATGTCATTAACATTGTACATGCAGCCTACATTTGTAATTTATTAGGTTACTTATGATTAGTGTGTTTTAAGACAGGCACACGCCTCTTGAGGGATCACCCACAAAATTCATTGGACATAACAATAGTAGCTAGTTCAAACATGAATTTGAACCCTAGCCAGGGGAGGAACCCTGGCCGAATCATGACACAAATCTACACAAAGGTAAGCCTCAGACGAAATCTCTACAAAAGAGAAAAACCCACAATGGCAGAATATGACATCCTGCATATGCCAGTGTGATGGGATAGGGACAACTAGTTTGCAGTAGACCATGGCATCGCCTTTGGCAGTGCTGATAATTGATTAAGTAATTCAGCAAGGTTCCTGCTGTATTTACCTTAAATTTATCTCTGTTGCAGCAGGGGGTTTACGGCCTTTTAGACTTGTACCACAGTAACTGAAGCCCACTGGTTTTAAGAAACTGAATAATGCAATGTATTGGTAAACACGAGGATTTTAGAAATTCGATAGAAATATGAAATATACAAAAATGATGGCTGCATATCTATGTTGACCTATAAGGTAGGTTGCAGACAGACAAACATAAAACAAGGAAGAGGCTGGCTGTTTTCTGGTTATTTAGAGGTTTAATTATATTGACACAGTTAAATAGTTTTACGAAGCCAAATCTTTAAAAGTGATGTCTGGTGTTGTGTGGAGTTGTTGCTTTGTTGCTGCTCTGAGTTCAAATGGAGGACTCTTCTTGCATTGAAGCACACTCTTTCTCTTTGCTGCATGATCTTTTGTGTGTGGTGTGAAGTGCTTTCCTCAGTTACACCCTTTAAAATCGTTACTATTTATGGCGCAAGAGTTTAGATGCTGAAGTTCCCTTCTTGAAGTGATTAGCTTGGCAAACTGGATCGTAGCTCTCATGTTCACAAACAGAAGAGGTTGTTGGCTTTGGCTCCCCAATTAAGAGTGGCACGTAGCTTTTTAGTTTCAGAGAGCAGGTTGCAGAGATTATCAGTCGTTTCAGAAAATGAGAGCAGAACTCTCGTGGGAATTCCCTGGGAGTTCCCTTAGGAAAGTCATCAGAGAGAACCACAGAGTGTCCCAAAGGAATCTTTAGGATGGTGCAGTGAGTTTTAACTGAATGTATAATTTCTCCTGATTGCATTAAAGTAACTTCCACTTACAAAATCGGTGTCTTCTTATAGTCTAGTTTTTCTGTCCAAAAGGGTTTTCATTCATTGATTTATAGCTCTTTATTTTTTCTTGAGTTGATTTTGCACCTTCTGGCTCAAGAAGTCTGCAGAGGGGGCTCTGGAGAGGTATCAGTGCAACTCTGATTTACTCATTTGTTATCAGATGAAGTTCTGGCAAATCCTGGTATAAGCTGGAGTTCAGTCACTTAGTTTGGAAGTGGGGGAAGGCGCAGCTAAATGTCTGCTAAATCTGTTGCATTACAGGCCTTGTGTACCACTAAAGCCTAATAGACATGTTGTGAGAGACAATCATAAAAACAATCAGTTTGGGGTATTTGGCTGTACCCTGTTTAATTGACAATAAAATTTGGCCTCATACATACACTTAAGCAAATAAAAAATAGGCCAGTGGTCCATTGCTTAGGCTTCTTGAATGCCTGCTCGCCTGTCAAGCATGCAATCCTCTCTGAGATTAGGGTTCACAATGATGGAGGACTTCGTTCATGTCTCTGCTAATGTAGATTTCAGAGCGCAAGGGCAAGGGTCAGAGTCAAAGAGCCAGAAGTCGCATCTCTGTTCATTCTGAAAGTTGACCTCTGCTCTGAGAGAAACAAGAGGGGGTTAGTTAAGGATGGAGTAACACTGTTATTTTTCCCCATACCTTCAATTTCAGAGCCAGACTGCAAGGCTTGTTTGTGTGACTATATATATGCATACAATAAAAAGTGTACCTAGTGGTATTCACTATAGAAAATTGCTGTAGTACTGAAAGAGTGTCACCCTCTTACATAACTGTTTGCAGAACATTTATTTAGATGAATGTTTTAGTTCATTAACACAATGTCTTATAAACCTATTGATAGCATAGTAATAGAGCAGTGTTGTAGTGTTTCACCCTAGGACATGTAGGGAAGAACTTCACTATTGTCTATACACATGGCAGTGTTATTACAACTATTGTTGCTGTTATTACCAGTATTACAGTTACTGCTTCTTTTAAGTTTATTTTTGCACTAGGATGCATCTTCTCTGGAGATTGTGTAGCCTATTCTTGTTCATGGGTGTGTATTCCTGTAATTTCAAAGTCTGTAAGTTGTAATGTCAATTCAGTTGTATATGCATATTGTCATTTTTTCCAGCAGCCATAACATAAACAAAAATGTATTGCTATGCTGAAGGGAACAGTAAATCTATTTTATTTATGATATGCTTGTGTGTTTAGAGGCCAAAGATTAACACAAATAAAATGAAAAATAAAAAAGAAATACAGCACCGCACAGTCACTGGTATGGGACGTACGTTATGCTTTGCTGAAAGTGAAGCAGACTTGCTTGTTTTCCTTTTCAAACTCAGTCTGTCTATATGTGATGCCTCACCTTCCAAGTTGTGGTGTTCTAGTTTAATTAACTTACAGTATTTTATCTGCATGGATGGAGTCACTCTTCTATGGTTCTTTTGAGTAAAATACCCTTAAATGTAATATATCATACAAAGAGAGAACCATCTTAGGTCAGTATCCATTTACCAACCCAGCTGTACATGTTGAAATTCTTCTAACTTTGCACCCTCGATGCTTTTCTGTACGAATGGATAATAAGCTCCATAGACAAGGACAATACACACCTTTACTAGTGCTTATGAGAAAATATAAGAAAATTCTGCCTATCCTGGAAATGAAACTGAGCTTTCTTTATACCAATAGGATTTGCAAAAGACTTTTCAAAAACTACATTATTCATAGCATCTGCATAACAGCACATCTGGACTATAGCTATGTGAAAACGATATTGTTTTATAACAGCTCCATCAAGCTTACATGGTGGTCTCATCTTACCTTATTGTTACATACTGGGAATTACATGTTCTCTGCTTCTTTAGTTAGGGTTACATGCTCCTTTTTACTTTTTTTCATTCTCTGCATTTCCCAGAAGTCATTACTGTAAAGGCTGTTTTTTAGCGGGGGAACAGAATGCCACACAAACAACTTTAAAGTCCTCTAGGCCCCTGGGAAACAAATTACATTGTATGCCATCCATCAAACAAGCATAATGTTCAAATGAACTGTGCCAATTAGATTATTTTAAATATAGATTAAAAAGATAAGTATTATTCAGAAAATATGTAGGTAAAATATGTTTTTATTTTTATTATATAATGAACCAAAAAGTTTTTTTTGTATTTCTTTACTGTACAATTTTTATAGAGAAACATAAACCTTTGTTGAATAAAGTTTGTCCATAGCATAATATGTGATATTATTAAAATGTAGTGCTTTTTATTTAATTCTGCTATTAATTATCTTTTCACACGTTTTCAATACCACTGCTTATGTTGCAGAATGTCTGCATTTTACTGATTTCTTTTTTCTTTTTCTTTTTTTTTTTGCTGACACCATAAATTCTAATGAGAGTTTTTTTCCCTTTTCTTCCGGGTTTTTACACTAGTTTCCCATGCGGTGGTTTAATAGTTAGGCTACTAACAGAGCAGGGGGTCTCCTTTGATCACAGTAATCAGTCTGGATTTGCACTGTCGTACCTGCAGGTGAAGTTCCTGGATTACTGGCATCCTGCCTCTCTGTTTTATGTTGCACTTTTACCTGGAAGTGCCACGTTGTAACTACACGGTTCTGTTGATTCCAAGGATTGTGGAATATCTTTTAGAAATTTAAACTTGGACATGTCCTTATTTCATTAAGTTATATCATGCTACACATAAAGCAACACGAAAATAATTAAAACATTCATTTAAAACACGTTAATTAATTAATGAATATTGTGCTTAAGAAACATTGTAATAGAACACAGCATATAATTCAAATGATAAAGTAGATATAGCAAGCATTTTGTTTACTAAAAAGGTATGAATGAGGTTTTTATAAAGTATTCATAAGTATATCCTTTATTATTATGATTCATATTTTCAGTGGCATTACACATGGCTTAGGTGGGCTTAAAACTAAATTCATTTTAGGGGAGTAGTCAATCTTTTATGTTTTACTCTTAATTTAGCAATGTTCTGCATTCATTTTTCATTTGGCACATTCAAATCCAGCCATTTTTTAATCAAACTGACACTATGATGTATCATTTTCTCATGTTGTATTCTTGCTACACTGAGCTATAGTGCTTTAGATATTATTACCTTTGTTTACAGTACACAACCTAATGTTATTTGCTCTGTAAAAAATGTTTCCTCAGTAAGATGGTGTGTCATTTCCCCTTTTGGGACAAATACAGTATCTATCTATCTATCTATCTATCTATCTATCTATCTATCTATCTAT
>JANRMT010062841.1:26636197-26706022 GCA_026402145.1 Polypterus bichir lapradei | reverse complement strand
TATCTATCTATCTATCTATCTATCTATCTATCTATCTATCTATCTATCTATCTATTTATCGTCTGTCTGTCTGTCTGTCTGTCTGTCTGTTTGTCCATCTGAGACAGGGATGAGAATTATTGGTCCTGGTGGGCTGCAGAGGCTGCAGGTTTTTATTCCACACCAGTTGCTTAGTTAGAAGCTAATCCTTGCCAATAACAGATCTTATATATGTTCATGGCTTGGTATTGTGTTATAACTCTGCCATGTCAGGTCAGTCCAATATCACAGATTATATCCTTTCCAAGGATCTCATCCAAATGATTTGAAGCCTAAAATGGATAACTTTTTTCTCTTCGGTTTCCTTTCAAATATTTTATTAAACCACATAGTTCATGTGCCAATGGAAGCAAGTTAGATGGAGAACTGCTGGTTCTTTTGCAATCTGCATCTTTTTGCTAATGAGAAGCAATTCAAAGCAATGAATACAGTTGTTTAGGACTAAAATAAGTGATTAATGTTAGGGAATCTTGGCAAGCGAGACAACTAAACTGAACCATCAAAATGTTGTTTGAGCAGTAAATGTTTCTTCAGCAATAATTGACTTATCATTCAGAGACTGGTTTCCAACTAAAACCCGCAGGAACTGCAGCCCTCCCGGACCGATGTTGCCCTGATGTAATGAAACAGAAGCTTGCCACTTTTGTCTGTTTCCGTGTAAACATATGGCTACACATATAAGCTCAATTGAATTGCAGAGGCTTTATATCATTTTATTTTAATTTTAGAATAATTTCTATAATCTGTTATAAAAAAATAATTATGAAAATCACTAACAGGAATTGTGACAAGACATCCTTGGTGGACTCCAGAGCCCACATAGAACAGGGCCTATCTGATTCAAAATTTGCAAACACAACTCTCCTCCCATAAATACAATGACCAAAAGGCTCACAACTGCAGCTTAGGAATGGCATACTGCTGTAGCACCTTCTACAAGTGTATCATGGGTCCCTAGATTGGTAAAATGCTACAAGTTGGTTGGACATGCAAGAAAGAATTTCACAGTACTCTGTACACACAACTTTCCTGCTGCTGCTGCTACAGTAGTACTATGACTGCTACTATTAGTATTACTAGAAAAAAACATAGGTTACCATAGTACACATGTAAATAGGACTGATAACTTTCACAACATTTCAAATATCTTGGCAAGGACAAAGAGTTGGCTCGCTTTCCTTCTCAGTGCACACTTATGCACAGACCCAAGCTCACTTATACTGGCCTGTTTTCAAGACTAGCATGCTTTTGGTGTATTGGAGCAAAACTAGAGTTTTTCCACAACCCAACAACCAAGAGAAGAACATTTTATGAGATAAATACACTTGCTTTAAGAGTTTCTATTCCTAATATAATCCAAAATTACTATAGTTACCATGAAGGTTCGCACAATTTATGATAATGAAGGAAGTGAAAAAGAGACAACTAACTGATGGTGGCAACTTCTAAAAATGACTACTAAGAATTCAGTAAACACTACAGCCAAGTGATCTGTATTAAACAGGTAAAAGTTACTAATTTATTAGTTTATTAAAGTTTATTAAAGTAAAAGCAGTGTGTATAGAAGGAGGATCAAACAGATGAGGCAGGTTAATTATTTAGCTTTTTCTTCTTCAGATAACAGAAGGTCTGTAGGGAACTCAAGACCACAATTGCCAATTATGCATTCTGGGACAGAAGAGACCTTTTAATTATAATTAGAATTATTTAAAGCACTAGTTTGTTTAGGGTTTGAAACCTCAGGTCAATGGTTTTCTTCTTCTACCCACTTCTCATGTCCCCATCTTGCTATATTTTTTACTCCAACCATTTTCTCCTCGTATTCTGCTTTTAGAAAACAATGGCAGTGTGAGATTTCTAGTACATTCATCAGAAATATTTGAATTTGAATCAGAATTTGAAATATTTATTTTTTATTTTCATATTTTTAAGTTCTTAACTGTTATTTTCATGTTCCTGTTAATACACCTTATATTGTGTTGTTTGCTCCCTTAACTGCTTTTTGATATGACAGCTAGCAATGATCAGATCAGACACCCATGCAAACAACACAGAATCCAGAAAAACCTGACAGCAGAAATTTCAAAACTGGCTTTTGTTTTATGTCTAGATTTTCTGACATATTCATCATCATCGTGATTTTCATTCTGCTTTTCCAGATGTCTTGCTTATTTAAGACATTATTTCCTAATGATTATTTTAGTAGCTCATGTATTGAAGCAGTTGCAGCTTATCAGTCAGTGTTGTTTTCCCTGGTGTCTATTCCCCTTCTTTTTATAAGTATACAATTAAGGGAAAAAACTCCACAGAAAAAAGATAAACTAACTAAAAATATCAAAAGAAAGTTAAGAACTGGGCGGCACGGTGGCGCAGTGGTAGCGCTTCTGCCTCGCACTTAGGAGACCCGGGTTCGCTTCCTGGGTCCTCCCTGCGTGGAGTTTGCATGTTCTCCCTGTGTCTGCCTGGGTTTCCTCCGGGCACTCCGGTTTCCTCCCACAGTCCAAAGACATGTGGATTGGTGATTCTAAATTGGCCCTAGTGTGTGCTGGGTGTGTTTGTGTGTGTCCTGCAGTGGGTTGGCACCCTGCCCAGGATTGGTTCCTGCCTTGTGCCCTGTGTTGGCTGGGATTGTCTCCAGCAGACCCCGTGACCCTGTGTTTGGATTCAACGGGTTGGAAAATGGATGGATGGATGAAGTTAAGAACTTAAGACAATGGTAAAACTACCGGTATATCTAATTTTTTTATGAATGTACTGTATATCTAGCACCAGAGTTGTATTCTAAACGCAGAATAAGAAGAAACAAGCTAATTAAACAAGATGATCAGTTAGAAGGAAAATGGCATGCTGACTGGGAAACTGATTGGAACAAAAAACTTCAGGCACAGGAGGTCCCCAGGAATAGGATTAGGAACCACTGAGGCTATGTCCACACTACTCTGTTTTTATTTAAAAGTTTGAAACTATGTCCTCCCACATTAGCGTTTTCACATCGTTTATAGTAAAGTATCTCCATCCACAATAAAATGACCAAAAATGCATATGATGTAGACATTTGCTATACAAGACATGCGTGCATCAGTGGAAAAATCCTATGAGATGTTACAGGATTTATCACAAAATTGTAGCAACCAGTAAATTATTTGCTTTTTCGGCATGTATGCAGCATTCAAAGTGTACAAAACGCATTTGAGACGTATACAGGTACTGTAAGTAACACAGCAGGCCCCATAGAAAGCAACTCTTTTGTTTTCCTTCTATGAGGGTGATCAATCAGAGAATGAGATGTCGTAATGAGCAGGATACAATCAGATAAGGGCCATGTAATTAGCACAACCAGATTAGAGCACAATTAGAGGTTGTGTTTTTGAAAGTCTACTTTTTCACCCATCCACAATGCAACGCCAAGCCAGTATTTTCAGAAGTATGTGGCTTTGGAAAACATTTTCCAAAGTCTCTGTTTTTAGAGTTTTTAGAGTTGGGATAGTTTGGAAAGACGAAAACGAAAGCGAATGTCTTAATTTTAAAAATGAAAAAAGAGTAGCGAAGGCATAATCTGAATTAGATTATGAGAAGGGAAGGATTTAGAATGTTAATGGCACTTGAACGTACTGACAGAGAGGAAAAACTTTTCAAGAGAATCAAGTAGCAAGATCAGAAGATGGTAGTAAGAATTAGAAACTTTTTAAACACCTTTCCAGACTCCAAGAAAAAATGGTTTGGGGAAGATTTGATTTTGAGTCAACTTGTACAGTAGAAATGAACAATACAATACGCAAGGCCAGATTGGAAAGAAAGGGATCAACAACATTGTTTGGTAATGTAGAAGGCAGGAATTCCTGCAGGAACATCAGCTGGAAAGTCTTGGACAGAGGCAAAAACAGATGCTGAGAGCCGTAAATTTGTCTTCTTTCCGAATACTTATAGTAAAGTATCAGGCATACTAAATAATCATGAAAATCAGCGTTTGCTTTATTCCAGGCACAGTAACAATAGTAAGAGTCAGTGACATACAGAATAGTACTAATACATTATATGTTACTAAAAAGAAAGTTACAATATTCAAATATGCAATAAAGTCTCAATATTTAAATACTCACTTTTAAGGGCCAAACAAATTATATATGTATAATAAATGTAATTATGTACATTTTAAACTCAGTGACAGTTTTACCCGGCGAGCAACACTGAATAAGTGTTTTCTTCAGCTAGCATCATTATGGATCAGTAGTCTCAATAAAAGCTATGAAAAAGAGGTGGGGGTGTTGTATGGAAATGCCACAGCTAAAACAAGAACTAAAAGAATGATTTATTTGAAAGAGAATAGTCATATATAAAGGCAGAAAATGTCAGACATGGTCGGTGATCAGATCTAAAGGAACCAGTGTGGCACATAAAAATTGCTGCTTCTGTCATATTTTCCACCACCTGCTGAACTGCTGTCTGCCACACAAGTAAGTACACTGCTGATTCACAGCAGTATGTCCATGGGTAGATATTAGTCTGCTGGCAGTAGAAGGTCATTGCTAGAACAGAAAGGCCCTCCAGGAAGCAACCCTGTAATGTATGAAGCAAATATAATCTTTTCTTTTTATGAGTATTTGTTTTTAATGCTGCTGCTAGCTAAATTAAAATAGTGTTAAACATTTTAATTTTGCACAGTCTGCAAAGTAGGTGCATACTGTTGCAAATTTATTCATTAATGAAGACCTAAAAGAGGTAGCTGCAGATACTAAAATGTTTATAGATCACCTGTTTTAGATGCATTAATGAAACAGCACATAAACAGAAGTACGGTATAATACTTAACTGAGTTTGTCCAGTTAAGTGCTGAGTGTGTTATTTACACACTAATCAATGTTGGATGTTTCAGCATGTTTCACTATAATTAAACATTTAAAAGAGCAATGGATTAGGGGTAATTCGTGGAAGAATATTGTGGTGGTTATCATAGCAGTCTCTCAGCTCACCAACAGTGTGCTGTATGTGCACTTACTGTATATGCACGCTGTAGGATGAAAGAATATATGGCATTCAGTTCAATTCAAATTGTTCTTGTATGGCATTTTTCATTAAGTCAGGCTCAGAGGGCTTAATGAAAATAAACAAAACATTTAATCTATATAACACCTTTCTCATGATCTTAAGTGTTTTCAGGTAAATTCAAAATGAACAACAAAAAGAAAGCAGAACAAAATATCAAATCCAAAACATTGAATACAAAATAATATAAGCATTAAACACTAAATAAAGATAAATACAGGAAACACAAAGCTTTGAATTAGAATGTGGGACAATGTAGAGAAAAGCCAAGCAAAATGACACCTTTTATTGGCTAACTAAAAAGATTTTAGTTAGCCAATAAAAGGTGTAATTTTGCTTGGCTTTTCTCTACATTCATAATGGCTAACACGGTACAACACCCTAGTACTAATGTGGGACAATAAATGAGAATTTAAAAAATTCAAAAATACAAATACTCCAAGAAAACTCTAAACAAATAACATAATTTGTGATAAAAGTGCAAGTCATCTTGTCCACATGGACTGAGTGAAAGGGTCTGAATGTCAAGGTAAGTTAAATACCTTCCTGAACAAATGAGGTTTAAAGTTGATTTTGAAAATGATGACTTGAGTCAGATGATCTAATTCATTTAAGTGTACATATTAACAGTTATTAAAGGATAACAGTTAAGTTCAACACCTTATAACATTTACATACATATATACTCAGCAAAAAAAGAAACGTCCCTTTTTCAGGACTGTGTATTTCAACAATAATGTTTTAAAAATCCAAATAACTTTACAGATCTTCATTGTAAATTGTTTAAACAATGTTTTCCATGCATGTTCAATTAACCATAATCAATTAATTAACATGCACCTGTGGAATGGTCGTTAAGACCTTAACAGCTTACAGAAAGTAAGCATTTAAGGTCACAGTTCTAAAAACGCAGGACACTAAAGAGACTTGTCTACCGACTGTGAAAAACACCCAAAGAAAGATGCCCAGGGTCCCTGCTCATCTGCGTGAACGTGCATTAGGCATGCTGCAGGGAGGCATGAGGACTGCTGATGTGGCTAGGGCAATAAATTGCCATGTCTGCACTGTGAGACGCCTAAGACAGCGCTACAAGGAGACAGGAAGGACAGCTGATCATCCTCGCAGTGGAAGACCACGTGTAACAACACCTGCACAGGATCGGTACATCCGAATATCACACCTGCGTGACAGGTACAGGATGGCCACAACAACTGCCCGAGTCACACCAGGAACACACAATCCCTCCATCAGTGCTCAGACTGTCCGCAATAGGCTGAGAGAGGCTGGACTGAGGGCTTGCAGGCCTGTTGTAAGGCAGGTCCTTACCAGACATCACAGCAACAACGGCGCCTATGGGCACAAACCCACCTTCGCTGGACCAGACAGGAGTGGCAAAAAGTGCGTGAGTTTCTGCATGACAGCAATGTCAGTGTTCTGCCATGGCCAGCGAAGAGCCCAGATCTCAATCCCATTGAGCATGTCTGGGACCTGTTGGATCGCATGGTGAGGGCTAGGGCCATTCCCCCCAGAAATGTCCAGGAACTTGCAGGTGCCTTGGTGGAAGAGTGGGGTAACATCTCACAGCAAGAACTGACAAATCTGGTCCAGTCCATGAGGAGGAGATGCACTGCAGTACTTCAAGCAGCTGGTGGCCACACCAGATACTGACTGGTACTTTTGATTTTGAGCCTCCCTTCATTCAGGGACACATTGTGAAACATTTTTAGTTTATGTCTTATGGTGTTGACTCTTTTAGTGTTCATACAAATATTTACACATTAAGTCTACTGAAAGTAAAAACAGTTGAAAGTCAGGGGACGTTTCTTTTTTTGCTGAGTATATAAAGACTAGCTGTGTAAGCCCGGGGTCCTAGAAACTTTTGAAATCGTCAGAACAAAAATTGAAATGTAGAGATGTCAGGTAATTGAAAGTAACTAATTTGGGCATCTCTGTTCTTGGAGGTTTCATGTTGCCAACGTGCTCACATTGTTTGTGCATTAGCGGCTAAGCGACTGTCTTTCTTCTGAGGTTTCTTTTTGCCGGCGTACTCGCCTCACTTGTGTATTAGTAGTGGGTGGAAAAGTAAAAGGGATACCGTTTTGCTGATGTGCTGGCCTTGCTTCCTTATTAGCTGCTAAGCAAGTGACTCTTTCTTCAGAGGTTTCGCTTTGCTGACGTGCTGACCTCACTTGTGTATCCTCAGAGGTGGAGCCCTTACCCTGACTCCACCTCTCACTTCCAGGCCGGACAGACACTCACACTTCCACATGTAGATGTTTATATATAAGATAATGTCACACATGGTGTTTGTCTCACAGCATCTGATTTGAGGGGTACACTGCAGCTTAATCAGTTCCTTTCTTACACCGTCAGCCAAGAGGGCATGATGACCAGTAATGTCACCAGAGAAACAGTGACTTCACTGCTAGTCCTGCCTCTGCCCTCTACCTCAAAGGTTAAATATAAAAAAAAGTCATGCTAACCTAAATTCCTATTAATATGAGAATTAAAATATGACCAGGTAACACTGGAGGAGGAGAAGAAAACAAAACGGCATTCCTGGAGAAAAATACCCTAGGGACCTCTATGCTCATTTACAATGAGGTCTCACTACTTCTGATCTTGGCAAACTCACCACATTTCCCCTCCTGGACATGTTACAGTTTCATGAGCATATGCTGAAGTCCACATTTGTATAATGGTAAATAAGTAAGATGGTCTATGTTGATAACCTTCATTATAAGTTTCCCAATCACTAAGATGCCTTATTCCACAGACATGAGCAGTGGAACAGTCTGGCAAAGTAGCAATGGCACCAAATTCAAGATACCTTGGAGACAAATAGAACAGAAGCAAGTCAGTAACAATTCATTAGCATTTGCCAAGCTCATATTTTTTAGCTTATAACTAAGCAACAGTTCCAGTAAAAGGATTCTAGAAAAAAAGCAGTAAGTCTTTAGTTTGGATTTAAAAGCTGAGACTTAACAGTCTCCTTACATTATTCCAGTGTTTCTTCAAACTATGGGTTGTGACCCAAATGTGAGTTGCTAGACTCCCTAGATGGGTCATCAACTTAATTGTTTTTTTATTAATGTTATTTGATGAAAATAACATTACATACAATCAAGCTGAATGTATAAAATGAATGAATTCATAGTCAATCGAGAGAAAAAACAATTTAAAAAGTTAAACAAACAAAAATGACAAAACAATTCAGAGAGCCAAGAGCATTGGCAAAAATAGCTTAAAAAATGTGCTTTTTTCCCCTGTCACCTTAAATTAAAAAAAAAATAAATCAGCCATTGCTTTAATGTTTATGGGAGAGCACTGATTGCAGATTTCAGTTCTGAACCCAGTCAAAGGGACATTTTTCTCCTGCGTAATGGGGAATTTAAATGACTGATGCAAGTCCTGTTATAAGCAGAGGTGACATGTTATACAATGCATACTTCATTAAGAAAGCCAGTGAACGCGGACATGTTCCTCAAATGCCCCATAGAACTACAGGTTTTAGAATCACAGGTAAATTAATGGAAGCAATTATTAACAAAAAGATCCAGCAGCACATGTCTAGAAAAGGTTAGCAGTAGTCAACATGGGTTCAGATGGGGAGGGTCATGTTTCACAAATATGCTGGAATTCTATGAGGAAGCTGTAAAAGCACACAATAAGAGACATGTATATAATATTATTTATCCTGTCTTTTGATAAAGTAGTACATGAAAGGCTAGCGATCAAGCTAAAAAAAGTAAGAATCCACGGTGCAGTGGGTACAATTTGGCTCAAACACAGGAAGCAAAGGGTTTTGATGAGGAATCAGGTGATGTTGAAAGTGGTGTCCTTCAGAGATTGGTGCTTGGGCTGTTGTTCTTCTAACTGAACATAAACGATCTCAGCAGAAATATATAAGCTGGTTAATTTTGCAGATGAAGCTAAACTAGTTGAAAGCACAAATAATGTAGAATTAGTCAGGTTGTTACAGAGGGATTTGGACAGCATGCAGGCTTGGGAACTTTTGAGACTGATGAAATTTAATGTTAAGTTAATGGAAAATAACACACTTAGAAAGTAGAAATGTTAGATTTTAATATGCAAGGGGAGGTCTGAAACTTGAAATATATATCTTATGAGAATGACCTGGAGTAGATTGTGGACTCATCACTGTTTACATCCAGACAGGTTACATTTAAGCTATATAACACACTAGTGAGACCTCACCTGCAGTACTGTGTATAGTTTTGTTCAACATATTAAAAAGAAAGACATAATAACACTACAGAAAGTCTGGAGGTGAGTGACTAGACTGATTCCTAAAAGTATTAGCTATGAGGAGAGATTGAAGAAAATGAACCTTTTCAGTTTAAGCAAAGTACAATAGATCTTAGCTGTTACTTTAAAATAAATTCTGCAGCAAAACACGGCAGCGTGGTTAGAAGTTTGTTAAGGGGAGATTTTGCACAAATGTTAGAAAGCTTTTCTTCACTCAGAGAACAATAGACATAGATTATTGACAATTTAGTTGAATAGAATGGACAAGCTTGTTGCGCTGTATGGCCTGTTCTTGTCATAATTGTTCTAATTATATAACAATAGGGGAAACATAATTAGTTCTAAGGAAAAGATGTCTTAGTGTGCTTTGCATACATGTGGAACTGACTGTTATGTTTTCACACTGAACCTCTTAGTGGTAGAATGTAAGTGAATACAGCATCGTTTATAGTACTGAACCCTGAGGAGCACCATATCTGAATGCATAGTATCTATATATATAATTCACTAAGTCCATGGCAAGCAAGACGCATGCAAGTCATGGCAAGCAAGACGCACGCAAGACAGAGCCACGGCTGCCAACTCACACAGCCCCGCCCAACAACACTCAAAACAGACCATGGGATACGCACGACAGAGCCCCGGCAACCAACAATTTGAGCGAGAGCGAAAGCATTTGCCAAGAATGCTTTCATTAATCAAGAATATATAATTCACTAAGCAGCCGACCAGGGCACGCAAGAAGCAGCCTGCAAGACAGACCATGTGATACTCACTAAGCAGCCAACCAGGGCACGCGAGAAGCAGCACGCAAGACAGACCATGGATATGCACGACAGAGCCCCGCCCACCAACAATTCGAGCGAGAGCGAAAGCATTTGCCAAGAATATTTTCATTAATCAAGAACGAAAGTCGGAGGTTCGAAGACGATCAGATACCGTTGTGGTTCCAACCATAAACGATGCCGACTGGCGATCCGGTGGCGTTATTCCCATGACCCGCCGGGCAGCCAACCGGGAAACCAAAGTCTGTGGGTTCCAGGGGGAGTATGGTTACAAAGCTGAAACTTAAGGGAATTGACGGAAGGGCACCACCAGGAGAGGAGCCTGCGGCTTAATTTGACTCAACACGAGAAACCTCACCCGGCCCGGACACGGAGAGGATTGACAGATATATGCTGCACCACACACATTTTAACAGTGTGCGTGACTGTTTCATTTCAAATTCATGCCACTATCCATCCCAGGTTGCACCTTTTGCATTGTGGTGAATGTGGTTCAAGGTGTTTATATAACAAAGTCCCTCAGAAACAGCTCCTTCTAGACTGTGCAACAGAAGAACTTCTAATCACACCCATGCAGGAACTGCCTGTAAGCACTGCTAGAGGAGCACTTCTTTGTGACTTTAGCTGAGGTCTATTTTTCGCTCAGCCCCCACCTTCTCGCTCAGCACGGCCATTATACTCCACCCATACACAAAGTAAATCCTGCTGACTACGCAAATTGCCTTGTAGTGGAATCACACTATGATCCATCCCTGGTCACACATTTTGCACTGTTATAACTACCGCTATTCAGCCGCTAACCTGTGGTATCTACGCAATAGAATAACTGATCAATCACCTGTCTCTAGAACTTGGATATACTGGTCTTCGACCTGTGGTCAGGGATCAGCCGGTGGATTCTCTCCGCTGTATCATAGGATTCCCATGGCTTCAAAGTGATGGAGTTAACTGTGGCAACCCTTGCCTACTGGAATCTTCGGAACAGTTAGTAAGCGGTTGCTCTTATATCAAAATAACATTGTTCAATATTAGATCACTATTGAAAAAAATGTTTATTTTCAATGAAAATTTTGTCTCTTGTGATTTGGACTTGGCTGTGCGAGAGTGACCTAAGCCCTTTTTGTGAACTTTCTTCTCTGGATCGTAGTTGTTTTTAACACTTCCAGGTCTACAGGCTGAAGAGGAGGTCTGGCTGTAGTTTTTAAGAATCACTTTAATGTAGGTTATTATTTACTGAGACATTTTCTAGCTTTGAGGATCAATTGGTTAAGGTAGATTTGTCTCATCCAGTTCTCCATGTCTTGGTATACAGAACCACATACACATGTAATGATTTTGTTCAGAATTCTCTGATTTTTGTCATCAGTCATGACATTAAATGATCGTGTGTTAGTTCTTGCAGACTTTAATATTCATATATTGTAATTACTTCTAAACTTTTGGCCAGAGATTTTTACATGTTATGGAGTCTTTTGATTTTGTTCAGTTTGTTAAAGGCCCCAGCCATTAACATGGCCATACCTTTCACCTAATATTTTCGTCAGGATTCTCTGTTTGTAACATTGAGACAGATGATGGATATCTTTCAGATTACAGCTATATTACAATTGTTGCCAGTTTACAGTATATGCTTTCAGTGACTATTCTTCCAAGTTATTGATTGTGCCGCTTGATCTGCTAATCTTTTTTGTAATTCTTTCGAAACTGTTTCTTTATCATCTAGAGGCAAAGCATCCACTCTGGACCTCAGTATTGATGAGCTTGTGAATCAATTCACATCTACTTGTCTGGATATTTTGAATGTTGTAGCTCCACTTAAAGAGAGTAAACGTAAGCCACAAAGACAGCCGTGGTTTAATGACACTACATGTTCTCTTAGAACAATGTGTGGGAAGGCTGAGAAACAGTGGGAGAAGGATCGACTCTAGGTCTTGTTGTTGATGTGGTGCTTAAACCATCTTGGGGTTCTGCAAAAGCTGGGTCATCACTCTTTTTTGATGACTTTTTTCAATACTTTATCTGTAAAATTACTGATATCAGAGCTAATATTGTTCCTGTTGCTCAGGATCCGATCCGTCTGTGAGCATCATCAGTTTCAGCCAGTTTCTCTTTCAGAGCTGAGGAAAATTGTGAATTGTATGAAGCCATCTTTTTGTCCTCTTGACTTTATGTCTGCTTGATTCTTTAAAGAGGTGTTTGATGTAATTGTTCCTAGTGTACTGTCAGTTTTTAATAACTTCTTGCAACCAGGGACTGTTCCTATGTGCTGCTTTAAGCATGTAGCAATTCAACCTCTGTTAAGAAAGGCAATCCTCAATCCTTTGCTTTCCAGTAGCTTTCGTCCCATTTTTAAATTACCATTTCTCTCCAAAGTTTTGGAGAAAGTTGTGGGTACCCAGTTACAGGCTTTTTTGGGGCACAACAATATTCTTGATATGTTTCAGCTTGGATTCAGTACATTTCATAGCACAGAATCAGCGCTGCTAAAAGTGATGAATGATCTTCTATTGATGGCTGATTCAGGGAGGTCCGCAGTGCTAATTTTTTTGGATTTGAGTACTGCTTTTGACACAGTTGATCATGGTATTGTGATTAAAAGGTTCATGCGTTGGGTTGGTATTCGGGGTAATGCTCTTAAGTGGTTTGCAGATTACCTCAAAGGCAAGGCATTTTCTGTACATGTGGGTAGCCTAACATCTCCTATCGCTTCCGTAACCTGTAGGGTACCCCAGGTATCTCTTTATATATGTTACAGTGCCGCTTTATACTAAAACACTATAACATTGTATATCATTGTTATGCTGATGCAAATTTACTTTCCTTTGCAACAGGGTGAAATTGAGTCAGTGATAAAGCTTTTTAACTGCTTAGACAATATAAAATACTGAAGGGCACTAGACTTCTTACAGATTAAAAAGCTTAGACAATATAAAATACTGAATGGCACTAGACTTCTTACAGATTAATGAGTTAAAAACTGAAGTTATTCTATTTGGTCAACCCACTGTTACCTGAAACATTGCTAACACATTGGGTCCACTTATCTGGTACTTAAAGCTATGTGCTAAAAATCTTGGGGTGCTTTTGGATTCAGATTTTAAATTTGACAAACAAATCAATACTGTTGGAAACAGTTGTTTTTCTTACCTCAGGGCAATTAATATAGTCAAGCCATTTTTTTGTCATTTAATGACCTACAGAAGCTCATTCTTGCTTTTGTCACATTTTGTTTGAATTATTGTAATGCCCTGTATGTGAGGTTTGACCCGCAACATACAAATTGAATAAATCGTTCAGGTGTTGGCCTCTCTTCACTGGCTTCCTATATGTTATAAGGTGAATTTTAAGATTTTAGTATTATTGTACTATTTATTTATGTTTGTATGTTGGTGTATGTGTGTTTATGTATGTGTAACGTTTTTCATATATATATATATATATATATATATATATATATAATCTCTATGCGTGGAAGTGATAATATAACATCTACACGTGGAAATGTGTGTGTCTGTCGGTCCGGCCCGGAAGTGTGATGCTACAGCATGAAGCTCAAAGAAAGCGACTCTGTCGCCAAAGTGAAAACACCGAGGAAAGACAAACAAGAGAGAAACTTGCTTAGTCGCTGATAGACAAGGGAGGTGAGAACATCCAGAAAACGAAACCACCAACTCTGCACTTAAATTTTTTTTCTGGTGATTTCAATAGTTTCTGGGAGCTCAGGATTTTTACAGCATGGGTTAACACAGCTAGTATATTATAATTAAATCTACATCTGGATTTTATTTCTTATTATTAGCTTTTATTCTATGTAAAGCACTTCAGTCAACTTTTAGTTGTATTAAAAGTTCTAAATAAATAAATAAATACTTACACACCTTATTTATACATTACATTCTTCTACCCTTCTTATTACATTCTAATCTAAATCACCTTTTCACCCAGCTTAGGGAGCTAAGTAGCACAAGGGAAAAGACAGAATGCCAACCTATATGCACACTGGCACACACCCACACAGACATGCATACTCATATATGGAAATTTTATAGTTGCTTTTTAATTTACCTTTGAATCTTTGGTAAGTAGAATCAGTGCCTGGAGAAAAACACATTGAACTATGTGGAAGCATATTTCAAGCTCAAGGAAGTTAAGTTTATTCAGTATAAGGTCACTGTGCAAACCACTGTGCCGCCTTCCTTACAATAACTCAGTATGAAACAGATACTATCAGGTCAATACAATATGAAAATTAATGTAAAATGTAGCATAAAGCATACTGGAAAGCAGCTGATTAGCCATTATATAAAGAAAAATAATTGCATGTGGCTGCTTGTAGTACATGTGCTGTTGATAAAATATAAGCAGGTAGCTTATCCAGTCCTGATCAGTACTGTGCCAGAGGCAAAAGAAAAAGTTGTTAATAGCTAACTGTTCAGCAGTGAGCATTAAGGCAACACTCGTGACCCGTTTTTCAAAAATTAGGAAACATACTGCCACCTAGTGTTACTGATGAATTGTGCTTAAAAGTTGCTTTATGAAAATACAGTTGTTTCCTTCAGAATGTATTGTAAATGCAGTTTCAAGTACATACTCTCTGATACACACACTACTGGGAGCTTCCACTGACTTTTACATTGGCATTTACTTTTGAAAATGGTATATATATAAAATATATATATGTATCCACTAGGAGAGAGATAAGGTACCAACTGGGTGAATCCCCTTTAATGAAGCAACAAAATGGGTGCACAGTGAAAATAATGACTACAATAGCACAAGGCAGTAGTAACAAGTGCATAACACTGTAGCTCTGTCTTGTTTGAATGCAAGGTCCAAATGAGACTACACCTTGAGACTGCACCCCTTCTCATTCTGCTGTGGTATTGCTTACCTCCTTTGAGCTCTGAAGGTGATCCCCAGGCAGACAAACATGACTATATATGTTATACAGTACCTGCCAAATAACACAAGATTACACAATACATGTTTTGCCCAGTTTGGGGCTCATCAGGTGTACTCACGTTTGCTTTCCCTTGCAGGACTGAACCTTGGACATCAGCGCCAAAGCCTCAGACCTTGTTCACTTACTGTGCTTCACCTCAGGCACTGACATCTGAGGTTCGATCCCGCAAAGGGAAGCAAACATGCATACGCCTGGTGAGCCCCAAATTGGGTGAAACACATGTTGTGTACTCTTTGTATTATTTGGCAGGTACTATATAACATGTCTATGATCTGCTTCTTGCAACTTAAAGGACTGTGTGGTAGGTGGCGGGCACACCACTCCCCAGATATGTGTTTCTTAATGATATTCCTTTAGGAATGTTTGATTAACACTTCATAGTATTAAAGTTAATATGCTTCCAGTATCCAAATGCAAAAAGCAATTGTATTATGAGGATGCCCTACCTACATGCATCAGTCTTGGGGTATAACATTAGAGGGTTTGATCATCTGTCACATAGGATACTGCTATTCATTTCTCACTCCCACCATATGTGGATTAAATGACCTGATCACAAGTGAATTAACACCTTTTTATAAATATGGTCAATGACAACAGCATACACAGATGTTACACTAATGCACAGTATTTCCCGTAATTACGTTTTTCCGATGTCGAGTCATATTCATACCTCTTATGGTTCGATTGTTTTGATACACACTAGGGTATGATAGGTTAGTTCATGTGTACTATGGAGAAAATTACTCCAGAATTCGAAACAACTGCTCCAAAATAGGTGTGAAAGTGCCTTAAGTAAACTTTAAAATAAAACAAGCCCAGTAAGCACATTAAGCATAGCATCATACCCCTTGAGTAAGTCAAGTATATACGTATATTTTTGGCAACAGAAATCAGCAGCTTGCCTACAGTCATATTCAAAAGTAAGTGTACCACATAAAGTGCTTTTTCTTTTTTAACATATGTGGGCATATCAAGATTTGATCTTCATTTAAGCTGTATCTTAAATAAAAGTAAAGTAATTGAAAAAAAAAGTTAGAATTTTTGCGTGACTGTAAGTTAAGTTATTATTCTAAATTTGTAACAGTTTTTCCATTGAAACCCCCATAAAAATGTTTTCAGTTTTAACAACATGGCAGTGAAATATAACAAAAACAAATTTCTCTGTATATAATAAAAAGATCTGCATCATTCAGCCCTTGCCCTTTGTTGGGAATGCTAATGCTTTTTGTGATTGTGTGATCTCGGGTAAACAGAAGAAATTGTAAGGTTGCCTGTGACTAAAAAAAATGTCAGTATTATGTTTGCACTCTTGTTAGGTTTTACCTCTTTCTTCTTTTGATATAAAAGCCCATTACTTTTTTTTATTTCAAAGGGTAGCTTCTATGTTCCGTCAGAAAATTGTCTACAGCGTGCATACTCCTGGCACAGAAGACTTTGTCGACTGCTATTAGCTGCACACCGAGGCCTTCAAGCCTACTTTTCAGGTTTAATGGCAGAAATTCCAGAGCTGTCACAAGTGGAACTTGGTAAGACCTCTTGGTAATATTGGTAATATTGCTCTTCAGTATTCCTTACTGAATAGACATGTTTCATCTTAACTGCAATTTGTGTATTTGTATCAATGACATTGTTCAGTAGTAAAAACAATAGTTGTCTCTTTGTAGATGATCTACCAATTGAAGAAACGCTAACCCAGTTGTCAATTGAACTTCAGGTAAGATCTGATGAAGCACACTCTTGTCAGCTATACTTGAGAATGGACTAGCTAGCTAGCCAACTATTCTCCTAATAAATATGGAATATGGTCACAATGTACAAGTAAAAATCTCTTAGCAGAATGAGAATTAAAGAGTGAGAAAACTGTCACAGATTTGTTTTTAAGTAACACTCTATAGTCACTGATCAAGGAGCTTTTTATTTTTTATTTCTCTGTCTAAGGGGCTTTTTAGTTTCTTTTATTATAACAGATCCGCTGGAGGACAGCAAGCAATTCAAAACATTAAAAAAAATTACTGAGCTTATAAAGACACAGATAAGAAACATATGCCAGACAGCCAAAAGCAGTTAATCATATTATAGACTGAGGGAAGATGCTGGCTGTCTCAGAGTCTTAAAAGAAATTAAAGTTAAATTGGAATCCTTTGTTGAATGAAAGTAGTATATGAATATACACTTAGATACAAATAGAAATTAATAGAATGGAATATATATATTGTGAAGGGTGGCACTGTGGCACAATGGTAGCGCTGCTGCCTCACAGTCAAGAGACCCGGGTTCGCCTCCCGTGTCCCCCCTGCGTGGAGTTTGCACGTTCTTCCCGTATCTGCATGGGTTTCCTCCGGGTGCTCCGTTTTTCTCCCACAGTCCAAAGACATGCAGGTTAGGTGCATTGGCGATCTGAAATTGTGCTTGGTGTGTGTGTGGGCTGGTGCCCTTCCCGGGTTTTGTTTCCTGCCTTGTGCACTGTGTTGCCTAGGATTGGCTCCAGCAGACCCCCGTGACCCTGTGTAGCGGGATGGATGGATGGATGGATGGATGGATATATATTGTGATGCCCAAGTGCACATAAACCTACTCTAACCCCGACACAGACAGGCAGGACACAGGTTTAGCACAGAACACAAACTTTTATTTACAGCTGAGGAGTGCTTCTCTCTGCTCCCCACAGCACAACACAGTCCCTTTGCTGCCGTCTTCAGTCCTCCACACAGGTTTTGTTCTCTTCCTCCCGACTCTGACCACTGGATGCTAGCAACTGGCCCCTTTTTATAGGGCACGCGGAGGGACTCCAGGTGCACAATGAGCTTCTTCCAGCTGCCAAATAGGGCCCCGCTAATGTACATGCGCCCCTTGGTGGTGGCCATGGGCCCCAACAGGGATAAGCATCTATTCTTATGACCTGTGGTCCAGCTGGAAACCAAGGGGTCCAGCAGAATGGAAGGACCAGGAGAGAGAGCATCACTGAGGCAATACCTTCCCTGGGATGCTAGAGGGCAGCCCTCCTGGGCGGCTGTGGCACCACGGACTCCTACATGGCATTCTGGGAGCGGGAGTTTGGTACATCCCTGATAGGTTCTGTGGGGGCCTCCAGGGGGAGCTGCAGAGAACTTATAGTGGACTTCTGCCACACCTGGGAGTGATTCCAGGTAATACTGATGAGCCATCTGGAACACTCCCAGGACCTGAATAAAAGGAGCTGTCTCACTCCATTCGGGGAGCCAGAGTCGGGAGGAGATGAACGAAGCTTGCCTGAGAGCGAGTGGAGGTGGAAAGACAGGAGAGAGAGGAAGAGAAGAGAGAAAAGGAAAAAGGAAAAGAGGACTGTGCTGTGTTTTATGTACTGTGCTGTGGGGAGCAGAGAAAAGCGCACCCCAGTTGTAAATAAATCATGTGTTGGACTGGAACTTGTGTCTGCCTGTTTGTGTCGGGAGGCTGTATGTACCCAGGTGGTCCACGAGAGAGAGAGAGAGAGAGCTTTTCTGTTTCATCTCTTAGCGTAAGGTTTTTTTGTTAATTTAGTCTTGGTGAATTTGACATTTCTATATTTCTTTAGTCTGTAATAAATAGCTGTTCCTGTGGAATGATATATCATCCTCATGTAAAGTCTGTTTACAATCCCTGTGGCATTTTATAATTCCTTCAGGGTTAAAACTATAAATGGCAGATAAGTGTAAAAGGTGATTTTCAAATTGTTCAACATATGAGATTTCAATTTCATATACTATGTTAATATCATGGAAGTAAGTTTATAAAAACTGAACCTGGAGGTTTATTGATATGACTTTGCTTATCCTCTCCAAGGCTTTACTGAAGCATTTTCCAACAGTAATTTATCACCAAGGGTCTCAGTTCAGCTTGATCATACACTTAATAAATATAAACCTGCCAACAACAATATTTATGCTCATCACTTGTACTTTAGAAGATTTTCAAAGAAAATATCTATATATACACCACAATTTAAAAAATGCAAGTACAAGTGAGTATCTAGGCAAAATAAAATACAAAGAGGTTCATATTCGGTGGTATGCTTATCGTTTTCCTCTAGCCTGCTAAAGACATTTCTTTAGGTTAAGAAATAATGCTAAATTGTCCCAGTTTGTGGGCGGGTGAGCCCTATGATGGACCATCCACCCACTAAGGGTTTGTACTTACCTTGTACCCAGGCCTACAATTGTGGTCTCATCAGCAAATATAAAGATAGAGTTGGAGCTGTGTCTGCCTGTACAGTCATAGACGAGGAAGAAGTAAAGCATGAGGCTCAGTATGGAGGAATGTATGCTGCCAGTCTGCACATGTTCCATATCTAGGATAATGGTGACCAGCTTTAATAGTATAATATTGTTAAAAGCTGAACTGTAGTAAAATTGAACACAGCAGTTTTTATTGTCCAGGTGCCAGGGTAGTATGAAATGAAAGTGATATAGCATCCCTTGTTCACTGCTTTCGGCAATAAGCAAGTTGGAGGTTGTCTAGGAATACAACTTTTAAAGAATTATATTAGTGGTTGTTGGTTATATTTTGCTTGCTTATATGTGATTGTAACAATTCAGGCATGTCTAGATGTACAAGCCACATAGTAATTGCAGGGTCAGTTGCTAAAGAAAATTGTGGTGTACTTTGTATTAATGTCACTAATTCTGGCATTGCAGAAGCTTTGATGATGGATTGTCCTTAACCACTGGTGTAAAAAATGTTCATAAATTATTCAATATGGGAGAAATCTTTGAACTCAGTATTGTCTACAGCATTTTTTTAGACTCAGGGATTTGAAGAAAATTCTAATGTTGATATAGTTTAATTTGGCTTTACTGATTTTGAAACATATAAACAGCACAATTCCTGAGAGACATTACTTTTTATATATATTTTTGTACATATTTTGTTTTCACTATGCTTTGAAAATTGATTAAATTTAATTTTCAAAGGACATTTGGAATAACTGTTTTTACCTAAGGTATTATGTAAAATTGTATTGCACCTTTTGCTAACATTTCCCTTTTTTCTTGCAGGTTCAGAACAGCAATGACAAAGTTGCTGAACAGATTAGCAGAGATTTGACTCAGCTCTGTTCACATGTTATTGCACTCTGGAGTCAATTTCTGGATGCTGTAACATTACAGCCTAATGTTACGTCATACTTATCGGAGGAGCACCACACATTGAGGGTATTTTATGTTACTTAGTATTGAAAATGATACATATCTGTTACAGCTTTGTGTATGTGAGACATTCTCCTGCAAAAGGTAGGTGGAATATTCAGTAAACCTGTAAATACTGAGCTATACAAATATTGTTTGCCATGTCAGGAATAGGAAAATATTTTGTCAGCATGTAAAGCAGTAGGGTTGGCACTTACTGGTTTGTTCTGTCTATGAGCAACTTGCATGTTCTTCTCCAGTGACTATGATTACCTTAAGTGCACATGCACATGGGTATGAATCTCAGCTGGAACTCCTTACAGTACCTCTACATTCCATTATAGCTGTAAATGTGGTGTGGAATATATTCATTGATCTATCCTGCATTATAAGTGATAGGAAGCAGAGCCTATCCTGGTGACCCTGGATTCAATACAGTGACCAAACCAAGATGGAACTGTAGTTCATCAAATGGCACAATCATACACACAACCAGACTTACTCAAACTGAGCCAATTTAGAGTTTGTAATTAAACTAAATGTATTTTTGAATAAGCAAACTTTACGTGTCCCCAGGGTGAAATTTGGCTTTTTACAGAAGCTCTTAAAAGGAATAAAAATATAGACAGGTTAATATATACACATACACACACAGTATGGCCTGATCACACACCAGAATGACTCAAAAGGAAGAAAAATGTAAAAAGAAAGAAAAGTAAACTTCTGACTTGGCAGTCACATTCACAGCATATTACATTCGGTATAAAGGAGCCCCCGTTTGTTGGCTGAAAGTTCTCAGCGTTAGTGTGTCAGAGAGAGAATGTGCAGCATTGTTCATAATGGCCATCAGTTGTGTTTTTAGTCTCTCCTCGATTTGTTAGGTAGCTGTATAGTATAGTAAAATGGCAATGTTTAATAAGAAGACAGCATCCTTTTATCGGTGAATTCTGTTTTATTATGGTATCAGATCACTCGTGAAGTGCACATAACTAACACAAATGGTATGTACCAATGTAACCTGTTAGGTTCTTTTCTTAATATAGGATAAGAAGAAATGTTAAAACCAGCTTTGTAACAGTTAGCTGTAACCAGTTACCTGTCTCACTGTCTATAATGTACCCCATGTTTTCAAACCTAGGGACCTCTAATGGAAGGCTTCTTGCTGACTGGCACTCTCTTTTGTTTTTCACTCTTTTGGTTCGTGCCAGCTTACCACCAGTAGAGGATTCCATAAAATGTCCCGACAAGGAATTATCAAATCAGCACTCTGCAATATTGAGTTTAAGCTTTTACTTAATAAATATATTAGTTTGCATGATAGCCAATAGCAGGAAATATAAGCAATACAAAAAATTATACAACCTGTTTGGGAACTGTATGATTCTGCAGTCTTCATTCTGTCCCACATGACAGTTTGCAGATGGCCAAGTTCCTTAGTTATCGATTATGTACCCTTTATCAAAAAGTGAACAGAAGGTTTTCTTGCTGGACAAAGAACCCTTTTGCAGGTGTCCAGCAGCTAAGCAGACAGCAACCTCCATTAAAATGCTCATGGCTCTGCTTTTTTAGACAGGCAGCAACTAATCACTCCATTCTTGTAACAAAGCACTGCCTGAACTAAAACTAAACTAAAAACTGAACTGAATGCTGAACCAAGACTCTTGACTGAGAAAAAGGCTGCAATAAAAGGCAGCCATTCTCTCCCCACTTCTTGCCCACATTAAGCGCACACACCTCACATTAAGCGCACACACCTGACTTACTGTCCGCTAGCAAAGCTGCTAACACTTTTACTGTTTCTCAGAACACAGGAAAGTTATCCCACAAGATCAAGAGGAATCAGACGCTGTACTAAGCTGCTAACAGAGTTGTTATACAAAACAGTCTAAGGTCCTGCTTTGCCTTTCAATTTTCCCAGGGTACTCTTCACTTTTGTCCAGCTTGTCAGTTCTTTCATGCCTCAGTCTATTACTTCAAAATCTGTCAGTTGAAAACATTACAAAATCCCCAATGCAGATTTTAAGGCTTCTTTGTATTTCTTTTTTTTTTTTTTTTTTTTTTTTTTCTTCTTTGTATTTCTCATGCTTTTCCTAGTACCTTGAAAGAAGTTCCATCTAAATTCAAGTTTGCAGTTTCCAGTGCAGAAACATCTTTCAGGTTGATTTTAGATATCCTGTATAAAAAGCTAATTCAGGAATAACAAAATCCTATATGATTCTGTCTGGAACCAGATGCCCTCTATGTGCCATCAGGGATTGCAAATTCTGACATTCTTTCCCTGGCCTCAGTCTCTTTCTTCATGGTGTTTACATGGTGTTTACTAGGTCACATGCAGTGTAGTATCCTGGGGGAACCTGGTATTAGCAAACAGAAAATATAAAGGATATGTTGCCCCCCTTAGCAGTGCCCATCTTTCCACATTACCATGTTAGCATACCGCTACATTAGTCTGGTTCTTATTTTAACTTTAAATATGTTAAACTTGAGGTACAAGCTAGAGTGGTGTGAAGAACTATTTGCCCCCTTCCTGATTTCTGATTCTTTTGCATGTTTGTCACACAAAATGTTTCTGATCATCAAACACATGTAACCATTAGTCAAATATAACACAAGTAAACACAAAATGCAGTTTTTAAATGATGGTTTTTATTATTTAGGGAGAAAAAAAATCCAAACCTACATGGCCCTGTGTGAAAAAGTAATTGCCCCCTGAACCTAATAACTGGTTGGGCCACCCTTAGCAGCAATAACTGCAATCAAGCGTTTGTGATAACTTGCAATGAGTCTTTTACAGCGCTCTGGAGGAATTTTGGCCCACTCATCTTTGCAGAATTGTTGTAATTCAGCTTTATTTGAGGGTTTTCTAGCATGAACCGCCTTTTTAAGGTCATGTCATAGCATCTCAATTGGATTCAGGTCAGGACTTTGACTAGGCCACTCCAAAGTCTTCATTTTGTTTTTCTTCAGCCATTCAGAGGTGGATTTGCTGGTGTGTTTTGGGTCATTGTCCTGTTGCAGCACCCAAGATCACTTCAGCTTGAGTTGACGAACAGATGGCCGGACATTCTCCTTCAGGATTTTTTGGTAGACAGTAGAATTCATGGTTCCATCTATCACAGCAAGCCTTCCAGGTCCTGAAGCAGCAAAACAACCCCAGACCATCACACTACCACCACCATATTTTACTGTTGGTATGATGTTCTTTTTCTGAAATGCTGTGTTCCTTTTACGCCAGATGTAACGGGACATTTGCCTTCCAAAAAGTTCAACTTTTGTCTCATCAGTCCACAATGTATTTTCCCAAAAGTCTTGGCAATCATTGAGATGTTTCTTAGCAAAATTGAGACGAGCCCTAATGTTCTTTTTGCTTAACAGTGGTTTGCGTCTTGGAAATCTGCCATGCAGGCCGTTTTTGCCCAGTCTCTTTCTTATGGTGGAGTCGTGAACACTGACCTTAATTGAGGCAAGTGAGGCCTGATGTTCTTTAGACGTTGTCCTGGGGTCTTTTGTGACCTCTCGGATGAGTCGTCTCTGCGCTCTTGGGGTAATTTTGGTCGGCCGGCCACTCCTGGGAAGGTTCACCACTGTTCCATGTTTTTGCCATTTGTGGATAATGGCTCTCACTGTGGTTCGCTGGAGTCCCAAAGCTTTAGAAATGGCTTTATAACCTTTACCAGATTGATAGATCTCAATTACTTCTGTTCTCATTTGTTCCTGAATTTCTTTGGATCTTGGCATGATGTCTAGCTTTTGAGGTGCTTTTGGTCTACTTCTCTGTGTCAGGCAGCTCCTATTTAAGTGATTTCTTGATTGAAACAGGTGTGGCAGTAATCAGGCCTGGGGGTGGCTACGGAAATTGAACTCAGGTGTGATACACCACAGTTAGGTTATTTTTTAACAAGGGGGCAATTACTTTTTCACACAGGGCCATGTAGGTTTGGATTTTTTTTCTCCCTAAATAATAAAAACCATCATTTAAAAACTGCATTTTGTGTTTACTTGTGTTATATTTGACTAATGGTTAAATGTGTTTGATGATCAGAAACATTTTGTGTGACAAACATGCAAAAGAATCAGAAATCAGGAAGGGGGCAAATATTTTTTCACACCACTGTAAGTCGTACCTCATTGTGCTGTCAAAACGTGACATACTAGAGTTATCTCAGCATACAGCCAATATAGACACAGGTGAGCCTTGCTGCCACATCTCAGTTATCTACTATAGTACTGTCATCTAGTTGAGAGCCATAGGATGTCTTCGTTTTTTTTTATTGGGGGGGTGGGGGGTTGGTCAATGCTTGCAGTAAACAGTGTCATAAATAGACAGTTCATAGTTATGTTGTCCTGAAAAGGGCATAAAACTGCTGATGTTTTGAAACATGTAGATTTGTTGCAAGGTGATTAATTTAATGATAATGACAGAGATCGATATAGTGGTAGTCAACTGGATGATGTAGAACCTAAAGTCTCTGGCACTGATGCACATATCTGCCCCAAAAGCATTTCTTCGTCACAAGGCATCTGAGTTGTCATGACTCTGAGGATAGCAGTACATGGACATTGTGCCACCCACTGAGTGCAAACAGTCACCAACTACCAAATGTGTTGTTTGCAACAAGCGTGGCCAGTGAAAAGAAAAGTGTTATATTTGTGGCACATGTGCTTCTTATCCTGCACTCTGCTTGGTGCCATGCTTCAAGGACTTCATTCAAATTGAGACTTTTACATTTTACTGGTGAAAATTAAGTAATTAATAGTTTGTTTACATTATTGACAGAGTTACTGTTAATAATAAAACTGTTGCTATTACATTTCTTTACATTTTTTATGGGTTGTCATAGAGTTCATTCATAAACCTAAACTGCAGCGTTCTGGTAGTAAATGCTCCAGCAGGCCCTATTCGGGTCTTGTGCCAACCCTTCTAACCTGGCCACCCTTTGAGGTGCCAGATGACCCATCACATCGAAACTATGTAAATAATTTGGTCTGTGTATTTATTAACATCTAATTGCACAGTTTATGGTCAAAATAATCACTTACAGAGTATCCTAAGTGCAGCAGCCAGAAAAGTATATAATAAAGCTCTCCTAAACTCTGAAACTTTTTGTTTCAATGAATTATTTGTTAGCTGTCTAGCTTTTCATAAATTGAGATCTCGAAACTCTAGCTCCATGAAACTACTTGATATAAACAGGATGCATGCTCTGGTGTTACATACTTTTGCAACTCTTTGTCCCAAGATATAAAAGATGCCACTACTCTTGCAATTTTTAACAGCCAGTTACACTTATTTTTTATTATTGTTCTCTGCAGTTTTTTATGGATTCCGTTTATTTTATTTTGTTGTTACCAAGAAGAGCTGTATATATTGCTTGATATTAGATACTAAGCAAAGTAATTTCTGTGAAAAAAAAACTAACTCTGTCAAGATGATTGAAGTGCTAGCCTTGAATCTTGGCACGATATTGATTATTCAAGGAGTGGTACTCTAAAGGAGAGTGATGTTTGGCATTGGAATTTACAATTTCAGTTTCCCTTACCTTCTTTCTACTTTCACTGTGGATGTTGCTGTAGAAATCCATACATCAATTGTTTGTTTCTAGTGCCACTGACTATCACAAGTGCTGGCAAGGGCCCAATGTTTGAATAAGCAGAGTTGGAAAATGAATGCATAATTAAACATAGGGCAATGTAACAGATAATTTTAGATAAGAGATGTAAATATACATTGAGTAGCAATACAGAGCAGAGTAAATCTTTATTTTTATTGGCAAGTGCTTTAGAACAAGTAGCACAGAAGTGGTTTGAGAAGCTGCCATGGGATCCATACATTCTTTCACAATTAATCTTACCACACGTTACCATTGATGGAAACACAATATACACTGTAACTGTTTTTTTTTTTAGTCTGTGTGCCATGAGTTGGAACTTCTCATGTCTTCATCAAATTGATTTCTTCATTACTGTCAGTTACTGTATGTTTATAAGCGTCCCATTTGATAACATCAATGCAGATTTTTTTATTGTTGTATACACTGATGTAAAAAAAATGTGACTTTACAGTATGTTGGATTTGTTTGTTATGACAAAATCAGTCCTATATGACTGGTGGTAGTTGTGAAGAATTGTTTCAACAATCTTTTAATGTTATTTTTTTAGTTTCAAATTATTAGTTTATGGGAGGGTTGTAGCATTTCTGCCTTACAATCAGGAGACTAGGGCTCAAATCTCAGGTGTTCCATACATGGAGTTTGAATGTTCTCTCCAAGTCCGTGTGAGTTTCCAAAGGTTCTCCCAAAGTCCATGGAAGTGCAGGTTTGCTGGACTGGAGATGCTAAATTGGTCCATGGTGTGTGTATTTGTGTGTGTTTACCTTTTGAAAGGTTTGTGCCTTGTCCTGGGATTTTTTTTGCCTTATGCCTGATGATTGCTAGGATGGGTACTAGTTGTGGTGCATCTTTTCCCTATTATGGCTATTTTCCTATTTACAACAACATTTATTTATATAGCACATACAAACAATGTAGCTCAAATTGTTTTACAAGATGCATTATAAAGGCATTTAATATAAAACATAAGCAAAATTGGGCAATAATATTATACAGTATGTAACAAAGAAAAAGGTAGGGTCGGATGGCCAGGAGGACAGAAAAAACAAAAAGAAAACTCCAGTTAAGCTGGAGGAAAAAAGAATTCTGCAGGGGGTACCAAGGCCAAAAGACCACCCAGCGCCCAATAGGCATTCTGTCTAACATAGATGTTCTAAATCCTTCCTCATGGTTTTCAGGCTTCACATGGAAGAATTTGATAATGATGGTCATGTGGACATCTGAGAAACCAACTATTCAATCCATAAAAACAGAGGGCAACCTGATACCTTGATCATGTGGTGGTGGCGCAGATCACCACCACAGTAAAACCAAAAAAGACAGCAGAGAATAATACAGATTAGTACAGAATTGTAGAACCCAGAGGAAAATGATAATTCAGTGCCCATATAGACTAATAGGGATACAACTGAAATTTAGCTACACAAACAGCATTTTAAAATAATTGTTTTTTAGAAGTTTTTAAAATTGTTCTACAGTATTAGCCTGGCAAATTTCTATTGGTAGAGTGCCACAACTTCCAAGTAAAACAACCATTATTAAGGTAAAAAATGGTTCAAAATGCTGCATGAGTTTCCTACAGTTCACCTAAAAATATTAATATTAACCAGAATGAGGAATACTGAACATACTGTATTACACCAACCCTGTGTACAGTAACCTCCAGGGGCTTTTTGTATCTTTTAGAATAGATTTTAAAGTTCTTTTAATTTTGTGCAAAGCATTAAATTGACTAGCATCTTCTTATATCACTTAGTTATGATCTTACTTAAAACTGAGATCCTTGAACTGTAGGGTTTTATCTACACCAAGAGTGGAACATAAATACAGTGGTGAGGTAGCTTTTAGCTATTATGTTATGAACACATTGTCAGAGGAGATCAAAGAAGCTGAGTCAATTAACATCTTTTTGGATTGGCTATTTGGTCTTTTATTATATTTTTTTGTCTTTAATTTTATTACATTTAATGTAATTTTCTATTCTGTTTTCTTGTGTAAATATTTTTTGTTTCATTTTGTTTTGATACTACTACTTTATGTGTTACTGTTTTATTGTTGCATTCTAAATTTTAATCATTTTATTTATTGAGTGTAAAGACCAAAGTTTTATGCTTTAACTCCTCTTTTTCCCATTTGTGTAGCACTTTGAGTTGCATTTTAATGTATGAAATATGCTATATAAATAAACTTTCTGGTAACGTATTATGCGTGTTATGTAATGAGACCTTAACAAAGGCTTCTTTTGGTTTTCATAACACTTATAAAATATCAGTAGATAGGTTATTTATCACTGCGCTGGATGGAATATTGACATGATGGTAATATGAAGGATTCACGGGTCTTGTACTAAATACTGTATATAATATCAAGAAAAATGCATCTCAGTTAATCCCCTCATACCACTCTAAAGCGAAGTTTTATTAGTAGGTCATATTGCATAGTTGAATAAACACTTTACTGGTGCTTTGTAAGTTTTATCCTGGGTTCGCTTCCCGGGTCCTCCCTGTGTGGAGTTTGCATGTTCTCCCCGTGTCTGCATGGGTTTCCTCTGGGTGCTCCGGTTTCCTCCCACAGTCCAATGACATGCAGGTTAGGTGTATTGGCAATCCTAAATTGTCCCTAGTGTGTGCTTGGTGTGTGGGTGTGTGTGTCCTGCGGTGGGTTGGCGCCCTGCCCAGGGTTTGTTCCTGCCTTGCTCCCTATGCTGTCTGGGATTGGCTCCAGCAGACCCCCTTGACCCTGTGTTAGGATATAGCGGGCTGGATAATGACTGACTTGACTAACTGACTGTAAGTTTTATGAAGACCCAAAGCAGTGTTTGTTAAGATGAGTCATAAATGAGTAATAGATACATTTTTGCTGTACCTAAACAAAGGTGTTATCAATTATTGTTATTATGAGTGGGTTTATAAAATGGGTGAATAGATTATTAGTTTATGCTCTTTGTTACTATTAATTGATAAATTTTTTCTTTTTTTTTAACCAATTTTCATAGTTTTTACATAATTAATTTCTAGGGACAGTTAACTAAGATATTAATATAGCATATACATTTTAAATCCATCCTAAATTGTTTAATCTTTTTTTGTCACAGGTTAGAAGGTTTTCAGAAGCATACTTTTTCAGTGAACATCAAAAACTGGCATCTCTAACATTTCAGGAGGACCAGTAAGTTTTTTTTTTTTGCTTGTTTTTGTTTTTTTTTTAATCATCCAGTTTACTTAATATAAAACCATTTAATTTCTTATAATTGTACACAAAAGTAATGATTTGTAAAACATGAATGGACTGGCCATTGTATTCTGTGACAAAGAAGTAATTCCAGCATCGCTTTTTTGAATTTTATTTTTTCTCTTTTATAAGAAGTAATTAGTAATTATAGTTTTATTAGATTCATCTTTGGATGCAGCCATATTAACTCTTGACACTTTTATACAACTGCTTTATACAAATTGGCTTTTCTTAACCAGAAAATAACATTTTGTAATATTTTAACCTGAACAACAAAGGTCTTAGACAGTGTAAAAAGCGGAGGTTAAATCCGTTTAGATGAATTTGGTGTTGATTTAACCCAAGCAATACTTATCAGCCTGATGTCTTCTTCATGTCTTTCATCCAGAACCTTTAGTGGGGGGTATGGAGAAGCCATTGTCGCATCAGTTTCTGTAGGAGTTGCTTCATTAATAAGAGATTTTAGCAGTTTTAATTAATATTTTGTAGTATCATCTTTTGTATGTGGTTGAGGTTGCTTAGTGAAAAATGTGTCATCCTGCTGGCACAAGAAAATGGCACATGGGACTGTGTCTTTCTTTATGTGCCAATGTAAACGGACAGGCTCGCTCTGTTTATTGGGAATTGGAATTAGAGCTGATATGTCAGAGACCTTCTGTTTCAGTTCATGCACACATGTACATGCGCCATTTTCTTGTTCTCGGTGTACAGTGTAATATTATAAATTCTTATTTTAAATCTTAGAATTCTTAATTCTGATCTTTATTATCTTTAATCTAACATATCACACCTGGTAGAATTATCAGTAAATCTTAAAATATAATGTAGACAGCATTTGGCTGAACATTTATCCCAAGGCAAAAATAGATCAGAAATAACCAACAATTATCTGTATATTTCTCAAAATGATGTTTATGAAAAGTAGTCATATTTGTACTGTATACAGTAATTTAAAATATTAACTTTTTCCATTACTGGGAAAACTAAGCTATACTATACCTGTACTAACGTCCAGTTTAAGTGAAGTCTTAAATATACAGAAACATGAGAAATTTCTTAAAAGAGTACACATATTTACAATGCATAACCCTTTCTATAGGGAGAAAAGTGACTGGCTGAACGCTTTGTTTGTGTCTTCAAAAAGCAGAGAACATAGGCAAAATCAGCAAATCCTATTTTTTTCCCAAAAAAATAAGGATTGAATTAATAATTTAATAAAGAAGCTCCACAAAATATTACACTGAAAGACAATCTCTGTAATTTTCCATACTCAACATTAAATTGGATTGTAAGCAGGATGTTCATTTTGCTTCCAGTTTGCTTCCTAAGCATTCTGAAATCCTCCTGTTAATCAGCCATGGGGCCCAAAGTGCCTGTTGTGTATGGTCTGCACGTTCTCTTTCTGTTTGAATGAGTTTTTTCAAGGATCCCTGTTGTTTTCCAACAGTCATAAGATAGACAGCTGCTTGACTGCAAACTCTAAAATTACTCAGGATAACTAATCTTTTGGGGCCTGTAAAATGCACAAAACACATGTGTAATTCTTCATTTGTTGGAGCTTTCATTGGATTCCTCTTTTATACTCATTGCATGTAGAGAGGCTTTGACTTAGCAGTCGCATGACTTGCACTTCAGAACCAGTAACCTGCCTGAAGGTATGCATTGGGGCCCAGCCACTGCTTAGATGGGAGACTTGGGGTCTCGGAAAAGCTTAGGTTGCTGGTGGAAGAAGTGTTGGTGAGCCCAGAAGGTCTGTGTGTGGATCCCAATGCCCTGGTGCAGTAACAAGGATATTGTGCTGTAAAAAAACTAACACCACATTTTGAATGAGACATGAAATTGAGGTCCTAACTCTCTGTGGTCATATAAGATCTTTGGACATCATTTGAAATGTGTCAGGTGTATCCTGATGTCCTAGTTAAATTGCCCACCACAGACTGGTCATTCTGTCCTCCTAATTATCCTCTGCCCCTTACTGGCTAACTATCTCTCTCACCCCTTCACTACCTAATAGGTAATGTGTGGTAAGTGTAGTGGTGCAAAAATTGCTGCCATCATATCATGGATGCTACTCATTGATGGTGGTTGAAGTGGCTCCCCACTGTCTGTGTAAAGCGCCTTGAATAGGTTAGAAAAGGGCTATATAAGTATTTTTATTTATATATAACACAATCCGAATCCTGTCAATCAATAATTATACTGTCTGTATATTGCACATTTTACAGCACACACTCTCACAAAACATTACAGTCAGAATGGCATATATATTGAAATATTACGGTTTATTAATGTCATGCTTTATTTAATTCATAATTTGCATGCACACATATTTTTATTTTCTTACCTCGGGAGCTGGAGTCTAAAATATTAGGTTATCACCAGGCATACTCACTCATATAGGTTGCTTTCCTTCACTTGGAAAATTCAATCAACTTGACCCGCACATGTTTGGAAAGTAGAATGAAACCCACAGAAAACCCACCTAACCATGGTGAGAACATTCAGACTGTACACCTACAGTGCCTGGGTTGGGATTGAGTCCAGAGTTGTGACACTATTACACCTCTAGATTTCTAACACTTCTGTTTAAATTAATAAAATTGTTAAAGTTATAATGTCAAATCAAGAATTAAATCAGCAAACCATTACTATGCTGCCAGTGCTTTTTTAATTTACAAATAAGAGCAAATTTGATAAAATATTAATGATGATGAATGATGAAGAGTAAAACATATGGCTATTTCACATATTTTTAGAAGTTTTAACATTTACTAATCTATATATTCTTATATTTCTTGAATTCCAGCATCCAGCGGCAAAGTCAAATAGCAACTGATATCCGTAATTCAGAGTATCTCACAAAGATGCCACCTCTTCCTGTGGAGTGTTTGGATATAGATGGTGACTGGAATACTCTTCCCATCATTTTTGAAGACCGATACATGGATCTGCCCATGATTAGTCAGTAATGTCTTGTACTGCTTAATACTGTCATGAAATATACTGGAAGGACTGGCATTTATAGCTCATAGAGTAGTACTTGAAAACCATTTGAAATACTAAGTAAAACTAAAGAGAAATTGTTTAGCATGTTATTGTATATAATTAAACAAAACTAAAATCATAAGGTTAAATCCATATTACATTTGCAGCTTTTCCTTTTAACTTGATATATACCTTTTTTGGCTGGGTGCAGGAATGACAGATCCATTAAATGAGAAAATTTATGGTGCAAACTGGGTCCTCCCATTTATTATCCACAGATAGAACAGATCAAAGCAAAAGAAACACTCTTGGTGTGATTCCCATCATGCAGGGTATTCAAAGCACAAACAAAGGAGTTGTTGGGCTGGAGAGCCAAGGTTAGAATGCTAGAACTAGCTGAGGTCCAGGGTTGCTTGAACCAGGAGGAGGTGGGTGAACCAGAAGGGATGGGGTTGGTTGCCTTCTCTAAGCGGATTCTTGGTACTGTAGGGAAAAAAGAAGATGACAGTATTAGCGATAGCGCCCCATCTCATCTTGATGGGTGATTACATATCGCGACTGAGCCTGTGAGGAAGTCCTCTGACACGCATATGTGACACTTTCTTTGTACTTTTCCAGATAAGGTTGACTAGTTTCAGTGTATAGTTGTTGCTGAAGCCTTTGCGACTTAGAACTTTTGAGATTTTGGTTACATGTCTTTTTTGAATGGGAGCACAGGCAGGGTCACACAGTGTCAGTAGCAGGATTTGAACTTGCAGTGTCAGGGCGTGACCTGTGGCGTCCTTCTTAAGTACCTATGAAGCATATAAATACCCTCATTCATGGGTTAAGCATGAGCTCTCACCAAGGGAGGTGTAGAAACCCATCCACAACCCCTTTTGTTATTTACAGTTTGCCTGTGTATTTTCAGTTTATCAAATTAGCTGTGGATACTTTTTCCAGTGGCCCAATCCTATTTGTGTTATTTACTCAGGAATTTAGACTTTATATTTTCTATGCAGTATATCTATATATCTGCGGTGGGCTGGCACCCTGCCTGGGGTTTGTTTCCTGCCTTGTGCCCTGGGTTGGCTGGGATTGGGTCCAGCAGACCCCCGTGACCCTGTGTTAGGATATAGCGGGTTGGATAATGGATGGATGGATGGATGGATATCTATATATTTTAGTGGATCTTTTATTGGATATAATCCAGCTAAGAAAATATCTACCAACCACAATATGACATATTCCTATACAGTATTATATGAAGTTGCATACAGTATGCTTCAATTAGCAGTGTCAACAAAAATTACTAAACTTTTTCATTGTTGCACACGAGGAAAGTATGGAGTTGATCTCATACTGCTGATTGGGCTATATATTGCACTTTCTATACTCTATAATACTAGAATTACCAGAGCCATCAAAAAAACTCCCATCGCACCTCTCCATCAGCGTCTTTTGGCCTGTAAATGTACCGATAAAGACAAGCAGCAAGCAGCCTTCTATTCCATCCCCCACACAGCCGCAGAACTTGCACAAAGTTCTCCCAGCTCATGCCTTAATTGATTATCTGGGAGTGAAGTGCTGGAGTTTTAGGGTGGAAATAATAGATCGTTATTTGGAACACATGCATTTCATGTGTGTTCCGTTTCTACAATAATCTGTGTAAACACATTGTTAAAACAGAAACATTTTTCATATTTTAGTAGTAAATGACAAAATGTTGGCATAAACTATACGGTGCATCCAGAAAGTATTCACAGTGCATCACTTTTTACACATTTTGTTATGTTACAGCCTTATTCCAAAATGGATTAAATTCATTTTTTTCCTCAGAATTCTACACACAACACCCCATAATGACAACGTGAAAAAAGTTTGAGGTTTTTGCAAATTTATTAAAAATAAAAAAACTAAGAAATCACATGTACATAAGTATTCACAGCCTTTGCTCAATACTTTGTCGATGCACCTTTGGCAGCAATTACAGCCTCAAGTCTTTTTGAATATGATGCCACAAGCATGGCACAACTATCCTTGGCCAGTTTCGCCCATTCCTCTTTGCAGCACCTCTCAAGCTCCATCAGGTTGGATGGGAAGCGTCGGTGCACAGCCATTTTAAGATCTCTCCAGAGATGTTCAATCAGATTTAAGTCTGGGCTCTGGCTGGGCCACTCAAGGACATTCACAGAGTTGTCCTGAAGCCACTCCTTTGATATCTTGGCTGTGTGCTTAGGGTCCTTGTCCTGCTGAAAGATGAATCGTCGCCCCAGTCTGAGGTCAAGAGCGCTCTGGAGCAGGTTTTCATCCAGGATGTCTCTTTACATTGCTGCAGTCATCTTTCCTTTTATCCTGACTAGTCTCCCAGTTCCTGCCGCTGAAAAACATCCCCACAGCATGATGCTGCCACCACCATGCATCACTGTAGGGATGGTATTGACCTGGTGATGAGCGGTGCCTGGTTTCCTCCAAACGTGACGCCTGGCATTCACACCAAAGAGTTCAATCTTTGTCTCATCAGACCAGAGAATTTTGTTTCTCATGGTCTGAGAGTCCTTCAGGTGCCTTTTGGCAAATTTCAGGCGGGCTGCCATGTGCCTTTTATTAAGGAGTGGCTTCCGTCTGGCCACTCCACCATATAGGCCTGATTGGTGGATTGCTGCAGAGATGGTTGTCCTTCTGGAAGGTTTCCTCTCTCCACAGAGGACCTCTGGAGCTCTAACAGAGTGACCATCGGGTTCTTGGTCACCCCCCTGACTAAGGACCTTCTCCCCTGATCGCTCAGTTTAGATGGCCGGCCAGCTCTAGGAAGAGTCCTGGTGGTTTCAAACTTCTTCCACTTAGATGATGGAGGCCACTGTGCTCATTGGGACCTTCAAAGCAGCATAAATTTTTCTGTAACCTTCCCCAGATTTGTGCCTCGAGGCAATCCTGTCTCAGAGGTCTACAGACAATTCCTTTGACTTCATACTTGGTTTGTGCTCTGACATGAAGTGTCAACTGTGGGACCTTATATAGACAGGTGTGTGCCTTTCCAAATCATGTCCAATCAACTGAATTTACCACAGGTGGACTCCAATTAAGCTGCAGAAACATCTCAAGGATGATCAGGGGAAACAGGATGCACCTGAGCTCAATTTTGAGCTTTATGGCAAAGGCTGTGAATACTTATGTACATGTGCTATCTCAATTTTTTTATTTTTTAATAAATTTGCAAAAATCTCAAGTAAACTTTCTTCACGTTGTCATTATGGGGTGTTGTGTGTAGAATTCTGAGGAAAAAAATTAATTTAATCCATTTTGGAATAAGGCTGTAACATAACAAAATGTGTAAAAAGTGATATGCTGTGAATACTTTCCGGATGCACTGTATAATGTGTGATGCCTGAAGTCCAAAGATCAAATAAACACTTTTATAAAAGGTTCAAGGATAAGACAACAGCTTCTGTGGCATAGCGGTATGATTTGCTGACTTGTAATCAAGAGTCCCCGGTTCGATCCCCACTGCCTCCTATATCTGCCATTTTCAGTAGTGAGCTGCACTTATTGTTAATATTATACAGTACACACATACATTTGGTTTGCATCTGTAACAGACGGTGTACATTTATAGGACTTGTAAAAAGTTACCCTTTTTTTTTTCACTTTTATTCTTTCTCAGTCACGATCACGATACATACTACCGCCCTGGGGATCTGACGCTGTTAGTTTTTATTTGAAACTGGGAATAACTGTAGATGTGAGTGGTATTTTGGCAATGGAAGGCATTAGAGGCAATGGAACTGGATATTCTCTGATCTGGAGGGATAAAAGCTGACACACAAAAGCTGGTAAATCTGCCTTCTTTGTATCTCACCGTCACTTGATTTTTTTTATTATTCAGTTTTATTGAGTGTTCCTGCTCACCCTGAATTAGTATGCACCTTATGGTCTATGATGTCAAAGATGCACTGACAAAAAAAACAAAAACATAGGTATATATGATATTTGGAATTATTAATTTTATGACCTGTATAGTACATTTCACAAAACATTGTGGCACGGATGCAACATTATTCATATTATTCATATTCTGTCACATAACATCTTGCGGTTCTAATCGGTGACCACATGTTTTTTTTTCCCGATCTTGCCAATGTCCACATTGCTGTATGGTGGTGTTTCTTATGTACTCCAGGACATGCAGAGGAAAGAATAGCACAGAGAGGTCAGTTCAGCGCTATATGCAATCATCAAATTCAAATGTTAACAGTTCACACACACACAAGGACCATCCTCCTACATTTACGACATGTGTACCTGTTGCAATGCGCACACATCTCTCTATGCATTGGTTCCTATTACATTGAAAGGGCACCTGACACTGACTCAGTTTACTTTCCTGGGGGAAGTGGCTGTCTTGGAACAGAAGCTTGTCAATGTTGCATCCTCCTTTGCTTTTTCCATCACCTTTTAAGATGCGACGACGAAGTTCCTCTGCAAGGTCAGCCATGAACGCTCTTCTTTTCTCAGTGGCCCCAGTGCATGCCTTGCACAGTACATGTGCGTTGATTGCTGCCAAGTCAAGCGTGTTATAGCACACAGCAACTGGCCACCTATGTGTTTCTGCTTGCACTGAATAAGCTCACGCCTTCTGGTGCATGATTTCAATGCAGCACAGAGAAAAAAAGAAAGAGACAAATATATGGGACATTGGGTATAAATTTATTGTACTTAAAACTCAGTTTTATTCTCTCAATCATGATCACACTGTACCACCCCACCCACCCCTCCTGATCTGACGCTGTTCGTTTTCAAATAATATTGTATTAGTGTGATGATGTTTTCTGATTGATACTATTCAGGTCATAAAATGATTTCTTCAAAATGTCTCATATATTGTGTCTTTCTTTCAGGTGTGTAATAGAAACCACAGCACAGAGAGAAGTGTGTACATTGCAACAGGCACACATGTCGTAAATATAGGAAGGACGGTCCTTGCGTGTGTGTGAACTGTTAACATTTGAATTTGATGATTGCATATAGCGCTGAACTGACCTCTCTGTACTATTCTTTCCTCTGCATGTCCTGGAGTACAAAAGAAACACCACCATACAGCAACGTGGACACTGGCAAGATCGGGGAAAAAAAACACGCGGTCACCGATTAGAACCACAAGATGTTATGCGAATGAATATGAATAATATGAATAAATGTTGCATCCGTGGCACAATGTTTTCCGAAATGTACTATACAGGTCATAAAATGAATAATTCCAAATATCATATATACCTATGCCTCTGTTTTTTTTTGTTTTTTTTTTATCATTGCGTCTTTAACATCATAGACCATAAGGTGCATACTAATTCAGCGTGAGCAGGAACACTCAATAAAACTAAATAAAAAAAAAATCAAATGACAGTGAGATACAAAGAAGGGAGATTCACCAGCGTTTGTGTGTCAGCTTTTATCCCTCCAGACCAGAGAATGTCCAGTTCCATTGCCTCAAAACACCACTCACATCATCAGTTACTCCCAGTTTCAAATAAAAGCTAACAGCGTCAGATCCCTAGGGCAGTAGTATGTATCGTGATCGTGACTGAGAGCATAAAAGTGAAAAAAAAAACAGTAACAGTAACAGTACTATAAATGTGCACCGTCTGTTACAGACCCAAATCAAATGTATGTGTGTACTGTATAATATTAACAATAAGAACAGCTCACTACTGAAAATTGCAAATATAAGAGGCAGTCGGGATTGAACCGGGGACTCTTGATTACAAGTCAGCAAATCTTACCGCTACGCCACAGAAGCTGTTGTCTTATCCTTGAACCTTTTGTAAAAGTGTTTATTTGATCTTTGGAGGTAAGGCTTCACACATTATATAGTTTATGCCAACATTTTGTCATTTACTACTAAAATATGAAAAACAATGTGTTTACACAGATTATTGTAGAAACGGAACACACATGAAATGCATGTGTTCCAAATAACGATCTATTATTTCCACTCTAAAACTCCAGCACTTCACTCCCAGATAAACAAGGCATGAGCTGGGAGAACTTTGTACACGTTCTGCGGCAGTGGGGGGGGATGGAATAACAGGCTGCTTGCTGCTTGTCTTTATCGGCACATTTACAGGACAAAATATGCTGATGGACAGGTGTGATGGGATTTAAGGTGGGCCGGATCTACAAGTTTTTTCGTAGGTTCTGGTAATTCTAGTGGTAAGTAATTCATTTTAATATAGTTACTGATTATTGCTCGGTATTACTTTAAATTTAACAGTTTTTGGACGAAGTTGTATGATATGACATAATATAACATTAGGTATTGCCCCCTCCTGAATGCTGTATAATAATCTTTAAGAAGATCCAATTTTTTTCTTAACCTTTTGGATAACTTTGACACTGTCCCATGACATTGATTGTCATGTATTTTTAACAAGTGTCTTCTGTACACCACATACTGTAGCCTATAATTGTAATTAAGTTTTCTTAAGGCCAGTGCTTTCTAAATGAATGTTAAAAGAAGAGCTATAACTAATTTGCTTGTAATTACCTTAACTTCATTTCCTAATTAAATCAAAAAGGGAAATGTTCCTTTAGCTAACTTTTATTTTGAAACTATGTTTCGTTATCTTTTTTTTTTTTAATAGATCAGGATATTGATAGTGCTGGAACATCTTGTCTCCAGGCCTCCGATATAGTAAACACAGCAGAAGATAAAGAAATGTCAAGTCCAGACACCATTTTCTGCAACAGTTCCTGTCCAAATGAAGATTCAGTATCTGGGAAACCAGCAATAAACAATAACATTTCACTGTATTGTACAGATTTGTCATCTGCATTTTCATTACATGAAGGTCTTGTAGAAAGCAATAATAACATTAAAGTTTCTGATCATTTAGAGGAAAATGTCAGTGAGATTTCTTGGGTTAAGCAGCTAGAAAGTTCTGAACTTAAACAAGAACTGTGTAGTCACACTGAAACTAGTAGTGCCAAAGAGAACAGCTCCAGTTCTGGTCTTAAATATATTCATGTCAGACCAAGTGAATTGGACCCATATAGAGGAGAAGCAGTTTTAATTGTATCAGCAACACAAGAGACTGATTCAACAGATCTAAACAGGACTTCTGCATCCTTTAATTTAAATGAGTCAGAACTGAATGAATATGCTATTAATGCTTTAATACAATGCAGTCTAGATGACAAATCTGAGACAGTTAATAATGAATGTAGCTCCATTGCCCCAGAAGGCAAAAGTGCAACTGATGCAGCGGTGCTAAGCTGTGGAATGTATGAAAATACAAATACACTTTTGTCTGTTACACATGCCTCAAATGAGACCAAGAATGTTACACAAGAAACTGATTGTGATACAACCAAAACAAATTTGAATTTGTCAGGTAAAGGTGACTTTGTCATTAAGTCAAAGAGTATGAAGAGGTCGTTGTCTTTAATTTCTGATTCAGGGATTGAGAGTGAGCCCAGTTCTGTGGCCTGGCCAGATGTTCGAATAAAACCTCAAGATTCCATGAGTGATCGAGATCTTGTACATCAGTTGGTTAGGAGACATGCAATGCACCGCAACTCCCTCGAAGGCTGCCAGACTGAAAGTAATGCTAGCCTACCCAGTGGAATTCAGGCCTCTTTGACTTCTATAAGCTCATTGCCATTTGAAGAAGAGCAACAGGATGTGGAACTTAGCAAACTGACCAAATCGGTTTCTGCTCCGCAGATCAGCAGTCCTGAGGAAAATGAGGATATAGAATGTGCTTTCCAGAATCAAGATATAAGTGACAACAGTATAAAAATGGCTAAAACTTTAGAAGTAGCCACAGTACGGCAAAGTGATCGTCTGCTTAGAAATGCTTCCTCCTTAGAAGATATTCTGGAGGGAGACCTACCAGAGAGTGTTATACTTGCTTGGGACAGTAACAAAGATGAGCACATAAATGAGCACTGTAAAGGCAAACCTGATTTAAGCATAAAAAACCTTGGATGGCTTAAAGAAGATATGGTATTGTGTGATATGGCACTATATAAATCTTTTAATAATGAAGCAACTCCTACAGAAACTGATGAATCAATGGTTTCTCCATACCCCCCACTAAAGGTTCTGGATGAAAGACATGAGGAAGACTTCAGGGCTATAAGTATTTCTTCTCAGGTGTATGACCCAAAAGAGGAAAGCTCTAATAAAGTAACTGCCACATATGATTATAAAGATTGTGATCAGATTTGGAATGAAACACTTATGAAATTTGAGAGTTTTACAGACAACTTAAACAAGGCTTCACTCTGTGAGAGAGAAAACTGTTTTCATCAGATTGAACTGAATGAGGAAGATCAAGTACAACAAAGTACATGCAGTGAAAACCATGAAAATGCACAGAATTTAGAAACCTTAAAAACTGAAAATGAGAACAACTCCAGAGATTGTGAAAGTAACACCCATGATTCTTCTACAGCCAGCCAAGGAAAATCGTCAAAGACGTCAAATTCTGGTTTAGCATTTGTAAACAGAAAAGTAGTGGAGGTGGTAAATATGTCTGTTTCCTGTGCTCCGACATGCTTGCCATTCTCATCTGTTCTCAGGGATTCTCCATCAGTTAGCGGACTTTCAATGAGACAAGCCGTATCTCCTATCACTAGGCAACCATTGGGATCATTTGGAATTATCTCTTCTAATTCATTTTGCATTGATGAAGAAACAAATGAAAGAATGCTAAAGTAAGTACTATATTTCAAAATACTGTAATTACTTCATTTATATCTTGCCTATATTGTAATGCTGCTGAGAGGAGGTGGAGACTAAGAGTGGAAATATTGTACAGCACTATTTTGTAATATGTTTGATAATATAGAAATACTAAGGGGCTCTGCCCCCTGCTCGCTTCGCTCACCCACCCCCAGGTTTGGTTTATTGGATATACAATTTAAAGAGATTGTTATTTTCATGGGAATTGTTACATATGCATTTTTTTCACTTTTACTTGAAAACGTTTGTAAAAACAATACTTGTCTTTTATTTTCCATGGTTAAATCTTTCTCGCAGGACGTATAACGCTGCTCGTGTTGTAAAGGGGGGTGGATGAACACACGCTAAGCAGATGCCATTGGATCATCTGCTGTCTTTCTTCTACTGCTGCTGGCGAGCTGCGTGTTCTTTTTGTCACACTGCACGTCGATTATTTAAAAGCCTGTACAGCAGCTGACATTTTGCCACTTCGTGTCTCTGCCGCTCGCATTGTGAAGGAGGGGCTGAACGCACGCTACGGAGTTGCATCTGCTGGCTTCCTGCTGCTGCTGCTGGCAAGCTGTGTGTTCTGCTTGTCACTTGTTGTTGTTTTAAGAGCTGGGAGCACATGATGTCTGTCTGCCAAAAGCATTCCAACAACTGCTTGGTTAGATGTCCGTGAACTTGTTTCAAATATTGTCTCACTACCTTGTCTCGCGTGACATTAAAGTGTCTCTCACGGGACATCAAATTGTCTTCGCGTGATGTTAAAGTGTCTCTCATGGGAAGTCTTATAAGGCGGTGTAGCACAGTGGCACTACAGCTCAGTTTTCCACCTCACAGTTCTTTAACCTCAGGTTTTATTTGAGATTGTGGTATCATTGGTTGGGGGTTGAATTTTGGTTTTGTTAAGTTTGATTTGATTGTATGGATTATTTGCTTTTAATTAAAATTATTTTTTTTAAAAAACAGAGATTGAGGTATCATCTTTGTGGAGCCTGCACAATCTCAAATAAAAATAGATTTATTTTGGTGGGAGGTGGGCATACAAGTGACTAGTGTCCTTTTGGGGAATGTTCTTGCCCTGAAACCACTGCTTCTGGGGAGGCTCTGTGTGACCCTAAAGAATAAATGGCTTAAAAAAATGGCTTGATAGATCCATCCATCTGACCATTTCTTAAACCATCCAGTTTAATGCAACATGGAATCCTAACCTACCCATCAGGTATGAAGGAGGAGTGCATCCTAGAGACGACAGCAGCCCTATAGACACATCCACATTCACGTATACAGGAGCAGCCAGTCAAACTAATCTGCACTTTCTTGGGACATGGGAAACAAACCAGAATTTCCAGTGAAAACCTTTGCAGACATTTCATATAGACAGAGAAAAAAGTTGATTTTAGACCCAGGACTCTAGAGCAGGGTTCTCCAACTCCAGTCCTGGAGAGCTACTGTGGCTGCATGTTTTCATTCTAACTCTTTTCTTAATTAGTGACCAGATTTTGCTGCTAATTAACTGTTTGCCTTAATTTTAATTGATGCACAACTTAAGGCTCAGGCCCCTTAATTATTTCTTTTTTCCTTAATTAGCAACCAAACAATATTAAGACACAAAATGAACCAACACATAAACAACAACCTGCATCCACCACACAATAACTGAAAATAAAGAAAGATGAAGGCCTCAGTAATGTTGATCTGCTCAGATTCACAAAACATTTTGACAGCGCTCTTAAAAAAGAAAATCAACAGTTTTGGAAATGTCTGCTATGGCAGAATGAGCGCCATGGAAATAACTAATGGGTTTAATTAACAATGAGAATTGGCTTCACATTAAGAAACTGAATGAAGTGAAGTAGGTTGGAGTTTGAGGCCACAACTTAGTTGGTCGTCTGTTGGCTCTTCACATCAAATTTATGTTTAGGTGCTGTTTAAGGAAAAAAGAATCAATTCAGAGTCTCAAGAAAAGTCATTTAAAATAAAGGGAAATAGTTAATTAGCAGCAAAAACTGGTCAGTAATTAAGAAATGAGTTAGAATAAAAACTTGCAGCCTCAGAAGCTCTCCAGGACTGGAGTTGGAGACCCCGGCTCTAGAGGTTTGAGATAGCAGCATTAACCACTTTTAAGGCTATGATGCATGAAATTGTTAGAAGTTTCAATAAATATAATAAATAACATGTTTTCTTTTTAGTTTTTGTAAAGCCAAAGAAGATTTGCTTAATGAACTGAAATTTCAAGGGATTCTATACAGTGATCTGCCACAGTTAGCTTCGGACATGCCATATTTTCCACCTGATGAAGAGGAAGAGAATTTTGAAGAAGGCATTCACTTAGTAGTTTGTGTTCATGGACTAGATGGTAAGAACATCTTCATTGTAGTTTTAACAGTTGATTTAAATACAGTGCCTTCAATAATGTTTGAGACAAAGAAACATTTTTTCTTTGATTTACCCCTTAACTCCAAAATTTAAAGTCATAAATCACACGATTCAGATATGATTAAAATGAACATTGCAGACTTTAATTTAAGGGTATTTGCATACAGTTCAGCCACACCATGTAGAAATGACAACATTGTTTATACATGGTTTCTCCATTTCAGGGACACAGCAATGGCAGGTCTATTAAAGCAGTCATATTCAGTACTTTGTTGCATATCTCTTTTATGCAATTACTTCTAGATGTCGGTGATTCTTCAACATCACCAAGTGCTGAGTATCTTCTCTGGTGATGCTCTGCCATACCTCTATTGCAGCCATCTTCAGCTCCAGCTTTTTTCGGAGGCTTGTCCCCTTAAGTTGTCTCTTCAGCTTATTGAAGACATGCTCAATTTGGGAATTGTTCCAAACATTATGGTGGGCGCTGTATGTATATTAGATTTTTTTTAAGTCTGAATGAGCTACCTTACCTTACCTATACTGTTATGCAGTAAGATGTCAGAGCATGCTCTATTTTCCTCAGTGTCTTTAGTCTGGGATTTTTAATGTAAGTGAATGTAAAAAACATTCTATGTGCCTAAAAATTATAAGATTGTGTCAGTTGGGTACTAAATTTAGAATTAAATTAATTTAGAATTAACATGACTTTTTAAATTTAAATTTAAAAAATTATTATCCAGATAAAAAGATGACTTTCGTTAAGTTTTTTAACAAAATCCAATATTTCCCTCATCTTATTTCAGAAAACTGTACATTTACACTTGAGCAGTTAACTCGGGTAATACACGAAGAAAATAAAACAAAATAAATTTGATCATCAAAAGACAGGAATGACGTCCTTAAAGCAAAAGAAAAAAAACATGGAGTAAAGCAAAAAGGCACGACCAAGAGTCAAAATATCTTCAGATACACACAGCAAAGAATGTCACAAAGATGACAGGAAGCAGTTGCACAAAAAGACAAAAAAAGAAGTTTTCTGTGGGCTGTTTGGGACATAAATCATTCATAACAAAGTGACAAATGATACATGACATGGGAGTAATTGCAATGCTTAATGACTGGAGAAGTGAAAAATGGAAAATGATGATGTCCTAAAATTGTAAAGAAAAATAAAATTATGCAGCGTATGCATTTTTTTCCTGTTTCGCAGCATTTGTGACAGCAGTACTGATAAAATACACACTGTAGGAATGTAAAGAGCATGAAGAAGAAAGCAATTTGTTATTTTATAGATTCAGAAGTAGTCAGTGAGAGTATTTATTTCTAGTTCTAGTAATAGTGAGGCAAACAAAAGTAAAGATAGTGCGCAAATGGTAAACTCTGATGCCACCGCTCAATGTGTAAGGTATGACAAGAGTGCTGGGCATTTTGAAAGATCCACTCATCTGCAAGTTGCAGGACAAATGTAAACAACAGAAGTTCCTATACTGTATTAGTCTTACAACATATTAGACATGACCGTAACTGAGCTCATCAGACACGTGCAGCAATTGATCCACTAGCTCATACTGAAACTAAATGACGTGGAGCACATGTGGTCTGATTTCAGTTACAAGTTGCTGACTTCCTTTGTGTTTCTTATATGAAGCTGCATACTTCAAAAGCTGGAAGCTGAAATGTGCTTGTCAATTAAACATTTATTTGAAAGACTTTATGGACAGCAGATCAAGAGTAAAAAACATTTCAGCTTACTTCTCAGGAGTTTTCATTGTATTACCTATCACTTTGTACAGTAGTGAGAAATCCTTTTGGAAATCACATACCTGAGCAGAATGTTGTTGTTGACAAATTGCTTATGGTTTGGAAAGATCGTTTGGTATGAAGCAATGCAAACATCATGCAATTGTTGTGTTGGCTGTATGTCTACTGAATAACAGGCAAAGTTTACTGATAGCTTGAGAAGAAGTTGCTAGAGTTTTTCAAACGGCTGAAAACTAAACTTGTTCTTATTTTATTTTTGAAATTTTTATTGTTGTTTTCATTTTTTACTTAATAGCTGAAAATGCTTTATATTGTGAAAAGTATCAGGTGCCAGAATAATGTTTTAAACATTTTCCCATTCTCTCTCTCTTTCTCTGTCTCACACACTCTATCACAATTGATAGTTGATGTAAATCACTCAACCTTATTTCTTTTTAGTATCTAAAATGGCATACTGTGCTCTAATTTTAAGGTTTGATATTGTATACTCTCACTATATATATACATTGTGACCACATGTGGGCGCCAGAGAGCCCCAAACCACAGATCCAGAAATGCACCACATGTAAGTAGAATAGAGGATTGGTTTTCTTCTCCCAGGCACTTCCTCAATCAGAACCAGAATATCTTTATTGTCATTGTAACAAATACAACAAAATTAGGTGCAGTCCCTGCAGTGTCAAAATATAAATAAAAAATCCTCTCCCAATCACATACCACAACAATACATCCATTCATATTCCAATTTGTTGAATCCAAACACAGGGTCACAGGGGGCTGCTGGAGCCAATCCCAGCCAACACAGGGAGCAAGGCAGGAACCAATCCTGGGCAGAGCACCAACCCACCGCAGGACACACACACCCACCACACACTAGGGTCAATTTAAGATCGCCAATGCACTTAACCTGCATGTCTTTGGACTGTAGGAGGAAACCTACGCAGACATGGGGAGAACATGCAAACTCCACAAAGGGAGGACCCGGGAAGCGAACCCGGGTCTCCTAACTGCTAGGCAGCAGCGCTACCCACTGTACCACCATGCTGCCCACAACAATACAACAAAATGATAAATCTAAACAATTCTTCCTTCTTCTGTACCTCCTTTGAATTTCACCCACTGCCTCCTGACTCTGACTCCCCGAGCCATGGTAGTGGGCTCCCTTTAAAGTGAACCCGGGAATACTTACAGTGATGTGACGTGGCCTGTTGTAAGGACTTCCGGGTTATACACCAACCATGGAGATCCTCCCCTAGCAGCTCCCTCTATTGTCTCCCAGGGATCCCTACAGGTCTGCATCTCCGGACTCCAACTCCCATGCTGCTCAGCAGGTGTCCAGACTGGAACTCTATAAGAGGAACACTGCCACCTAGAATGGTAGGGAATGAACTGCTTCCCTACTCGTTTCTATAGTCTTTGGGCATCCCTATCTGGACTGGAATAATAATGCATTCCAGCTGGGTATTTGCCCCCAGTTACTCCATCCTTCCATTAGGAATCCTCTTCCATCCTGGGAATGACACCACTTTGGCCACAGCATTCTTATGTTGTTTTAAATGTGCTACAGTATATAAATAAATTGACATTGACATTGACACCCATCCATCCTTTTGGGCACCTACAATATACAATATCAATCTATCTATCTGTCTATCTATCTATCTCTCTCTCTCTCTCTTTATCTATCTCCATCCATCCATCTATTTATCTATGCTCCTGCTCAAGAGTATGTATTTTTGTTCAACCAGGAACTATCATGGGTGAGGCTCTGGTGATGAATGTTACTGATAGGTTCACCACACACTGGCACCATCTTACGTGTCTAGTTAGTTAGGACATTAGACAGTTATTGGTGAAGATGGAGCACCCCACTTTGCACCACATTACTCTTCATAGTTACCCTGGTGTTCTACACCATGCACTGCATCAAGCAATAATCTCCCTCATGAAGTCAAGATGACTTTGAGGCAATAAGGTATGTGTATGTGGGTTAGGGGTCCCCATGAACTCCTGAACACGCCTTACTTTGCATCACATCACTAATCATAGCTGCCTCCTTTGTGTGCCATGCCATGCACCACATTGAAGCAATAACTTCCCTTGTGAAGTTGTGATCAGTTGAAAGCAGTAAGGTGGAAGGGTCACCCGTGAACTCCCAAATGTGCCGCACTTTGCACCACATCATTCTTCGTAGTTTCCTCCTTGGTGAACCGCGTCATGTACCTCATCAAAGTAATAAATGTAAGGGGTAGGGTTGTCCCCCTAAACTACTGAACATGCCCCACTTCACACCACATCATTCTTTTTTGCATGTCACATATTTTGCATAAAGGTTATAGTTTCTGTTTTGAGATGAGTGGGAACACAACACATGGAAGTGTGGCCAACATTGTATAGGAACTCATTGGTTCCTGAAAACAAAGTTTGTGTAGTTGGAAAACACCTTATATTTTTGTGACTATCCTTACAACTATGGCATACTTTCAAACTACTTGCTGTTCTCATGTGATGCCACTGCCTATTCAAGTTTAAGTGACCCCTAAGCTTTGACATTACATCCTAATTTTCCTGCAGGTTTCTCAAATCACCTAGTTGGTCTCAAGCCCAGGGGCCACCTACCCCCTAAAGTCTGCCCCTGATAACACTAATTGATTCCCAGTTAAAAGGATCAATTTGAATGATAAATTCATTCATTAAATTATCCTAGAAATTAATTTAATAACATTTTAAATCCAACATTTATGTTTGAATATTTCTCACAGTTTTGGATAATCTAAAAATGTCTTCTCCTAATTATTTTCTAAAATATATTCTTTTTAATTATATTTTAGGTAACAGTGCAGACCTACGACTGGTGAAAACTTTCATAGAACTTGGGCTACCTGCATCAAAACTAGACTTTCTAATGTCAGAACGGAATCAGGTAGGCACGTAATAAATTCACACGTCTTGAATGTTTGGTTTGTGTTCATGTACCATTCCTTGTATATTCTTCTGTCCGGAAGCCTGAAGCCATTGCAGTATTGTTTTCTTTTATAGGTGGCACAGAGGTTTGTACTGCTGCCTCCCAGATGCAATATTTTTTTGGGTTGGACTCCTACACCTGCTTGCAATGAAGTTTCCATTCTAAGGTTAATTGATGGGTGTAAATTGCCTCTGTCTGAGTGTTAGTGTGGGTGTTAGTGCATGAACCCATTGATAAACTGACGCCTTCTTCAAAGATGTTTTGGGCATTGCACCTGATGCTGCTGGGATAGTTTCTGTCATCCTAAATTGAATTAAACAGGTTAAAGTGTGTTACTGTATTTCAATGTATTCTTTGTTTAATCTGACAGTTTTTATCCTTGTTTACTCATACATACTGAACCTCTTTTCCTTCTTAGCCGTGCAGTGATAATGGAATAATTTTCTTAATTTAGATTTTCATCAGCTCAGTTGTTAATGATGCTGGAATCTGTAAAAAAATATCCTGAAATAAAACAATTAACAAACTTACTCTATTTAAAATGTATAATTAGATGATTGTTTCTGTCCTTGGTGCACAATGTTGAAGAAATCAGCAGTACTGGAAGATAATTTTGGTTAAGAGACATTCACAACTTTGTTTTCTCTCTTCCTCATGGGAAAATGAGTCTTTGATGACATAACAGACTGTGTTTAGCATCGTATTATATGGAAGTGGAAGTACATCCATGCAAGATAACTACCCCATGTCCCATATTTTTAACAGTATTTTTCTACCACCCCATGACTATCCCTAACTATTGGAACTTCACATAGCAGGGTCAAATTTTTGATGCTGCCTTGATATGATGGAATAAAGACTGCAATCTAGTGATCACTGTTCAATGTGTGTTCAGAGAAAGAGATAAAACTCCCGAATATCAGAGCTGCACCGTGAAGTTAAGTTATGGTTCTCTGAAATGAAGAAGTAGAGAACAGTAATTTAGTCAAGTCACGTTAAGTGATTTTAAGGTCATACCAGCCATACACTTTATTGCAGCATACAGAGAGCCTTGGTTCAACTTATACACAACAGCAATAACAAATATGGCAAATGTACTGCATATAAATAAGCTACTAGAAGCACATCTGAAGTGTGTGGGGTAGCACAGAGTTCAGAGTCTGGACAGTCAAAGGGTAGCAGCTGCTGCAGAACCTGGCAGAAGTAATTCAGATGTTACAAAATCTGTTGTCAAATGGAATTGGGACAAAGAGTCTGTGGGAGTGGTCCTCCACAATGCTCTAGGCTTTGCAGATGTGGCTCTTAATAAAGACGTCTTTAATGCAGGGCAGAACGGCACCAATGAACTTTTCTGTTATGTGATAAGTGATTATCATTCATCTCCTTTACAGGTAAAATGAAATTAAAATCCCTCAACAACTCCCCTTTCCTAAAAAAAGCTGCTATCCCCAATGCCTATCCCATCCCTTCCAACAGAAGGAAGTTTGACTACCGCAGAAGCCTGCTGAGCCTCCATGGCTGGGATAGCCTCTTGCACCCTGTGACCTATGTAACGGATGTGTGGGTTCAGGAAAACAATGACAAATATTTAATTCTTAATCTTGTTTTTTTTAGACTGATACCTTTGCTGATTTTGACACAATGACAGACAGGCTGCTTGATGAGATAATTCAACATATTCAGCTGTATAACCTCACAATACAGAGAATAAGGTAAGATAATTAGAATACAATACAATAAAATACAACTTATTTTTGTGAAGTGCTTTTCATTGAGTGTAGGAGCACAGCACTGTGACATGCTCTCAGGTAAAATGCAAGTATTTATATAATTATAAACTGCTAAATACAAAGTTCATACACATACTGACATTGATTTGTTTAAACTCACAGGAAAATGAAGTATCTTAAAAGCTAATTAACATAAATAGAACTTAATATCTGTCCATTCATTAATTGTTGACCTATGGCCAGTTGACAATGGACAGAATTAGAAACACAAAGGAAGTTGGAATATCCTAAATTAGCATTTACTGCCAAATATTATTATGCTTAAGATAAAAAATATTGACAAAGGGATTGGAGTCATTTAAAAGTTTTATATACTGTAAAAATAGTATTTGCCTATTTCCTCTGTTTTTTTACTGAGTACAGATGCAGAGTGCTGTAACAAGTTCTCAGGTAAAATACAAATTTAATTTTACAAATTACTAAATACAGAATTAGAACAGATAAAGACACAGATTTGTTTAAGCATACAGGAAAACAAAGTAGATTGAAACCGATTCACATAAATGGAAACCAACAATATGGGTCCATTAATTCATTGTTGAACTATGGCAAGTTAGAGCAGTAGAGTGTTGTACCATGTTAGCCATAGATTGATGCAGGAGAAATTAGGGTGAATTGACACCTTTTATTGGCCAACTAAATAGATTACAAATGCAAGCTTTCGAGGCAGCTAAGGCCCCTTCATCTGCCTTGCAAGCTTGCATTTGTAATCTATTCAGTTAGCCAATAAAAGGTGTCATTTCACCCTACTTTCTCCTATGGCCAGTTAAAAACAGAGGAGAGGAAAACAGAAACTCCAGTCAGCAGCATAACTCTGTTTGGGTCCATGGTCAGTTGTAAGAGAGAAAGTCAAAGGTAAAGGCAGACAATCATAGTCCTGGAGACCTCAGCCAACTGATTGCCATTTTATAGTAGAGTTCGTGCTGGGCCGTCAAATCTGATGACAGAATCCCTTCCTAATGATTCCAAGGCTCCCAGTATCTCAGATGACTTTTCCATTGGCAGGAGAAGAGCTTGGCAGTAGAGTGCGAAGTGCCACCACAATAATGGAAAGTCTTCCAGGTGCTATGGTATCAAAGCATTTCCACAGCAACACAACAAGCACCTCAGTGTTGTATTAGCTTTACACTAGACATACTGGGACCTGAGTTGTACAAATAGTTCTACTTTGGACTTGTCTATTCATAGAATATTACTCCATAGGGCTTAGAGAATGCCTTTACAAATAATAGACATGCATTGATGTTACCCTTGGACAGCAGATGTTTCCAGTTTGGATCCCATTTTTAATGAGTCTCTTGCTTACCATGAAGTCATAAACACTCACCTTAGTTGAGGCTACACAGGCCTGCAGCTCTTTGGATGTTTTTCTGGGATCCTCTGTGACTTCTTGAATGAGTCATCACTCTGCCCTTGGAGTAATTTTGGCAGGCCAGCCAAAAGAAGAAGAACAAATGGAAAACTTCTGGAAGATTCACCACTTTTCCTGAACTTCCCTGTTTGGAAATAATGGCTCCTTTTGTGTTGCAGTCAAGTCCCAGAACCTTAGAAATGGTTTTGTAACCCTTTCCTGATTGGTAAGGTTCAACAACTTTTTTCCTTATCTACTCTGGCAGTTTCTTCAAGTCTTCTTCTAGAAACCTTGTGGTGACTACATCAGTCCATGGTAAGGGTCAACATGTGGTGAAGTTTAGATCCAGCAGAGCTGACTGCAATCTGTTTTGTTTATCTTCAAACAAATGAGTCTAATTAACTGTGGTCAGCTGTTCAAGTGATTAATTAAAGGGGCAATATATTTTTCACACAGGCAATACGAATGTTAAATATATTAAGTAGCAATTTTGAAATGGTGTTATATGTTTACTCTGGTTCCCTTTATCTAATATTTCATTATATCTAAAGTTAAGAAGCAATTTATTGTGAAAAAACATAAAAATATAGGATATTAGGAAGACGACAAATACTTTTTCTCAGAACCTATAAAGATTTGGAATGTTCTGTGTCTTACCACAATTTGAGATGGCTATAAAGTTTTAATATCATTGTATTATCACTGTAATATTGTAGTATTTATTGCTGTATTTTTGATTGACATGAGTTTTATAAAGCTGTAAACTAATGCATATTCACTCAATTATTTATTAAATATATAATTTCCAATTTATATAGCTTACTGTATGCATTTCTGCTCTGTGAACAGCAGATGGGGATGTTGCATTCTTAGTGTGTGCAAACAAGGAGTTTCAAATTAGTTACAGTTCTACTACATATACTGGATGTTAAAACAAAGGAGTGAGTTAAAAATTAAGATTATGTCACTGTAGAAGGGATTTTAGACATCATATAATATAGTTCTCTTTTTTCTTTTTGTATTGTATTGTAGCTTTATAGGGCACTCCCTGGGCAACATCATAATCCGATCTGTGTTGACAAGGCCACGCTTTCGCTATTACCTGAATAAGTTGCACACATTCCTTTCTTTGTCCGGACCTCACTTGGGAACACTTTACAATAACAGTGCTTTGGTCAGTACAGGTGGGTATAGACTATTCTTACCATCAAGTTATTGTTCAGATAATGCATTATATTTGCATATTTTTTTTATAAACTGATTGAAAACAAAAAGACTCGAGACTTGTTTAAAATTGAAACCTTGTTTTGAAAACATTAGCTAAATTTCTTACAAATATTCTTACAAATTATTTTACACATAATACAGTATTTATTAATTTCAATGATGTATGCGTTCAGGAGACATCCTAATCCGATTCCAGAGCCACCTCAGCTGGCTTCTTTTGATATGGAGGAGCAGTTTCTCCACTTTGAGCTCCTCCTAATTTTCTGCGCACCCCCCCACCCTAGGTCTAAGGCTAAGTCCCCTTGTATCTGCAATTTACTTCTTTTGGTCACTACCCAAGGAAACCTGGAGAGGGTATTCCTCCCTTGGGATGAGATGCTGCCTCAGGTAGAGGACTTTAAGTATCTTGAGGTCTTCATCAGGAGTGAGGGAAGAATGGATTGTGAGATTTACAAGTGTATTGGAGCAGCAACAATCAGTCATGATGGAGAAAGAGCTGTTATATTCAGTTGAAAAATCCTAATCCATCCATTATAACACAGTGGAGAAAGAAAGTTCAAAGGTTTTTTTTAGAATTTGCAAAGAATTTATTAACATTCTCCTTAAATAAGGAAACTTTGCTCTGAGCTCCTTTGATTCCTGTCACCAGTTTACCACTAATCTAGTGGCTCATTACTTGCGCAAAATTTGGTTCTAATGTAGGAGGCATTTTTAAGGCCAAGATGTTGCTATCAGTTGCTCCCATGCACAACAATCATACATTGTGTATATTTTGGGAGTCACTTCATATCCGTACTTTTAGAGATTTCTGTGTTGACAACAGGCATGCATCCTCTGAATATGTATGTTTCAAATACATATTTCCAGTTGCTCACTGCTTATACAGTGTACAAATTATGAACTTTGTTAAAAGACACCTACCCAACATCTTAAATTTTCTGTTGGCATCTAGAATTGAAATGATACAATCTAGTAATGATGGAAATATTCTGTAGTCAAGTTTTCCAGATTCAAGTACTGCACTGCCGATGACCTTCTAATTAGAATCTTAAAATACTGGAAGGAATTCAGCCATCATCAAGGCATGCTCTTCATCACTTTACACAAAGTATGGTGTAATCCAGTTAGATTGTTCATTGCACACATGTACAGTAATCCCTCGCTATATCGCGCTTCGACTTTCGCGGCTTCACTCTATCGCGGATTTTAAATGTAAGCATATCTAAATATATATCACAGATTTTTCGCTGGTTCGCGGATTTCTGCGGACAATGGGTCTTTTAATTTATAGTACATGCTTCCTCAGTTTGTTTGCCCAGTTGATTTCATACAAGGGACACTATTAGCGGATGGCTTAGAAGCTACCCAATCAGAGCATGTATTACATATTAAATAAAACTCCTCAATGATATACGATATGCTTCCCGCGCGGTGCTTGATTGTTTGCTTTACTATGTCTCTCTCACTCTCTCTGCCTGACGGAGGGGGTGTGAGCAGAGGGGCTGTGAGCAGAGGGGCTGTTTGCACAGAGGCTGTTTGCCTAGAGGATACGGACGCTCCTCTACAAAATGCCGCTTTATCGTGGTGCTTCGGCATTCTTAAAAGCACGTATTGATTTTTTGATTGTTTGCTTTTCTTAGCGAGCGCTCTCTCTGACATTCTCTGCTCCTGACGGCGCTCCTTTGAAGAGAAGATATGTTTGCATTCTTTTAATTGTGAGAAAGAACTGTCATCTCTGTCTTGTCATGGAGCACATTTTAAACGTTTGACTAAAGGGTGTTATTTCATGTCTAGAGGGCTCTAATAATGTTAACACTGTGGGAGAGTTTATAAGGGCTTAAAATATATAAAAATATCCATACAAACATATGGTTTCTACTTTGCGGATTTTCACCTATCGCGGGGGGGTCTGGAACGCTACCCCCGCGATCGAGGAGGGATTACTGTATATTTAAACTAAGAGTATCCAAAATATATGGAGGGCAAGACCCAAAGTATTAAAGGTGTCATTAAGTGCTTGCCTCACTTGGTACACTCAAATTATATTAGGAATGTACTTGTTTATTCCTCAGAGTAAAATGTAGAGAATCACAATTACTACATATCCTTTAATAGCATTGTTTGGAATAACATCAAATGAGTCACAGCATGGATTACAGTTACAATCCATTATTTCTAAACTTTTTTTCTGTGATTTTGTATGAAAACATTAAATAAAAAATATTTGTCACCTATCACTACAGTATCACTACAGACTACCTGGCGTAACCTATAAAAAATAATTTATTATTTTGGGGTTTATTTCTTTAACAATAAGAATGTTTTATTCTTGTTTTTTAAGGTAAAGTTCCAACAAAGAAGTCTACATGACACCTTTCCTTTAAAAACCCTTGACCCATTAACAAACTGTTTAGCATAAATGTTCAATGCAAAACCACTGTAGGGAAGCAGCAGTAGCAACCAGAGCAGCCTAAACATTCGATGACAGTTTCAAATGTTGCATAAAAAAAAACCAACTCAATAACAGTTGTAAAAGGAGACACAACAATATAAAACAGTTGGGGAACCACCCTGGTGACCCCATATAATTTGAAGGATTACACAAAGCAAAGAATATGCAATAAGGTACAGAAACATCTTTTAAGATGTGAGTTCTACAATTAATTCCAAAATGGCTGAACTGCTGGTCATATAGCTTCCAGGCAGGAAGGGGCGGATATAAGAAGGGCGGACAAAGGAAGTGACGTCAGAGGTGAAATGCCTGTCAGTCTTCCATTCTATATACTGAGGAGGAGAGAAGACATTATCAAATGGCACTAACCTCTGGTTAGGTGCATAATTACCATCACTAGAGCCCTTAAGCTGTCTCCCAAGCCCATGTGCATGACACAGTAAAATCAAAAAGTGAGTAAAAATGTTCCAGACTCTCTAAAACATAAAAAAAGTTGAGAATGTGATACATTACACTACTAATACAGCTGTTTAAGAAACAGCACACTTTGTCCGGATTGTGTACAAGATTCACCTGTTAGCTAGCATCTGCTACATAAAATGGAAATCAGAATGTCTGCATCCTGCCAACCAGAAACAATGTATATTTAACAGGAATGTCTTCTCTTATGAGATTGTCCTAATCCTAATCACTGTCTTAATCCAAATAAAATGATTTTTGTTTATTGCCATGCTAAAAAAAAAGAAGTGAGTCAGCGGCACACATTTTAGCTGTATAACCTTGATATGGTATGTTATTTTAATATTATCAATTGAATGAAAGCTTAATGACATTTAGAGTGACATATTTTTACTTTCATTTTGTTTGTTTTCCAGGTCTCTGGCTTATGCAGAAGTTGAAGAAGTCTGGGTCTCTTTTACAGTTAACTTTTAGAGACAATACTGATCCTCGTAAAACCTTCCTGTATTTGCTAAGCCAGAAGCCAGGTAACTGCTAATTTAATTGTTTACCTCAGAATTGCTTATTAGGAGTAACTATGTCAAACTATGTCAAATTGTTGTTTCAAATATACTTTTTGTAACACGCTGGTAGATGATGGTGTAGTCAGTTCTACTTTAAATTTGATATTAAATGATTGGTTAACTCTTGGGTCTCACTGCTTGAAGCATGTCCTTTGCATTTGAAATTTTATACTGGTACATTTGTGTCCCTAGATGAGGCATCCCATTGGAGACAAGTAAGAAAAAGTATTCACAGCGTAACATTCAGGTGGAGTTAGAGACTTAGTTACCTGGTTTAAAATTAGTTATCAAAGAGTTTGTTATCACAATTTTCTTTTTCTTTAGTATATATTTTTGTAACATTGAGTCATATTCAAAAGTAATAGTAATAATGAAATATAATTACATGCAATAAAATATATCTTTAATATCATTTTACAATATTGTGTGCCTGGAATTGCTGTCATACTTCATAGACAGTAGATTCCAGATGAAGTAATGAAAAGATTCACTGTTAGTTGTTTTGGGAGGTGAAGGGTCTGTGATTAACTGTAGTTCACATTTCTTAAACATGGTATTTTTCAAAGAACTACCCAATGGAGATTTAAAGTCTGTACTGAAGTCTCAAGGTACAATTTTTGACTGTATTTGAACATGATAGATAGTGGTTCTTTGTGGTGCTTTTCTGATAAATTACAGTGTCGAAGAAATATTAATCATTCTAATCTTTATATAATACAGTTTTTGGTGTAACAGTTTAGTCACTGTAGCATAAAGTGTCATTGAGCCATCTTTTATGAATTTCTACGTAAGCTAAGTTGCTTTTATTATTTACTTTTATGGACATGAACATTATGTCACTTACCCACTTCAGTTCCAAAGAACAGGAGAGCTGTGTTGGTGTGACTAAAGTTTAAGCAAGACACTGCATAGATAAGTATGGGATGGGACAGAAGCAGAAACCTCTCTTCACATATAACAAGACCCACCCCAGCATTCTGGTAGAGTAAGGAACTTAGCTGGTACAGTGATGAATAAGTAAACACATTACTACCATAGTGAATACAGAAACAATATCATTATTTGTGAATTGAATAAATAAATACACACCCACATACATCTAACTCTGCCCCATTCCATGTCCTGCAGCGAGGCGTACTTGCTTCAGGTTGCATGACTGCAGGTGTTTGACTGTTTTGCTGACAGGAGAAGCTGTGAAATAAGTTAAAGAAAAAACTTTACAAATATACAGTTACTGCTCTCAAGGTAAACTAATACACAGTTGATGTCATACAGAGTGTTTCTGTGTTTTACGATGAGTTTGCAAATTCACCTATGCTTTTCAATGGGAGATTATGAAAAATGTCTAGATCATTCCGTATTCTTCATAGCTCAATGAAATTTGAACAATTTCCTTAAAGAATGAGTGTGCCAAATTTCAACAAAATTAGCTCACAGAGGCAAGTTGTTTCATGTGGTCAAACTGACATGCATGGCTATTGCAATAGGTGCTTTTCACATTGTATGTGAATGCACCTAAAAATGGTACATATACTTTAACATCTACACAAAATATGACAACTTGGCTGATCTTCTTAACTGGATGTCTTGGTAAGGCCTTAATGGCAACAAGCTGAGGAGAGCAGACCGAACTATTCTTTCCCCAGCTACAGTGTTGATATCTTTCTGAGATTCTTACAGTATATACATTTCCATACCAGATGAGAGGTAATGTGCGGCCACGGTTCTCTTCTCAAGTATGGTGTGGTGGGTACACCTCCAGGTGAATTATCCCAGGAAGCATTGTTAATAAATTATTTGTTAATTTGTGAAAAATATAGAGTTTATGAAAGATTTAAGTATAGGGTGGTCCAGATCAAATTATGCAATTTTCATTGCGCTATAACTTATTAAGTTTATTACATAGAAAATCACCTGAAAAATCCCAGACCATCGAGAAGTGTGCAAACTGACAACATGAAGATTCATCTTCGTGCCTAACTGGAATCGTCCCCGCATAAATCAAAGTCATCCAGACGATCTGGATCTGCATAATTAGATCTGGACCACCCTGTACTAGGGTGTTGTACTGTGTTAGCCATTATGAATGTAGTGAGAAGTCAAACAAAATGACACCTTTTATTGGCTAACTAAAAAGATTACAATATGCAAGCTTTTGAGGCAACTCAGGCCCCTTCTTCAGGGGTCATTTTGAAAGATTTTAGAATGCTTTCATTTAAATTTGCTGTTACAGCTGTAAAAAAGACAGAAAAGGTTTTGGGGTTCCACCTCGTATATTCGAATTCTTACAAAGAAAAAAAATTATTGAATTTCAATAGAGCCAAGTAGTCACTTCAGACTGTGTCCAAAGCGGGACTGAGGAGTGAGGGAAAGTGGCTGTTTTTATAGCTGCTGAGGAGGAAAGGATGTGTCCAAGGGGCCTGAACTGGAAATGAGGTCACTAGTCGTGAAAATGGAGTAAGGCAGACTTCTGTTCAGAGCATCTGGAGGGGAGAGAGAAAAAGGGGTTAGTGTATCCCATTAACTCCCTGTTCCAATATATCATGTTCCAACAAGCCCTTTGACTTCCTCCTATAAACTAGTGTGTGTGACACAGCAAGAACACCTATACGTGCATCCTGTATGCATACAGTTTGTGTATTAATCTTCAGATTTAATTACATTTCATTTTCTGAGCTTTCCTGTATCAAAGGGCTATTTGAATAATCCGTAGTTAGTTGAATTCACATAAGGAAAGAGTTTACCTTGTATTTGTCAATAGCTATGTATTGTTGAAGATGTCATACTTTCTCTCCATCAAAAGTAGAAAATGGTAAGATACTGTAATATGAAAGTTAGTTTATGAAAGTTAGTTTTTTAATTTTTAACATATTATTATATTATGTTTGCAACAGCAACAATGCAAGATTTCCTATTAGACACAATCGGGGAGATTGCAGCCTTTATGCCCCGATTCTCAAAAAGCACAATTCCATCCTGTATCCTTCAATAATATCTAATGTGTAATTCTTTCTTCATTTAGTTTAGTCTTCTTACCTCTAGAATCAAAGAGTCCTACCCCATGCAACACTTCACATTTCATTTAATGCTACATCTAGAATTTGAGTGGTGACACCTTGATTGTTCACCTTATTTTCCTCTACTCCTAAAGGTCAACATTCTGAGTGCTCTTTCACCAGGTGTCTAGAAGAATTCTGTATTTCTCACATAACTAATCCTAATGCTGCTTGCAATAAATAGCTTTAAAGGCTGACTAAAGATGACTGATGCATTGTCCTAGGCATATACTGAATTCAATGGGGCTTTGTCTAAATAAACCCAGCAGCTTATTATATATGACTTATAGTTGAAGGGGGTGTCAGATTTATGATCTGTAGTTTCTGGATCTCATTGACTTGAAGATATCCGATTACATGACTAAAAATATACCTTTTTAGCACACTTTTACATTTCCAAAGTATCAAAGGCTTGCCACATTCTGACAGCCAGTTATGTGCTGCTGTATGAAGTTTTTCCAGGTAGGGCATTTTCAGCCGCACGTTTGGCCTTTTCATTTTCAGATGCGCCTTTCTTCTGTTTGTGTGGTCCAAAACACTCATGTTCCCTTTTTCCTCAGGACTGTGTTGTAAGCCTTGTAGTTTTAGGTGAGTGCTCACTGGGTGTCAAGCTAGCGCACATGAGCCCACCCCTATAACAGGATAAAATCAAAAAAACAAATTTGTGATTTTGTCAGGGTGGGTCATTGAATGTTATCACTGGGGTTGTCAAATAACACGTCTGGAAGTCACGGGAGCATGCCATGTCTTGCCCTTTAACCTCCAATGTCCCATCAATATGCCTGTTTTTCTGAATTGCTCACAGTAGCTAGCTTTTCTGAAACAAAAAAATAACTGAAATGGATGCAATAATACATTTTAAACATGAATCTCCTGTTTATGTTGTTGTTTTTTCAGGATTGCAATATTTTAAGAATGTTGTTCTAGTGGCATCTCCTCAGGATCGCTACGTTCCTTTTCACTCGGCTCGAATAGAGATGTGTAGAACTGCACTGAAAGATAGAAGTACAGGTAAATGATTTGAACTACTTACATGACAAATGGTAAAAAATGACTGAGCTATTATTACCAACAATATCATAACTTAAAAAGAGTTTTAATTTACACTGACATTTATTTTAAAATATTTAAATGACAGTGTGTCATGTGAATTGTTATTTACATGTCATTATTCATTACCATGTCTAAGTTTTAATGCAGGCTTGAAAGCTGAAACAAAGTTTCATGCTCTTGTCATGTCTTCATTGAGTTTCTCTTCTGACATTCAAGGATTTGTTGTCATGTGAATTACCTGTTACGAATGTCTACTTTGTGTCATTTTATGTGTTTGTAACTTGCAATTGACGTTGCGGTAAGAGTACAGTCATGACTTGTGCACTGTGCAATTGTGAAAAGCTAATACTGTTCTAACACCTTAAGAAAGCACTTTCCATTATCTCAGATCCACAACATGCTTTAAACCATTTGCATTCCTGGCAATCAAGCAATTGATATATCATTCAATGAATTACCAGCACTCTCAGAAACAGCATTTACTCCTTGCCATTAAACTGTTAACTCCTATACAATCTTCTGCTTGACTTGTGACCAACACTCTTTACATACAAACCTGTACTTCTAATTATTATGTATTATCAATTTAATGTTACTGGCCAGTTACTTATCTCTAATAACTGTTTTTATATCTGTTGTTTATTTTTAATTTCATATGATTGTATACTAATTAATTTTGTATTGCCATTATTTTGTTTAGGTATATGTGTAACTGTAATATGTACTGTATTGTCACTGCCTTTCACTGTACCAGCAGGACAAGCAACAAATACTTTACTATGCTGTACTATATACATACTATAGATACTGTTAACAGTAAGTCTGGGACATAGACAAGATGCAATTTGTAATTTTCTTCAGAATTAAAGAAATTCCTTTTTTAACAAAAAAACGTACAAGGGGGGACCCAAAAATTCCCAAAATCGATCAATATCAAGGGAATAGAGTGTAGTGATCAAATATGCTGCTAGGTATTGTACACCTATAAGTCTGGTTAAACAGTCTACCAAGAGTCAGCTGAGTTGCCTGGGTGTTTAATATATTTCTACAGTCCTGCGTGTGATTTTTTTCTCTAAACCAGAAAAATTCAGACATGAGTGTCAGTAATCTTTGGGCCCTAGAAACCAAGTTACCCAAACTATTCTGTAACATTTCAGTACTTTACCACTCTGATGCTGATCTTTCTGATCATATAGGTCATTGTGATAGCAATTGACGAGAAGAATTCATAATTAATTGTAGAATTATAGTATTTGAGGGTTCCTCTAGTATCTCTAACTAATCAGCACATCATCATCTCATAACTGGCTTAGGTTTTGACTTTGGTATTTTTCCATCCAGCCGTTTTAGCTCTAGATCATCCTCAAGAAACTGTGACACACAGACAGACACGCACCCATCATCGAGATGTCAGTGTTTCGGTATCAGGGAACCCTAAAATGTAGAGATCCATCAAAAAACAAAGATCAGAATTTTTTATGACTCTAAAGCTTCCGCGCTTCCCCCATAGACGTTAGGTTATGGTGAGGGATGGCGCAAAGCAAAAAGTATGTCAGGTCATATTGAACGTCATGACAATGATAATCATGTTTTTTGACATTGACGGACACATTAATAAAAATATTTTTCCCATTGGACAGACTGATAATCAGCAACACTTTATTGAACTATTGAAGCATCTCATACAATGTACAGTCAGTTCTTAAAGTATGGCTTGCAACCTATTTTGGGTCATGTGTTGATTGAATTTGGGCTACTCAGAGTTGTGATGCACAATACAGTGGAACCTCGGGTCATGACCGTAATTCACTCCAAAACTCTGGTCGCAACCCGATTTGGTCATGACCCGAAGTAATTTCCCCCATAGGATTGTATGTAAATACAATTAATCCATTCCGGAACGTACGAACTGTATATAAATATATATTTTTTTTAAGATTTTTAAGCAAAAAAATAGTTAATTATACCATAGAATACATAGTGTAATAGTAAACTAAATGTAAAAACATTGAATAACACTGAGAAAACCTTGAACAGAGAAAACTAACATTGCAAGAGTTCACGCTACAGCCTTACGAACCACTCGCTGTAAACACTTTTTTAATGAGTTTTAAGCACAGGGAAAAAAATGAACATTTGAAAAATCTGTAATATATACAAAAACTAACCATAAACAACCAAGAAAAATAACATTGCAGGAGTTCACGCTATAGCCTTACGAACCGCTCGCTGTAAACACTTTTTTAATGAGTTTTAAGCACAGGGAAAAAATGAACATTTGAAAAATCCTTAATTTATACAAAAACTAACCATAAACAACCAAGAAAACTAACCTTGCATGAGTCGAGTTCTGGCATGAAAGAAGTGAGGAGGAACTGGGTGGAATTTATACAAAAACTAACCATAAACAACCAAGAAAACTAACCTTGCATGAGTCGAGTTCTGGCATAAAGGAAGTGAGAAGGAACTGGGTGGAGAGGAGATTACAGTTTTGAGGTAACGTCCCTCTGCGCGATGCACGTCTGATCAAGAACAATGTACTGTACAGGGAGAGACTGAACACGTGCATAAATCACCGGCGCGTACAAACCAGAAGGGAAACTGGCTTGTTCGTCACCCGAGTGTGTGGTCGTGAACAGATGCAAAAGTTTGGCGAACTTTTTGGTCATCACCCGATTTGTACATGTTCCGTGACGTTCGTGACCCGAGGTTCCACTGTAGTACTAAATGGGTAAGGGTTGCATAAGATTTAAGGAGTGTCTTGCGATTGGCAATTCTCCAAGGGGGGAGGATGGTGGTCGGCAATGATTCTCCATGGAGGACAACCATCCTCAGGGACTATGGTCAGCAGTTCTTTTGAGTCTCGAAGGCACAAAAAGGGCAAAATTGGGTCACGAGAAAAAAAAGTTTAAGAAACAATGGTCTATAGGAAAGTATCAGGAAAATATGTTGCTAAACTTTCTTGAGCACCCTGAAGCCTTCTTCACAGCAATTGAACCTCTCTCTTCAAACTCAATCAGCATGACAGAGAGATCTCCAGCCTTGACCTCGTCAGCACTCTCACCTGTGTTAATGAGAGGATCACTGAAATGATGTCAGCAGGTCATTTTGTGTCAGGAGTTAAATACAGTGGAAATGGGTTTTTTGGGATTAAGTTCATTATCATGGCAAAGAGGGACTTTGCAATTAATTACAATTCATCTGATCACTCTTAATAAGATTCTAGAGTATATGCAAATTGCCATCATAAAAACTGAGGCAGTAAATTTTGTGTAAATTTATATTTGTGTCATTCTCAAAACTTTTGGCCACAACTGTACAATAGAGCTATAGAGACTTTCAAACCTCGACTTGATGTTATTTTGGTGAATATTATAGGTAAATAGGATGGACAAACTTTTTGGACTAAGCGGTCTGTTCTCGTCACAGTTTTTCTAATGTTGCTTGTTGGTAAAATATGCATTTCTTTGTAAATGCCTTTGGTACTACTCTATGTAGACAGTATAATTAATTCAAGGCAAGCTGAATCACATTGAACAGAAGTGAAAAAATATTGCTGAAATAACATGATTTCAATCTTTATCATTAGGTCCTGTTTATGCAGAGATGATAAACAACCTGCTGCAACCCGTCATAGAGGCCAAGGAGTGCACTCTGATTCGCCAAAATGTGTTCCATGCCCTGCCAAATACTGCCAACACTTTGATTGGAAGAGCTGCCCATATTGCTGTTCTTGACTCAGAATTGTTCTTGGAGAAATTTTTTCTTGTCACGGGACTTAATTATTTTAAGTAGTCTCTTGATTTTAAATAAATAACAGATCATTTATTGTCCTATACTGTAAGATTCATTTTTTATTTAGCAAAAATAATGCTCTAGTATTTTCATGAACAAATCATTAATACAAAAATCATACATACAAAATGTTTAAAAAAATAAAGGCAACCAAAAAATACACTCTTACCTCCATCCCATAATGAGTTTCACCTTATTTTGTAAATAATGTAAAAAATTCAACCTGTTTTAAATGTGTGTTGGGAAATCTATATGAAAATAATATTAGTTTTATTTCATAGTTTATATGAAATCACTTTGCTCTTAATTTCAAGAGCTACATTTTCTGTGTTAAACAGTTATCTTCCTGATAAACAATATTTTTAATAGGTACACTTTATAAGGCCTAGGCCCTCTTGTACTTTATTTTGTTCATTCAAGAATCAATTTTCTAGGTCGGGTTTAAAGCATTTGATGTACATGTTACTATCAGTAAAAAGAGGACATTTTGCCAAAAATGGACTGTAAGTAACTGTGTTTCACTATTGTCCTACAAAAGACAGAAGCATTTTACATTTTTTAGAATAATTTGTGGATTCTAATTTTGCAACTTATAAAAAATAGTCTTATTTTGTTTCGTTTTCATAAAATGTTCAGTGAAATGAGTTGTGCAGTTCCTTGTACCCAGGAAAGTAAAATGATAGGAGTTCATTTCTTGTTAGTGCAGTGTCCTTCAATCAAAATGAGCTAATATTACGTGCTACATTCGTAAAATATTTTGAATGGCTGACAGATTTTGGTACAATCATAAAATGTCCCAAGCTTCTTCACTTTTTGTGTTTCTGTACTCTTGAGTACATTAAACTTTAGAAAGTATGGTTAGGCAGCTCTAGCATGACCAGCAATTTTATTCTTTTACATATACTGATGCTGCATGTGGGCCATTTCCAGTAACATACTTGAAAATATGTAACATATACAGTATATACCATGGATAAAAATAAAGATTTGGTCCATTTGTGGGTCTATTCATTAATAAATGAAGAAACTTGAATAATATTTTGGTATTAACTAAAGTTGTTTTTTTCCCTCAGGATCAGGATATGCAGTAACTGAATATACAGAACATAATCTCCTGTAATATGTGAAAATGTGGCATAATTTATTATACAGTTAAATGCTTATTGTAGCAAATTTTGAATCTTTCAAAGAATATCTAGAGTGAAACTCTTTATCAGTGTTTATCTGTAAGGAAAAACACACTTAAATAAAATAAAAAGAAAGTTTCAGACACAGCACTGTGTCTTTAGGATATTCATATTTTCAGGAAATAGCCTTTACTTTTCATTTGCAGAATCAATATTTTAAGGTATTCTTAAAAATTAATGCACAATTACATATTACTAGCCAACCCGCGGCATACCATACGCCGCATAATCAGGCCGGTTTTTTAATGATTTTTAAGCACAGGGAGAAAATTAACATTTGAAAAATTGGTAATGTAATAAATCAGCAAGAAAGCAACATTGTAACAATGCACGGAACGGACCAACATACAATCGTCCGTGACTGAATTTCTCTTTCAGTATGCACTGCCTGCTTATGTGCCCACCTCCAACTCGGCATTTGAGTTGTTGTCGTCTTTGCACAGTCCAGATGCACCTGTGACTCACGTAGACTTTTCATTGCTCTGTGCGGTTGTGGCTGCTTTTCTATATATAATCCACCAAGACACCCGACCACGGTAGTAGCGAGGTGGGGCTTCGTTGTTCCTTTCACATGGTTTTTCATGGTGGACGCGGTCGGGTGTAGAAACCGAAAAGAATAATGAAAAGTCAACGTGGCTCAGACGTGCATGTGGACTCCTAGCACAGACGAAAGGGACTAACTGGGTGGTCGGTGAGTTTTTGCGTCCGGGCACATGGGCAGGCAGTGTGAATGCCTAGAGAGCGAGGGTAGACGCGGGCCGGTGAAAAAGGAGTGTTGGTGGGCAGGGAAACGTCTTTCGTGTTCCTGCAGGAGCATCTAAGAAGACGCATGTCTGTTGCGGATGCGAATTGCTGTATGTAACGTGTAAAACAGTTTGCTATGGTGCACGCGGTCGTGCGTCGTAACCGAAAACTCGGTTTTTAAAGACTGCTTACTTCATTGTGTTTTAACCTCAGTTGTAAAGGATCGTTTTAAGGATCCCATGGGATACCCCTCGCAAACAGTTTTACACGCTGCATATGGCGATTCACCTCCGTGAGAAACATGCCTCTATGAACAGTCAACGTAGCTCGGAGGTGCATGTGGCCCCTACGACAGACGAATATAAATGACGCCAGTTTTTCTGTGTCGTCGCGTCCGAGTTGGTGGGCGTGGCTCTGCGAGTTGTTGTCGTATCCAATGGTCTTGGAGTTGGTGGGCGTGGCTCCTTCCTGCGTGTGCCATAGGTGTCTTACTTGTCGGCGGCTTAGTGAATCCATGCCGCTTCTGGCGTGCTTTCCATGGGTGTCTTGCCTTAGTGAATTATATATATAGATGTTAATCTGTTCTTGCATTCTTTTTAAGTAATTTTGTAGTAAAAACTTCTTCATAATAGTTGTGTTGGCTAAATTCATACCTATTTTCTAAAATTAGAGGTTGTTCATTAAAATTACAAAGCTTATGTAAGCATTTTTATGCCTCAGTTCAACAGTACATTTTGTAATATTTTTGATTTTCAATTATAAAGCTTTTGATTTTTTTCTTATAACAATTCTTTTTATTTTTTAACAAAGAAATCCAACAGCAATAGAATTAAGGTACAGTAGCAGGAATTGGCATACTCAAAAAATGAAACTACATACATATCAGAACTATGTATTTCAACTGTGATAAAATATCATTTCCTTTTTAAGAGTTTAGACTTTAATAAGGTAAATTGCAATAAAGATTTGAAAATTGAATGGAATCTTTGTAATGTACAATTCTGCAGTAAAACAGCACTTCACACACAGCGATTACACTAGAAAAAGTAATAAAAAATTTATAGCAAGTCAAATTGTTATGGGGACGTTCACAAAGTTTCTGCACTTTTTATTAACTATTAAGAATTTCAGAAACAAATACATCACCTTTCTACTTAGTCACCTTCGTTTGCGATGCAATTTTCCCAGCGTCGTACCAACTTTTTAATTATTTAATTTAATTACTACTCCTCCTACCTTTACCATTACCAACGAAAATGTAAAAGTGCAGAAACTTTTTGAACATCCCTCATAAGAGTTATGAGGACCAAAAGAAGCCTTTGTTAAGTTCTTCTTACTGTACATATGAGTAAATAAGTAATGGGTGCATTTCTACAGTTCCTAAACTAAAGTTTTACCCATAAAGTTTTAACGTTAAATTCAATAAATTTAAAGGAAAGCAGTAGCAGTAATTTAAACTAGGCAGGACATATGCTCTATTCAGCAGTTTAATGTACCTTATTTTTAAATTAGTTTTAAAGGACATTGAATATAATTTTTGTTAATTTATCCATACAGTAGATACTACAACCTGTGAAACTGTTTTTTTTTTAATTTGCAAGGTTTGACTTGAAATAATATGACTTGGTATGAGCACACGTTGGCCTATTGGAGCTTCAAGTAATGATATTTTAATTTTAATTTTAACTGCTGAGGTGATCCCATTCTTTTGAATTTTTTGCAAAGTAACTAACCTGCTTCTCTCCAGTCCTAACATCCTGCTTTGTTATGGCAGATCCATTACTTGAAGCCTCCAGTATTTGTGTTTTTTAAATCTAAATAAACTATTTATTGGCCACATGTTCTGGATCCTTGCCATCACTTATATAAACAGGTATCTTAAATTCATCTCTCTAAATCTAAAGTAAGAAATTATTTAAATGAAATAAGATTTATAAGTTGCCACCACATAAAATGCATGCTTTTCTTCAATTCATGCATCAAAACTAACAACACAATTTGTTGTATTCTGAGCACGAACAGACTGAAAGCTAAGTTGCAGGTTTAAGTTTCTTCCTTTTCCATTTTTTAAACAGTATTTTAGATTGTACCTTTAAATTGATTGGCCATCTAAGCAATATAAAAGAAAATAATATTTATTCATTCATTTCCTGAATAGGGAAGTCATTGAATAATGAAGAGCAAATGTATCACATTTTGGTGGCTTTCAGTCTTAATAAATGTTTTATTGTGTGAATTTTTTCATTTCTTTTCTATATATCCCTCGTTGGTGCACAGCCCTAGCTTAATGTCTCATCCTTGCCCTTACCGAGTTTGTACGTTCTTCCTGTGTTTATGAAGGTTTTCTTTAGCTGTTTCCCTGTTGCATGTTAACTCTGAGTTTGCTTTATATGAATTTGTGTGTGTGTCAGCACCCTAAGATGAAGGGGCCTCTCATTTATTGTCAGACTTTCTACTTCGTGCTGCTGATATGAGCCCCATCTCATCGTGACACTTTAATGGAGAAAGTGAGTTCAGAAATCTGAATGACCAAGAGACTCCTTTCTAAAATATTTAAATAGCATAAAAATGATTAAGGCTATTAGAATTTCATGACTTAATTAATGGATTATTTTACTCACTAAATAATGTAGCTCTACTGTATATTCACAGGGTTTCTCTGTAAAGTAATTTGATGTAATTTTGCATGTGCAACTCCATACCAACTTGAGTAATACTGACAGCAATTCAAGTTATTTACTAAGGCTTGTATATTGTTTGGAAAGTTTACTAATTTGTAGACTTGAATGTAATCTATTAGCATAGGCACCCTTTACAAGTAAAACTTAAACTTGAGTTAATCAGGGAGGATAGTCGCCTTAAGGACCCACACAAATCACTCTAGAAAATCCTTTCTTCCCAGTGCCATACGTCTTTTTCATAAGGAATGTCACAGATAAGAGGCATTTCCAGAGGTGTAGAGTTTTTCATACAGTTTGTATCATGTGGCCGTTTTAGGTAAAACCATACTATCAAACTAGTAGATGTAGCTAGCAAATAATCTGCTTTCAAATAATGTAAATATTTTGGATTTAACGTGTCCTGTCCTGTCAAATGTCATACTAAAATGACTAAATAAAAACCTTAAACCATGAGCATTTTGTTACATAAATGAATGAGATTAAATAGATTTTACATCACGCTTTTGAAACATTTTATACTGGGATAGCATTACAAATATTTCATCCACATACATCATTGTTATACTGCTTTTCCATTGTTTTATATTACATTCCAGACAAGCCATTTATTGTATGCTTACACAAATTTTAATATAATGAAACTACTATTCTCCTGAAGTGTCAGCCCATTTTTAATGGACTTCATTTGTAAATGTGCTGTATTTTAAGCTTAACTTCATTAACACCGAGTAGAAAAATTAAAGTATTCTATGATGATTATTATTAATGCAAGAATTATTCAGGTTGATGTATGTTATATCAAATGTCCTAAAGATGATCATTCAGTGCCCCTTTTTTTAGGTCTTCTGCAGTAAGTATTTTGTTTATGTGAACTTTAACAAGTGTTTAGTTCACAGTTTATTACTGTGATCAGTTTAAATTCCATTTCATGTCCTCAGTACTCTGTTTGTTATTGTATGGTAAACACCTTTGTAATGCGCTTTGTGATAGTACAAACTATGAAAGGTGCTATATAAAATAAGTATTCATTAAGTGTCAGAACAACTTTTTGATATGAATAACCTCACCAAACTGAAACATCTGCCTCCTTTAGCTCAACAAATGAATGCTGCAGTCTGCTGTCCCCTGTTTCTTGAATCCATTTAACAACAGTGATGTAGTGTGTGCAATTAAGTAGAGTTAATGTCAACAAATATCTTTATCAAAGTGAGCTGTTTTTGAATTTTTAAAGCTCTGACTTGTCTAAACTGTTGTGTCTTTGATTCTGGTACTAATTTGATCAGTATTGTATTTGTTCTTTTTCTAACAGCCATGGTACAAAACTGTATCTCCATTTGCAGTCTGTATATCATTAGAAAAACAGCAGACAAAAAAACAGATTATTTTTAAAGGTTTGTACATATATTGATTGTATAAAGTGATTAAGGGTTCATGAATATTTCTATTATTAAATTATATTAAATTTTGGTGGAAAACATTTAAAAATTGCATTTGACTATGTGTTAGGAAGATTTAGTTGCACTTTAAAATGAAAGTCACACTTTCATTTTATATATATATATATATATATATATATATATATATATA
>JANRMT010062841.1:26593579-26636097 GCA_026402145.1 Polypterus bichir lapradei | reverse complement strand
TAAAGTTGATCATTTACTGCTTTACTTTAAATGTGAACAACCTAAAGTCATCCTTATGAAATTTCAAGAGTTGTCTGCCTTTCATTTTATTTATGATACCTAAGATGTGTCCACTTTTATTGAAATAGCTTAAATTATATTTTTATAATCATTTGTGTGTAAAATAATCAGTATATTAAGGTATATTTTTTCATATGGGCCTTTGTCATTCTATTGTTTGGATTTAATTTAAATGTACATTCAGTAAGACTGTCCTTCACTGTGAGACTTCTACGTTTATTTTGTTTCTGGTTTGTTTTTGGCCTCTTTATGTGAAGGTAAAAACTCATCAGTACAACTATAATTCTACTATTTTTGTATGTTTGCGTAGATGTTCCTCAATGTGGCTTTGTCCCGTGTAAAAAGAGAACTATATCTATACATATATAAGCAAATAGATATCCACATGATATTAAAATATACATTTCCTTTTCTGTCTTTTTGTGTGTTTTTTTGGGCATTAATGTCTGTCATATTCAAGTTAAATAAAGGTTGTGTTATTTTTCCTTCATTTAACTCATTGTACAAGAGTGATTTGTGTTGTTAAATAAACAGCACTGTGCATAAATAATATGAAGGAATACGTCAGACCAAATCAAATTGATAAGTAAATACGCAAATAAGTAAAAGTACTGTGAAATGTGACAATAATAAATAATAACATGAACTGTTAACTGTAAAAAATTAAACGTGTCATAAAATATATTTTTTCTGCTTATTTCTTTATATATTTATTTTATTATTTCTTCTTTTATTTATTTCAGGGACAGTGCATGCAATATGAATTGAGCCCTGAAATAAAAACTGTCACTTTAGCTCGTCAAAGCTGAGAGGGCGGGCTCTAGTGACTAGCATTTTTTGATTGGTGAATCATCTGCAGAGTGGACATATTTGCTTTGCTTTACTTGGGAATTGTGTGGCTCATGTACATCCTCAAAAGTTGTGACTGTGCGCGAGTGCACAGTTTCCCAGAATGACTGTGCAAAGTGGCTACTTTAATTGCAGAAGATCCAAATTCATCATTTAAGAGTTTGTATGTCTGATGTAAATGTGTTAGTTGAAGGTATCTGCCCATTCTACTGATGATTCACCAATGAGTAAAAGTGACAGTTTGATTTCAGGACTTATTTCATGTTACATGCAGAGTCACTGAAGTAAATAAAGGAAGAAGTAATTAAATATACAAAGAAATAAGCAACAAAAATATACATCTTTTGAAACATGAACTCATTTACACTCACATTTCATGGTGATTTTATTTGTTTATTGTGAAATTTCACAGTTTATTTCATTTTGTCCAAAATGTTCCTCCACTAATATCTTTTAAATAACAAACAATTTAAATTATTTAAGTTTTGATTAATGTGTTATTTAAAAATGTTGTATTCTCTTTAAGGGAGTGCGTGTGATCTTCACCAAGTGATTAGGTACATGCTTTTCGGACTCTAAATGTATAATTAGACACCTGCTCACAAATCATGCTGTGGTTTGCCTCCAGCTACTCAATAGAAGACACTCACCAAGAGAAAACAGCTTGATTAAACAGCCTGTTGGTAGGCAGTTAAAGGAAAAATTTCTAATCGGTTAAGACTGTTAAATTCATTGACTTGACAAAACAAAATTGTGAACATGTCCTAAGTTGCTGTTATTGCAATTCAGACTGAACTAAAATGTTCAAATTGCCGCTTGCTTAAAAATGAAAGTTTGACATATCTATAACAGGTAGGTAGGAACTGTAACTTGTCAGCCTTGCCACTTCATCCTGCTCTATTAATTGTGACCATAATTCACCTGAGCAATGACAGAAATGTGTGGGGTTTTTCATTTAAACTTAATCACCTGCTGCTGCTGCTGCCTGAAGTATTTTTCCTGATAAAAATGATTTATTTAATGTAAGTGTTCTAGGTAGAAGAAATATCCTGAGAATTATTGTGAGCTGGCAGAAGAAAGGTGGTGAGTAAGAGATGATCATGTAAAGTGATGGAATGGAGTCAAAGCTGGGCCATACCCAGAGAGTTAAAAGAGGATCATATCAACAGTAATCAAAGGGCAAAAACGAATAAACCTGGCACTAGGTTTATTCTGAAAGAATCTATCACTTAACAAAGACTTTATTTTTCTGAAAAAATGAGGGATCTGGGTACACTGGTGACAGTCCTGAAAAACAACACCAGGGAAACTAAACGATGAGACATGAACATAACTTTTTTTTTTTTTCTTTCAAATTTTCCATCATACGCTCAATGTAATTTCTTATCTAGAATAATACTGCTATTGATTTTGTGCTGGGAGCTGCATGGCTATAATTGGCTGAAGAGGCTAAAACCTGCAGTGTTTTTCGTTAACCCTGTGATGTGTGTGTGACTGTGTATGTGCAACCTGAACTTTCCAGTTTAAGAAATGAGTCTTGAAGGCTACATTATCTTATTCTTGGAATGTATTTGTAGTGGTCGCGAGGACCCCAGGAACAGACCCGGCCACATCCGGCCTTGGCCCGACATGCACACACTCACACACAGAGACACTGATAAGCAGCTCAATGTATCGATCAATAAAGAATATATTAAATCAAATAATGAAGAGGACAAAAACAATATTACACAAAACATATATGTAAATGCCTTCCAAGGTTCCTTGATGGTGATAATTGTTTACGTACATGAAACCAAAACGAAATAACAGACAGTGCTTAATAAACAATTAACATTAACAATAACGTCCAAAACAGTGAATTACAGCAGAAGCAGATGACGATGAGTGACTGGAATGAAAATCCTGTGAACAGCCCTCTGAAACAAATGTAAAGTTTTTTCCTACCAGGTTCCAGTTGTAGAGTGAAGATTTGGCATGATTGGGAGTGCTCACCAGACAAAGACGTATCCAACCAAGACATAATCACACAGACAAGCAGGCACAGGACAGCACATGCACCCAGAAAACAACTGTGATTCACTTTGTTTGAGCTGTAATCCAAAAGTGGGTGATGTGTAGAAACAAAAACAGACAAGATGAGCGTGTCATTCTAACTCCTTTTTTAAACAGTCCACTTAATTAATCTTCTCAGCCACCCCTGCGGCATCCGAATCTTCCCCAATATCGTAATGCTGCCAGGGCTTTTGGGAGTTGTAAGCTATTTTAAGTAGCAATGCTGCACATTTGCACTTCCATTTCAAGCTTTATGTAGCACAAGACAGAAAAGAAGTAGGAAAAGTCTAGGACTACTGTAGCTAAACTATCTCTTATAAAAAAAATCTTGGAATGAGACGAGACGTGATTATCTCAGAGACACTTTCACGTCCCGTGAGAAAACAAGAGCTTATGCAAAGAGATTTGGAAAAGTCCTGCGTGGTTATGTCAGACACATTTCTTGTAGAGAGAAAGAAACGATATTCACTCACGGGCAGTAATACGTTGCGTTGTAATGATGTAATTCCAAACATGGAATCAAAATTCAATGAAATATTAATGAAAAGGTAAAAGCGAAAAGAGATTGAATATATGGACATATGTGATATGACAAAATGCAGATCATGCGGCACGGCAGCAGCAGCAAGCCAGCAGCTGATCGAGCAAAGAGGAGGTTAAAAAAAAAAAAACAGTGTTTCCCATTGTATCACCGTTTAAGAGGGGATGTCGGAGGAGTGATTGCGTTTCTTTGGGGTGCGTTCAGCCCCCCTCTTCACAACACAAGCGGCAGAGACGTGAAGTGGTTGGTGCATAGCACAGGTGGTGGGGGGCGGACGAAAGAGCAAAGCGGGCAGGGGTGAAGTCCCCCAGTTTTGAAAAAAAAAAGAGAAAGCAAATCAATTTTAACTATGCATTAAGTGTCAAGACATTATGCTGATCAGAATGGGGCCAAGCAACATGACTTCATCTTTACCCACTGCTAAGGAGAACTGCTTAAAAGAGTGATTTAGCGTAAGCCAGTCTAATTTGTGGTGTTCAACTTCCGTTAAGTGTAAAGAAGCCAGCAGTATGATGCTCAGTGTCAAAGAAGCACAACGTCCTGGTGAAAAAAACAGGTATTTTGAAAATCTTTTTCTTTTATTTATTGTTTCCTGGCCCCGCAGTTTTCAGCAAGCACCTGCCACATAGTGGTTAGAGCTTCTACCAGTCAGCTCCAAAGCCTTGTGTTTGAGTCGTGCGGTGCATGTAGTCTGTTTAAGCTTTCCATGTTATTGTGGCTTGTCCCTTTTCACCTCAAATCCACTTGGTTCTAACCTTAAAGTGTTCTTGTTTCAGTTTAGACACTTCATAGCCAATATGTTTTTCTTGGGATGAAGTGGCTGCAAGGCTTTCAGTTTACTTAACCTTTACATCTATAGGCTATATTTTGTCAGTTGATGATGTCAGAGAGTATCACAACAATCTGAAGTAATTCTAGACAGACTAGACACCAGCATCCCATTGTTTACGAAACAAATAATGTGTGAAATTGTGATGCTGGGATAAATATTATTTGTTATGTATTTGCAACAAGAGTTCCAAAAAAACAAAGTGCTCCCTCATGCAGGCCGCACTCAGCAAAATTCAGTCCTGCTGTTGCCGTTGTCAGCAAAGTCCACTGGTGGCTTCGATTTCGCACAGTGCAGATATCCCGCCGAGTACTAAAAGACAGTGAAATGCCTGTAGAGACAGGCTGTCCTTGTGAGTGCAACAGAAAAGTAAATTAGTGACAGAGGGAGTTGTCTGGCTAACATTTTCTGGAGTTTCTTTCAGCACGATTTCTGGCAGGTACTTCTTTGAGCTAGCAGGAGAACTGCAGGGCCGTGTTAACAGGACTTGCCTCGTAAGGTGCTGTTGCCAAAAGCTTTATCATGAAGTGGGTTTGGTGTGACCACCCCTTAAAACATAAATCGCTCATCTCAATGCATGGATTCTTTTTATGTAGACCCACACATATTTCATCTTCCCTGTCATTTGCCTACCCTTACACTAACCAACCTTAAGAGATGTACAGCACAGTCAGCCATTTACCAACCCGACTATATCCTAACACAGGGTCACAAGGGTCTGCTGGAGCCAATCCCAGCCAGCACAGGGCGCAAGACAGGAACAAATCCCGGGCAGGGCGCCAGCCCACCACAGATGTACAGTACAGTTGGCTTCACCCAGACATGACTTTTAAAGTAGTCGTATTGAAGATGTCTCCGCTCACCAGATTGACCTAACAAAGACAGCTTCACAGTCCCATATGTAGTAGGGTTTATTACACTTTGTGTCATGACACATTACTCCAGTAAATATCATTAAAAGTATCTGTGATTTGTGCCACAAAAACCCTTCAGATGGTTCACACCAGACTAAGTAGCCTTTCTTGACCTCTGACATCCCAACACCTGGTATATGCATATAAATACACAAGAGAATACATTGTTCATTTACATGTCAAATACACAAGAAAATGCTTGTGTATGTATATTTCTTTTTTTTTTGGATAGTCTGACATCACCCTCTTACTTGTCACTGAGCAGGCCTGACCGGTTTCCTAAATGTTAATAAACAGTCCAAAACCTCAGATATGCTTTACCATTTGCTACTGGGATGGACACTATGTCTTTTTTATCTGTTTCTAACAACCCGTAAACTTAAACCCTCCTTAGACACCAAAGGACATAGTCCAGGCCTTCTTGAAATTATCTTGTATTTAAATGTCTACGCATGGAAGGGTGTGTGTCTGTCTGTCCGCCCCGGACAGGTTGCAACATATGAAGCTCAAAGAGCCAGCAAGGTGGCACTAAGTTAACGAGTCGGAAGAAGAAAGAAGTACAAGGCTACAGCATGAAGCTGAAAGAAAGCGACCCCGTCACCAAAGTAAAATCGCCAAGGAAAGACAAACTCGATTTGCAGCTAATACACAAGTGAGGCATGCACTTCGGCAAAACGAAACCTCTGAGAGAGAAACTCGCTTAGCCCCTGATAGCAAAGGGGACAACCACATCCACAAAACAACACCGCCAACTCTGCATTTCAGTTTTTTCCAAAGTTTCTAGGAGCCCAAGCTTTTTACAGCACAGGCTTACACAGCTAGTATTTTATATTTAAAGATGATGTTTTATTATAGAAAGGTCATAATGGGGTGATCCTACGTACTCCCTGTAATAAGAATATAAGTTTAATGTCATTGTGCTCTGTGCGTATATTTTAAATCTGTTTTCTTTTCTTTCTACATGCACAGCTGAGCCTGATTTAGTACAAAGGGGCTCAGCATTTAGAACTGCTAGGCTAAGCATAGGACAAGATAGAGAGAGACAAATGGGCAACATGCACTATTTCTGTGTGTAAGAGTCAGCTTGCCTCTCTTTGCCTTCTTTGGAATGGCATGATTTACAGTGCATCCAGAAAGGATTCACAGTATTCACTTTTTCCACATTTTATTATGTTACAGCCTTACTCCAAAATGGATTAAATTCATTTTTTTCCTCAGAATTCTACACACAGCACCCCATAATGACAACGTGAAAAAAGTTTACTTGAGGTTTTTGCAAATTTATTAAAAATAAAAAAACTGAGAAATCACATGTACATAAGTATTCACAGCTTTTGCTCAATACTTTGTCGATGCACCTTTGGCAGCAATTACAGCCTCAAGTCTTTTTGAATATGATGCCACAAGCTTGGCACACCTATCCTTGGCAAGCTTTGCCCATTCCTCTTTGCAGCACCTCTCAAGCTCCATCAGGTTGCATGGGAAGTGTCGGTGCACAGCCATTTTAAGATCTCTCCAGAGATGTTCAATCGGATTCAAGTCTGGGCTCTGGCTGGGCCACTCAAGGACTGTGGAGGACTGCCCCGAGGTCCAGCAGGGCCTTATGTACTCTGTAGTGTTTATACACAGCCCTGCTGGATACCTTGGGGACCACCAGGAGTCGCTGTGGGGGGACTTATGGGCTCTGTGGTGCCTTATGACCCGGGAGTACGTCACGGTCACGTGACGGGAAGGAATGGCGTGCTCCCGGGGTAAAGTAAAAGACTGATTGCCCTGACCCGGAAGGAATAAGGAACTGTGGACTGCTGGGACAGGAATACCTCCGGGTCAGGGGCTATAAAAGGACGGTGCCTCAGTCCAGACACTGAGCTCTGCTGGGTGGGAAAGAAGCAAAGTGTCTGGGCGAGGAGGAGAGAGTTATTGTGTTTATTGTAGTTCATAGTGATTTATGAGTAGTGTGGAAGGTGCTTGGTGCACTGTGGGAAAAAATAAAAAGTCTTGGACTTTTACCTGGTGTTTGGAGTCATCCCTGAGGGTTCAAGGGAGCACTAGCGCCCCCTACTGCCACACTGGCGTAGTCGGCAGGATTCTCTGACCGTCTGTTGGCAGGGGACCTGCATTAAAAACAAATTTTGTGTGGGCAGACAACCCTAAGAAGGTCACGCCTCAGAACACGGAGGTGCAAACACCACCCACTACGGAGAGCGCTGCTGTTGAGCCTTTGCTACTTCGGACTGTGATGGGGAAGAAGACAAGGAAAAAGAAGGTCAGTACCAGCGGGGTACAGGGTATGACCGAGGCCGACATGCTGGGCTGAACAAGCCCGAGTAGCCCAAAAGCAGGAGCACGGTCAGCCATCGAGCGCACCAAACTCCCCAAGTACACCGCTGCCGAGTCCGGAGGTAGGTACAGGGAAAACGCCCGATGCAACAGGGTGCTTTTTATCCTGTTTTGCAGACGCCCGCATTCAGAATCTCAGCGGCGTCTCCGATGCCTGCCTCATGTTCCGGAAAAATGGCCGCGGCTCCCAGAAGGCAAGCCAGGACGCGAGACGGCTAGCGACGGCTCCATACGAGGACAACAGACTGGTCACCCGCGGTGCATGCCGGGAAGGTGAGAGAAACTCTGAGTCCTCCGACGAAGTCGTTCGTTCCCCGACGGGTCCGAGCCTCCTGGAAGAGGAGGGGAAGGCGTGCAAAGCAGCGCCTACACAGACAGCAACCGACAAAGAGGGACGGGTTGTGGCTGAAGGGCCTGCCGGTGAAAAGAAAAAGGCAGATCTCAGCCGGCTTGTAATAGCCAGCCGTCCCTCTGAGGACTCCAAGTCCCAAGAGCCTTTGCGCGACCCAGCTGAACACGTGCCAGGAGGGGACGTGCTCATTGGTTCCAGGCCGGAGAGTAAGCAAAACGCGGAAGCGAAAATACAGCCGGCCGTAATGACTGACTGTCTGGACTTACGGGGGCTCGAGGAATACCTCGCGCCCCTAAAACGTTTCTTACAGGAATATAGTGACCTGAGAAAACGAGTGGAGGAACTGGGAGCAACGGCAGCAGCACCAGTGAAGGCACTGATGGACTTCGTGCAGCGGCTGGGCCGGGAAGCTCCAGAGATGATCGATGCGGGAGTGCAGGTGAGTCCCTCCCGTGTCGTAGAGCATAAAGGGACACAGTGCAAACCGGCACCGCAAATAAAAAAATTGCGCGTGTCAAAGCACTGTGTGCCCAACAAAGGATTGTGGCACTATGACCGAAGGGTTGGAGAAAGGAGTAAACGGTCCGGGGCATGCATGTGACGTGGCCGCCCGGAGCCGTACAAGTCTCCAGCACCTAACCGGTCCTATGTGCGGGGTAATGTCGGTGACAGGAGGTCCGGGGAAAGCACCGATCGTGCCGGTGCAGCTGAATAGTGCTGTTCATCGGAGCGAGACGGTGCTAATGACGCCGGCTCCTGGTAAGCGGAAGGAAACGGGTGTGCAGACAGTAAAGAGGCTCTCTTCTTTCCATGGGGAGCCTCAGGCTGAGCACAAGCCCCAGATCAATCGGGATATACCCAAAAGGAAAGGTGGGTCTCCCGACATAATGGAGAGAGACGCTGAGAGCAGTAAAGCGGCCGTAAAACCCTCCTTGGCAGAGGAAGGGGCGGAGACGACACTGACGGAGTTCCCGAGATGTTTTTGGTCCCGCAGAGGGAAGCAACCAGGAGGGCTTCGTCGGTGCTACAATTGCCGGCGACCGGGCCACAAGTGGCGCCATTGTCCCCGGGGAGACAGGAGGTACACCGTCCCCCCAAGGTTCGCTCGAGGACAGGGGCAACGCAGGCAAGGCCCGGATGACGCGTCCTCCTGGAGGAGGACGTCCCTCGCGGGGCTGGACGCTCCGCCCCAGAAGTCGTCGCTAAGGGGGGGGAACTGTGGAGGACTGCCGGCTTCCCGTGCCGGTCCTCACCCCCAGGCCGCCAGGAGGAGCTCTCCCGACAGCAGGATCGTGCTCCGAGGTCCAGCAGGGCCTTATGGACTCTGTAGTGTTTATACACAGCCCTGCTGGATACCTTGGGGACCACCAGGAGTCGCTGTGGGGGGACTTATGGGCTCTGTGGTGCCTTATGACCCGGGAGTACGTCACGGTCACGTGACGGGAAGGAATGGCGTGCTCCCGGGGTAAAGTAAAAGACTGATTGCCCTGACCCGGAAGGAATAAGGAACTGTGGACTGCTGGGACAGGAACACCTCCGGGTCAGGGGCTATTAAAGGACGGTGCCTCAGTCCAGACACTGAGCTGTGCTGGGTGGGAGAGAAGCAAAGTGTCTGGGCGAGGAGGAGAGAGTTATTGTGTTTATTGTAGTTCATAGTGATTTATGAGTAGTGTGGAAGGTGCTTGATGCACTTTGGGAAAAAATAAAAAGTCTTGGACTTTTACCTGGTGTTTGGAGTCATCCCTGAGGGTTCAAGGGAGCACTAGCGCCCCCTACTGCCACAGAACATTCACAGAGTTGTCCTGAAGCCACTCCTTTGATATCTTGGCTGTGTGCTTAGGGTCGTTGTCCTGCTGAAAGATGAACCGTCGCCCCAGTCTGAGGTCAAGAGCGCTCTGGAGCAGGTTTTCATCCAGGATGTCTCTGTACATTGCTGCAGTCATCTTTCCCTTTATCCTGACTAGTCTCCCAGTTCCTGCCGCTGAAAAACATCCCCACAGCATGATGCTGCCACCTCCATGCTTCACTTTAATGATGGTATTGGCCTGGTGATGAGCGGTGCCTGGTTTCCTCCAAACGTGACGCCTGGCATTCACACCAAAGAGTTCAAGCTTTGTCTCATCAGACCAGAGAATTTTGTTTCTTATGGTCTGAGAGTCCTTCAGGTGCCTTTTGGCAAACTCCAGGCGGGCTGCCATGTGCCTTTTACTAAGGAGTGGCTTCTGTCTGGCCACTCTACCATACAGGCCAGATTGGTGGATTGCTGCAGAGATGGTTGTCCTTCTGGAAGGTTCTTCTCTCTCCACAGAGGACCTCTGGAGCTTTAACAGAGTGACCATCGGGTTCTTGGTCACCTCCCTGACTAAGGCCCTTCTCTCCCGATCGCTCAGTTTAGATGGCCGGCCAGCTCTAGGAAGAGTCCTGGTGGTTTTGAACTTCTGCCACTTACGGATGATGGAGGCCACTGTGCTCATTGGGACCTTCAAAGCAGCAGAAATTTTTCTATAACCTTCCCCAGATTTGTGCCTCGAGACAATTCCTTTGACTTCATGCTTGGTTTGTGCTCTGACATGAACTGTCAACTGTGGGACCTTATATAGACAGGTGTGTGCCTTTCCAAATCATGTCCAATCAAAATTTACCACAGGTGGACTCCAATTAAGCTGCAGAAACATCTCAAGGATGATCAGGGGAAACAGGATGCACCTGAGCTCAATTTTGAGTTTCATGGCAAAGGCTTTGAATACTTATGTACATGTGCTTTCTCATTATTTTTATTTTTAATAAATTTGCAAAAATTTCCAGTAAACTTTTTCATGTTGTCATTATGGGGTGTTGTGTGTAGAATTCTGAAGAAAAAAATGAATTTAATCCATTTTGGAATAAGGCTGTAACATAACAAAATGTGGAAAAAGTGATATGCTGTGAATACTTTCCGGATGCACTGTATCTAAGTAAGGGCCTGCACATGGAGAAAGAGTATAAAGCCTTGGAACATTGCCCGGCACACCTCGAAGCCGATGGATGGATGGAAGATTATGTCATCCGATCCTGAAAATACCTTCCAGCGCAGCGACAAAAGTGGCAGACCCTCACATGGGCTTGTCATTGGCTTCCTTTTCCGTTTCTAGAGGTTTGCCAGCTGCAGGTTCATGCTGTGAATCTCCCATCCTTGCACATTCCAAAGGTGTTCTATTGGATTCAGATCCAGCAACTGGGAAGGCCACATATTGTCTTGTTCATGAAACCAGTTTGAGATGACTTTTGCTTTGTGACATGGTGCATTATCATGCTGGAAGTAGCCATTAGAAGATGGGTACATTGTGGCCAGGAAGCGATGCACATGGTCAGTATCAATATGCAAATAGGCTGTGGCATTCAAGTGATGATAGACTGGTATTAATGGGGCCAAATTGCCACCACCACCACCAGCCTGGACTGTTGGCACAAAGCAGGATGGTTTTTGTTTTGTTTCTTGTACCGTTCCTAGTAAACTCTACAGCAGGGGTGAGCAATGTTGGTCCTGGAGGGCCGCAGTGACTGCAGATTTTTTTCCAACCCAGTTGCCTAATTAGGAGCCAGTTCTTCCTGATATAGCTTTCTTAAATTTACCTCATTAAAAATGGATGTGACAACAGTATAACCTGGATGGATAGCAGCTCTTTTTGCTAGAAGTGTAGGTGCCTAGTGTGCCAAGATATCAGGTGGCTCTTTAAATCTTACAGTGTGCTTCTGTACTGACAGGTCTTCAATACTATGGATGGAGAGGCAGAGACCAGCAACTGCTGATGTGTCCTACATATATATTTATATATATACAGGTATATGTTGGCCTTGTTCTTCTTTACTGTAACTCTGTACCCCTTGGACTAAGAACAGGTGTTGCAGTTTAAGGGCAAACTCTCTTCCTGTGTTCTGGCCACATACCCCGGACCAATCCTGGCTAGGCCCAACTTTCTTAAACGTTCTGCCTCTCTGTGCTCCACCTGTGCACTTTGGCTAGAGTGAAACATTTCATATTGTCTTGTAGCACCCAATCTGTGGTTAATGTGTCAGTTCAGATGACCCTCACTTCCTCTTTTAACTGGTCTAGCCTGTAATGCAGTGAGTAGATCAAGTAATCAGGCTCTTATTATATATTAACTAACAAGTTAGAGTGCAGTTTTCTTATAAACCATAAAGTTGTTTTCTCTAGTACACACTTTACAATTGTAACAATACTAGTAACAAAGCCATTTACAGTATGAGTAAAAACACACCAAATAATTGTTCAAAGTCCATCCTCATAACAGATGAGCAATCTTGTGAAAAGGTGCATGTTGGGTAATCTACAAGCACAAATTTATCTTTTACTGGCCACATTCAGCTTAACGTTTATTTTATCTAAAGGATTACTCAGATTTTTCATAATATGGAAAGTAAACTAGGTTAATAGCCAATTCTGATCCATTACATTGAAAACTCTCGCTTAGAAAGATTTAGAACAGCATTTACAATAAGAGGAATAAAAAAATCATGTGACAGGTAGAATTAAAAATAAGAAAAAAGGCTGATTTTAGTGTAAGCGCAGCCCTAATCTGGGGTGTTCATTAGACATGCAATTATTTACTTCATGAGGTAGAAGTACATAATAAACAAGAATAGTTGCAGCTAATATTTGGAATATTAAAATGTGTGCTTCAATTTAAATGTTTAAATTCTATGTGTTATTGATTGTATTAAATATAGGTAATTTTCCACCCACTATTAGATTTTGCGTGATCAGTAAGATCCTTTATTGCTCCTGGAGTAAATTCTTTTCAAAAGATACTGCTTTAGCTGAGGGGGAATATTGTACCTCAAAGATTTATTAGCACCTTATATTCAAAGTCTAACTAGGCGAAGTCAGGCTGTCACAACCACACAGACAGTATGCATTGCTTTGAGGTTTTTTGCAAGCAGCACTTTTTTTATATACTGTAGAGATGCGGAAAATCTATCTAAAAATGCAGTTTGCCAGGCAATTCATAAAGTCTGTTTGGTTCTAAAATATTTCCTTTGGGTTTTCATAGTGTTTCCTGGACACCTGCGTGTGCAGACAATAAAAGAGGCGTTTCATGCCATTGCAGGTAGGTAATACACAGGCAAAAACACCCACAGTTCCATAAAGAATCTCACAATCAGCCTAACATTCTCATTACCCAGGATTTCCAAATGTGATTGGGGCACATGGGACTGATCAGAGTGGAGTTTGATTAAACATTATTTGGAAAATGTACCTCTCCTCCTGATGAATAATCAGACACAGTGTCTTCATTAAATATTTGACCTTCGTCAATATCTCGTTGGTCAGACAAAAGTTCTAGGGATATGACATTCCCTGCAACTGACCCAACAAAAAAAAGAGGGCTATATGGAACATACCTATGGCACACATTGAGGACAAATATATGCAATGACCATCCTTTACCTGAAATGAAGTGACCACTGCATCCTGCCACTAGTTCTGAGGAGGAGCTTGGTGTTATTTCCAACATATAACAAACTAATTTTTAATAACTGAAGGCATATTTCTAAAATGACCCTTCTATCCAATCCATTTTCTGAAGAAACTTTTCTAATGTAGAGGGTGGCCACAGGATTAAAAAGGAATCAAACATGAGTGAAATTTGAGTCCAGTATACAATAAGCATCCACCTTGAATACATCTTTAGGATACAAGAGGAAACTTGGCTACACCTACAAAAATCACCTAAAGAATGTGAAAGCTTTAACAAAATCAGTACGCTCAAGCTTGAAACTTTGTCCATAAAGTTTTGAATCTTCAATTGTGCCATTCAAAAATAAAAAAAAGTGAAATATCTAATTAACAAAAGTATTCAGAGCCTTTATTTAGTATTACCTGTTCTACATGTCTAAGATGGGTTGAAATATAAATAATCAATGTAGACCCGGCGTTAATGTTTGTTGCGCATCATATACGATTGGGTATGGAATTTGTAAAAGCAGTGTTAATGTTTGAGATGCACCATCTGTTAGATTGACAAATGCATTGTATTTTATTACTAAAAATGTTTGTGATGCACAACCTTTTGGAATGAAAAAGACATCGCGACCAGGCGAACACAGACACATCCATTTATTAAGGTGGATTTAGTTGAAGCAGCAATTACAGCTTAGACTGTTTTGGGAATTATACAATAAGCTTTATACACCTGGATGTTGGTATTTTCCGACATTTTTCTCTGCAGATCTCAAGCTCTGTCAGGCATGATGGAGACTGTAGGTGGACAGCCATCTTCAGGGGCCTCATGCATAAACGGTGCGTACGCACAGAAATGTTGCATACGAACGTTTCCACGTTCAAATCACGATGTATAAAACCTATACTTGGCATAAAGCCACGCACATTTCAACGATACCTCATACCCTGTCGTACGCAAGTTCTCCACTCGGTTTTGCAGACTGGCGGCACCCAACATCAAAACAATGCTACTCTTCCTGTGTGGTTTATCTTACTTTTTCAGATCCTCATCCCTGACGCGGCTTTAAAAATACACTGAAATTTACAGCATATTGTTTATTAGTTTAATGCATCTGATTGTAATTAACCGGTATCAATATAATGGTCCACAGAATGGTCAAACTATTCTAAATACCATAGCTGCTTTAGCGTTGTTACTCTCACTGCACCTTCTTCTTCTTTCTGCTGCTCCCATTAGGGGTTGCCACAGCAGATCATCTTTTTCCATATTACTCTCACTGCACCACTCGGAGCAGCTGATTGGAAGGAGAATTATCGGTGTACAGCATTAAGCACATGCTGCCTCAGCCATGCTTTCTATTTGAACTGCTTCTCACACGGCAAACGCTTCAAAACCTTTACTGTACAGACCTCACGGTTCAGAAAGAGTTTCATCCCAAGAGCTCTAAACGCACTCTATCACTTCATCAAGTGCTCCTTGTAGAACTGTATGTACTTATAAGTGCAATTACCTCACAGTAAACTTGTGACACAGTTATGATATTGCACAACCCTGAGCCACTTTATAAAGAGCGTATTTACATATGATGATGATATCATTTTTAAGATGAAATGCAGCAAAATATGTATATTATATTATACAGATAAAACTTTAACTTTATTTAAATAATCTATATTGTTAATAATTAAAGGACACGGTGTTGCTACGCTAGCAAGGATCTACTGCTCCGTTCATGGATTGTTCCTGCCTCGCACTGTATGCTTCACTGGGACTGGCATGAAGGATAAAATAATTAAACATGTACTGCGAAGATATTTCAATGTTCCTTAAAGGTTTTGAAGAATCGGCGTTATAAGCTTACAGATGGCTTAACGTATATTACAGAGCTGATTGTGTGGCGATTGGGTATTTGGAGAAAGAAAAGGAAGGACAGGAATTGGAGGTTAGTACGCTTGAAAGCGACAGTACTGCTGCAATAAATTATTTTATCGAAAGTCGCACACAATCATTATGCCACCATGTTCCCATGTTTAATAATTGGCTTTAACTCCTATCATCATGAAAATGATATCACGTATATACTTCAGTATTTTAATTATTCAGAGAGCTGTAATATCATGAATGTAATGGATTCTGTGTCCTGTCGGAGGTAGAGAAAGCCGGTTTAAGAAGCGCGTAGTGATTCACAGACATAGAGCACATAGAAGATCAAAGCCAAAACAAAGCATTTAACGTACTATTTTATTTACGATGGGATTTGAGAAACTAGTAAATTAAACGATTTTAAGATTAAGTTTATGATGTTCTACTTTAATGACAAAATAAACTACGTGATTAAAGTGTAAATTTCAAGATTAAAGTTGATATATCGTGCTTTTTTCCCCACTGTGTGCCTATTTTTTTTTTCTCTGTACCCTAATAAGCTTTCATATGACACTCAGACGGTGGGATACGTCTCGCTTTTTCACGGCGACTTTGATATGCGACTTCTTTTTTATTTCGGGCACTGTGCGACTTTGTGAACTTGAGCTTTCTAGTTTCTCCGACACGCTATGTCACTCAATCAGCGTCCTTTTCTTGTTTATACCACTGTTTAAACCAACAAATAGTATGTTTTTCCTTGCCTCCACTTAAGATTCACTGAAATTGTTCTATTTTTCCACATCGTTTTTCCATTGTCTTTTCACAGAACGCTGAGCTTAAGGGCTATTTATATTGACTTACATATTCAAAGAGACGTAATTCTGGGAGGAGTTGGGGCAGGACAGCAGGCGCGTGCACGTGTGTTACTTTTCACGCTGATCGGGATTTATGTAGCCGAAGAACGTGGAAGTTTGCGTACGCACAGATTCTTGCATCTGGATTTTTCTGCACGTACGCACATTCCCGCTTTTGTGCTTACTCCATGTTATAGTGTGAGTTCTACGCACGGCGTTATACATGAGGCCCCAGGTCTCTCCAGAGATATTCAACTGGGTTCAAGTCCGAGCGCTGGCTGGGCTATTCAAGAATGTCCCCAAAGGCGTCTTTAATCCACTCCTATGTTTTCTTTGCTTTGTGCTTAGAGTCATTCTCCTGTTGGAAGCTGAACCTTCAACCTTGTCTGAGTTCCAGTACACTCTGAAGCACATTTCAATTAAGGACATTTCTCTACTTTGCTCCATTCATTTTTTCTTGAGCCTGAATAGTCTCTCAGTCCCTGATTCTGAAAAACAGCCCAAAAAATAATGCTGCCATCACCATGCTTCCAGACCTTTTGGCATTGTATAGGTGATGAGCAGTGCATGGTTTCCTCCAGACATGATGCACAGAACTTCAAATAAACATTTCAATTTTGGGTTCATCAGATGGGACAATCTTATTTTTCATAGCTTGAGAGGTGGAATGCCTAGAGGGGGCTGGGTTTTCTCGTGGCCTCGGAACCCCCTACAGATTTTGTTTGTTTCTCCAGCCCTCTGGAGTTTTTTTTTTTTTTGCTTGTTTTTTCTTTCCTCCCTGGCCATTAGACCTTACTTTATTCTTTGATAATTAATATTGCCTAATTTTATTTTTATAGTTTTTCTTGTCATGCTTCATGCTTCTTTATTATGGAAAGGCGTCTGTCTGACCACTCTGCCAAAAAGTCCAGGATGGTGTAGTGCTACATTGATGGTTGTCCTTCTGGAAGTTTCTCCGATCTCCCAAGCAGGTTCTTCAGAGCTGTGCCTGAGCAATCATCTGGTACTTAATCATCTCTTTTACAAAGATCCATATGCAATGTTTGTTTAGTTTGACCACGTGGCCAGCTCTAGGAAGACCAGAGTTTTTTTTTTCAAAATTTCTTCCATTCAAGAATTATGGAGGCCACTGTGCTCTTGGGACCCTTTAATGTTGCCCAAATATTTGTGCCTCAACACAATCCTGTGTCTAAACTCTGCAGGCAGTTCTTTCAACATTTGGGGCTTGATTTTTTCTGTGACACATCCTCAAATATGGGACCATTGTAATATGTGTGAAGGATCTCTGTTTCATCTTCCAAAAATATGAAGAAATCTACAATACAATTTATGAACATCATAAATCGGCAAAAGTCTACTTTAAATGACTTCACTTTCTCTGTTGTTTCTCTGTTATGGTTTGGACATGATGACAGATTATTTTTCAATAAATAGCCCAAACACGCTTGCTACGATAAACTAAACAATACAATTTATTCCTAAAATAAAGATACTAGAAGATGAATATATCCAAGCATATATAATATATCTATACTGTCAAGCATGTGAGATTAGCTCGTGTCTGACCAGGTTTCTTGAATGTCATGTGGAAGAAGCTTAAGATGACACCACTAACCCAAGTTCTGTTTTTCTTAGTGTGGTGTAGGAGAATCCAGAAGACCACTGACATCACTTCCGCCAGGAGCCATGCACCTGCCACTTCTGCTCCACTACATACTGCATTCCTGACTCATCTGTCACAAATTATATATCAGTGATTGTTCGTCAGCAATGTACTATATATACTAATCTGTTTTGCTTCCAAAACCAAAACTTTGAGGACATTAAATAGGAATACTGGGTAGTACCCCAACACTTCATCTTGTTTCTTTTACTTTATTTATTACTAGCAAAATACCCACTCTTCGCAGCGGAGAAGTAGTGTGTTAAAGAAGTTATGAAAAAGAAAAGGAAACATTTTAAAAATAATGTAACATGATTGTCAATGTAATTGTTTTGTCACTGTTATGAGTGTTGCTGTCATCAAGAATTTGATTATCATTATTTCTTTCAATCAGGTTCGTATTTGGAGGATGTGTTGTGTTCAAGTTACATTCTGTGTTTGTCAACCGTTGTAAAGATAACAGGTTTCATTCATCGAAGTGTTCACTACCCAAATCGGTACTCGTGAATCTAAGATGTTTAACAGGCATTCCTAGTGTTAACTTGTGGATTTGCCTGCGAGTATTTAGCAACAACGTGTCTATGAACTTGTGGATTTTTCTGCGAGTATTTGGCGGCAGCGTCAAAAAAGGTATTTCCATCTAGCTGCATCAGAAAATGTACCACAACGTCTGACACACCTCCTTTTTACTGTTTTCTCACAGCTTGGATTGCTGCTGTCATAATCGGTTTGAGTTTCATGGTTTGTTTCAATTACGTTAGTATTTGCAGGACTTGTTGTGTTGAAGTGACATTCAGCATCTGTCAAGCGTTGTAAGCATACAAATGGTTTCATCGATAACTTCGCATCCAGCTTTTGAGAGTTGAAACATTCATAAACATCAAAGTGTCCACTACTCAAATCGTCACCTGTGAATCTAAGATGTTTACGAGGCATTGGCGGTTCTCCAAAGGTATAAAATATTTGGCCATGTCGGTACACTTGAAAGCGACAACCAAACAATTCACCATGCAGAAGCATAGGTGAAGGGCTTAAGCATTTCACTCTTCTAGTGCTCCTGTGTAGTATAATTATCTCCTGTACCGTCATCAGTCCACACCTTGAACCTGTCCCAGTCATTCAATACATAAGACACAATGTTCCTCCGGATATCAAGAGTGAGCCTGATACGGCCGTGCAATATGTAACACAGAGAATGGAAAAGGCAGATGGCATCTCCGGGCATGGAAACCACTCAGTAAGTGACAGTTCTTTGATCGATGGTGTAATCCTCGATAGACATGTTAATGCGGGTACGGTTGGAACACTAAAAGAAATGGTACCTGAACAGTAAACTAGGTCTAAAATACCTACACAATAACTATAATCGTAATAAACGAACAATAAAACAGCGGAGAAGCCATGGATTAAATAAAAAGGCTGCAGTTATCAGCACAATAAAACAGCGTAGAAGCTGTGGATTAAATAAAAAGGCTGCAGTTATCAGCAGGGAGACATGAATACCGTGGTGAAGCAAGGAAGGGAATGAAGAGACCAGAGCGACAGACGGCTTTATATAGGCAGGCAGCCAATTACGTGGGAGGCGTGGGGATGGAGGACGCAATAAAGCAGGCAGCCAACTACATGGGAGGCGTGGTGATGGGGGACACAACGGCGCCTCACACGATGACCGAGCTGCAGGCTATGGACGTATATATGTACGTAAGTAGGATTCAGTTATGACCATTACGCGTAGAAATGAAACCTGCTTAACTTTTGTAAGTAACCAGTAAGGAATTTAGCCTGCCAAATTTCAGCCTTCTACCTACACGGGAAGTTGGAGAATTAGTGATGAGTGAGTCAGTGAGGGCTTTGCCTTTTATTAGTATAGATAAATAAATAGACAGGAGGACAAAAACAAACAATACAAAACATAAAATTATGATAAACCTAGTTAACCTTTTTGAACATGTTCTCTCCTATAGAAAGAAGCACATAACTTATGAATTCTGATCCTTTAAATTCAAGTGACCAAGATGGATAAGTTCTTTAGCTAGTTATAAAGTTTCTAGTGCCTGCATTGTGAAGGTGGTATTGCCTGCACTGGTTTATCCCCTGACATGCAGTTTTTGTTTGTGAGATGCTGCTTTGAACTTCCTACTGGATTTAGAGGGAGAACCTATTAATAGCTAAAAACACATCCTTCACAAAGGTTATTACTTTTCAGTTCCAGTGATACCAATACCATAATACATTAGATGGCTTTATCCTAATTACTAAGTTACGATTAATAATTCTTGGAATCAAAGTAGATCTAGTTTGGTAGCGGCAATGCTTTATACCTTTCTTGAACAGCTTGAACATGTGGAATAGATCATCAGTTAGGAAGCGCTTCTCCTTCTTCACCTTGGTCACACCTTCCATTTGCAGGTGGTACTGCAGTTTTGTCGTCCTGGTTTTAAATACAAGGTCTTCAGTTGCTCTCAAAGTGTATATCTGCACTGCAGTTGGTGTTCAGTCAACTGCTGTCTTTAGCAAGACGAATGCATGGCTTTTACTTGCATTCTCTGTCTTATGTGGGCATTTGCTGTTCCTTAGCAAGAACTGGAGTAACAGCACCCTCATCTAACTTCAGCACAGACAAGTCTTCCATTCTTCCAGTGCAACAACAAATTGCCCTTCAGAGTAAAAGGGATCGCTCCAACCTTTGTTATGGCTAAACCATAGACAACTGGGTCCCTGCACTAGACAGCAGACATTATGGCCTGGTTTAGAGTTGTAAGTGTGTAAAAAGAGAGTGTAGATTTAGTGCTGGAAGGAGTAGATGTTTTGACATTGGTTTCTTGGGTGCATGTAAGCCCAACATTTTGGTTTACAATTGGTGTAAAGTTTTGTTCATCAAGGTTGCCAGTCATTGAGTTATTGCTCTTTGTTCCCTGAGTAGGTTCTCTGGGTGTCATTTTTGTCTGGGAATGATGAGCCTTACAGAAAAGGCCCAGAAACTGCACTCCAAAGAGGCCCAGTGGACGAAAATGTGAAATCTGAGCTGAAGTTAGGAGTGTCTAGCAGCTGTTTTTTAACAAAGTCTTGTGTGCCAAAGCAAAGCAAAATGGATAATGCCAGTCTATCCTGAACCTTATATGGACAAGTGTCTATCCTTTACTAATCCTGTCCAATCTACCAAATTGACCACAGGTGGACTCCTAACAAGGTATATAAATATCTCAGTGATAATCAATGGAACTGAATACCCCTTAGCCAAATTTCAAGTGTCCGAATACTTTTTTTTATTTTAAATACATTTGAGAAAATTGTAAAATCTCGATTTTGCTTTGTAATTCTGGGGTATTGAGTGTTGCTTAATAAGCATTGAACACATTTTATAAGTGGTCAGAAACTTGTAAATAACTCATGAAAGAATAAAGTTACGTTAAAACCAAGCACACCATTGTTTTTCTTGTGAAATTCCCAATAAGTTTGATGTGTCACATGACCCTCTTCCTATTGAAAAAACAAAAGTTGGATCCAAAATGGCCGACTTCAAAATGGCCACCATGGTCACCACCCATCTTGAAAAGTTTCCCCCCTCACATATACTAATGTGCCACAAACAGGAAGTTAATATCACCAACCATTCCCATTTTATTAAGGTGTATCCATATAAATGGCCCACCCTGTACTTTAATGGCTGTTATGCTCCCTAAAAGCGTTGCACTGACTTTTAAACTGCAGTCGCATTTTCTATTCATTTTCCACCAAGTTGTTAATGATAATGAAGATTAGGTAACAAAATCTGGGAATGTCATGTTCTAAGTACAAAGTATAAAAGTGAAACAAGGTAATACATGCAGCTTGGGTATTAAATTGTAAATTGTAAATTTGAATACAAATGCAAAACTTGTACGTGATTGATCAAGCCAGACATGGGGGCATGGAGATCTCCCAGATGTCACTTCTGACCCCATGTTGCTTCTAATCAGTTATTGCTTGTGGTTGATTTAAGCCTTCCATTAGTCAGAACATAAATGCAGAATCCAATAAGCCAGAGGCTCAAGGCAGAAAACAGCATTTATATTTGCTCTTTTTGTTGTACAGTGTTTATAACTCTATGAAAATGTTAATCCTAATTATTATCGCTAAACTGTTTCTGCACTTTACAATCACAAATACCTTTTACCGACTATCTAGTTGGACAAAGGGGTTACATTCTGTTATTCAAATCCTCAGATTACACAAGCTACTAATGTTTTTCTTCTAGATCTAAATCCAGATTAAAGAGGATTTGTAAGTATAATGTGTTTATATGAAAGAAAATCTTTATTTATACTACACATATTATGAAAAAAATAAATATAGTGCCTGTAAAAAAGTATTCACCCCCTTGATAGATTTCATATTTTATTGCTATACAACATTGAATTAATTTGACCCTGATCAACATATAAAGGCTCTTTAATGTGAACTCAGATCTCTGCAAAGTGGTTGATATTAATTACAAATATAAAACACAAAATATATTCACCCCTTCAAGTCGATATTTGGTAGATTCGCCTTTGACAGCCATGAGAGCCTGGTGTCTGTGTGCACAGCTCTGTCTCTAACCAAGCTGTAGAGCTGGATGTGGCCATCTGTCCCTATTCTTCTTTTCAAAACTGCTTGAGCTCTCAGCCTTATTCAACTCCAGCCACAGATTCTCAGTTGGACAGATGTCTGTGCTCGTGTTTATCAAGCGTCTCAGAATTACTCCGAAGAGTTGCACTAAAAGTCTGACTGGGACAGGAATCTGTCCTACCCCAGAAAGGGACATGAGAAGTAGTTATGAAGTGTCATACTCCCACTTCCAGCAAGGAATACACGTTTCAGAAAGAATATCATCCCAATGTTACAGTATCCCAAGCTATAAAATGGCCCTTGTGACAGTGCTTTGAAGTTTCCTTAGAAATCACAATCACACTTTTTAGTTTTCTAATGGCTCACCTCAAAAAATAAGATAACGATCTGGCCGGAGACTCTGAGAGTCATGGGGCTGGATAGCTGCTGAGCACTGTGCTTGCAGAAGGTGCAGTGCGATATGCTGATGAGATACCTCGGCAGGAGGAAGAGGAGGGGTGGAGGCCAGGAACATGTAGCGGAACATTTAGAAATGATAAAAATAAAAAAGAGAGAGCGGCGTACTTCGGGGCCAGAACTCTGCAGCAAATGACGGAACAGGGCAAAAAAAGTGGAGGCATCTCTCATGGCTAAAACAGTGGGGAGTTTAGCTAGGAAGCAATAAATAAAAGATGTTCGGTTTCAAACTTCTGAACTGCTTACTGGTGTTTTTCCTCCCTGACTGGATGAGGGTGTTACAATAATAACAATAATACTCAAAGTAGAAGAAGAAGAAGAAGACAAAGGATAACATACTACATCCATAATGGATAACATGGTACAATATCCTAGTACTATAATGTGGTAACATAATTGTGGCCACTTCACAATAACATCAAGAATAAGACTGTAATAAACACTAAGATGGAAAGACCAAGAAAGACACACACATGGAATGAGAGTAAAGCCCAATAAGAGGCACTTTTATTTAACAATGAATGATCCACACCTGTGGTTACAGAAGAATCTCTAATCCCACTGCTATGGACATGGAAAACGCCTCAAAGTAATAAATGTTGGTGTTCGTGAAATGCAGAGCTCAGTGTTCCTGTGTGATACTTCACAGTCAACCACCAGTCCAGTCCAGCCCAGCCCATCTCAGGGTGATAAGCCAGCTATGACAATACAGTTTGCATCCATGACCATCCGTGTCACCGGATATACAATTAAAAGAGATTGTTATTTTCATGGGAATTGATACATGTGCATTATTTTCACTTTTACTTTAAAACTTTAGTAAAAACAATATTTGGAATTATTTTTTCTTCAAGATCGCATTGAATTTTGAACGTATAACTGCCTGTGAGTGAATATCGTTTCTTTCTCTCTAATAAATAAAATTACTTTTTTAAATGTTTATCCATGCTCTTTCTTCTTCGCTTAGTCGTTGAAGTGTCATCTAGGAAGTATATAATTATTGTCCTGATAAAATTTATAAGAGCTGAGAGAGCAGGAACTGTGTCTGACAAAAGCATTCACACGACTGAGGTTAGATGACTGTGGTCTTGTTTGAAAATAGTTATAAGTATGGCGTGACTTGAAAGAATCTCATGTTAAAAGTTTCCGTCTCATGGGACTTCCTACCATGCCAATGTTTTTGGAATCTTTTAATTCTCGCTGGCAACCCGAATTAGACGATCTACAAGTCTCCAACTTAAAGTTTAAATCCAAACAATATATTCGATCTCTTTTCGCTGTTATGCTATTTTACTGAGTAATGATTTCTGTTTGTTTGCACTAATGTGATCTTTCCTATCCTTTTTTTGAGACTTTCAAATTTCGTACTTCCATTATCTCTAACCTGCTCTGTATGTGTACCACGCCAACATTTTTTAATTCTTTATGACATTCTGCTTTGTCATCTACTCTTTGTCCTTTATTTCTGGCCCCGCGTGTGGACTTGTCTCGTGGGACATATAAGTGTCTCTCCAAGAAAATCACGTCTCGTCTCCTTCCATGATTTTTTTTTATAATAGAGAGATATAATATAACACTAAGGTCTGGATGTCTATTATTTCTGATTGGTCAATTTGGCATCAACTTAATGAAAGAGGAAGTCTGAGTGTGAGACAAACGAGAGGAGTAAAGGCGTGTGAGGCACTCTGACACTCTGAGTCGCCTTCAAAGATGGGAAGTATAAAATCGGACAGGAGGTGAGAAAGATGCCTCAAAAATAATGACAAAGTCTGAGGGGCAGGCTTTATAGAAATATGTTCGAGTGACATTAACATAGATAGGCCATCACATTCATTTTTAAGTGATGTTTAATATAGTCAAGTGCTTAACAGACAAAATAAAGTTTTTAATGCATTCTGTGTGTTTGCATGTCCTCTCAATATCTGCATGAATTTTCCTCCCAAATCCCCAGACACACATGAGTTACACTGACTGATGATTACAAATGAATCCCTGGTGAATACGAATGATGGCCTTGTGTTGGTTCCTGCCTTGTGCTCAGTGCTGCATGGATATGCAGAAGCCCCCGTGACTCTAAATTAGATGGATTTATGGTAAAAGAAAGAACAGGAGGCAGATTTGCACTCTTTTAAACAATAAGAGTCGCTGCCATGATGTACAGACTGTTTATAAGTAAATTTTATGATGCAGTGGGGAGACTGGGATTCACATCCTGGGTCCCCGCTGTGTGGATTTTGCATGTTCTCCCCATGTCCATAAGGATTTCTCCCAGTTGTGCCAGTTAACTCCAACAACCTAAAGACATGGAGGTTAGTTGCATTGGCATTGCTAAATTGGCCCTAGTGTGTGATTGTGTTTAGGTGAGAAGAAATGTGAAGGAATGGCGTCCATTCCAGGGATTTTTCCTGACATGTGCCTGATGATTGTCAGGATAGGCTCCATCTGCCTTGTAGCCCTACTATGGATACACAGGTTAGGAAGATGGATGGATGAATTAATGGATGTCCTATATTTAGTGTTAATTTATTTCCTGTGATAAACTGCCATTCTCTCTAATGTTGGTGCCAGTCTTACAATAAATTTCCTGCACCCCACATTAGCAGATGCAGCTTTTTCAGAAAATGGATGGTTGGACGGACATCCGCAGATCAGTGGTGTGTTTGTGTGAGAATGCTCTAGGTGTATGTATTAGAAAATTTTTGTACATCATGCATAGTTTTTATATTATACAAATGATATGTTGTATTAACACATACCATATATAAAGAGTAGAACATTTTTCTAAAACCAATCAGAATTATTATGCTAGACAGGAGCTTTAAGGTCAGGTGGTTACACTCACTAATCATGGGGCAGGTGACATGTTGATTAGCATGTGCGAGTAAGACATTTACTGTACTCTGCACATGTGACAATAATCAACCTCTAAACCTGCAAACTTATTCTAATTTTAACATTCTGTAAAAAATTTCTGTAATTTTACATAGTGTCCATTAGATGGCAGAGTAAGCATTCTTAACAAATTAGCAGCTAACATTACATGTTGGTATCAGTGAAAGCCCAGCAGAAGCAATGGCCAACAACTGCTTTTCAGTTCTGTTTTACCAGTTTGATCAAAAGTGTAACACCTTAGTGGTCTTCTTTGTGAACCGTTTTTTATGGTCTTTTTTTTTTAGGTACAGTAGTGTTGGGGTTTCCCTATATAGTTATCCAAATGGAACTGAACAAACTGCACAGTGTGTGTGACACCTCTAATTTGGAATACACCAAAGAACCACAACCTTAAAGCTACCTTCCTAATATAAATAAATAGCTCGGACCCGTCAAGGCATGGACTAAAGACCTCTAAAGGTTTCCTGTGGTATCTGGTACCAAGACATTAGCAGCAGATCCTTTTCATCCTGTATGTCTGAAGGTGTCCTCTGGTACTTTATCCCTCACTAAGATGTTAGCAGGAGATCATGTAAGTCCTGTAAGTTACAAGGTGCGACCTGTATGGATCAGACTTGTTTTTCCAGTACATACCAGAGACGTGCCATTGGATTGAGATCTGGGGAATTTGGAGGCCAAGTCGTCACCTTAAACTCTTTGTCATATTTCTCAAATGGTTGCTATACAATTTTTGCAGTGTTGCAAGGTGCATTATCCTGCTGAAAGAGGCCACCGCCATCAGGGAATACTGTTGCCATGAAAGGCTGTATGTGGTCTGCAACAATCTTTAGGTAGGTGGTATGTGTCAAAGTAACATCCACATGAATTCCAGGACCCAAGGTTTTCCAACAGAACATTGCCTAATGAATCACAATGCCTCCACTGGCTTGCCTTCTTTCCATAGTGCATCATACACCCAGCCATATACTTGATCAGCACAGGCCACCTTTTTCCATTTCTCCATGCTCCAGTTGTGATGCTCGCAAGCCCAATGAAGGTGGTTTTGGCGATGGACAGGGTTCAGCATGGACACTCGAACAGGTCTACAGCTACTCAAGTGCACCTTTCTCTCATGGCCGGAATTAAGTTTATCAGCAATTTGTGCTACTATAGCTCTACTGTGGAATCAGACTAGACAGGCTAGCCTTTGCTCCCCACACACATCAATGAGCCTTGGCCACCCATGACCCTGTCACAGGTTCACCGGTTGTCCTTCCTTGGACCACTGTTGGTAGCTACTAACTACTGCATACCAGGAACACTGCACAAGACCTGCCATTTTGGAGATGCTCTGACTCACTTGTCTAGCCATCACAATTTGGCCCAAATGAAAATCGCTCAGATCTTGACATCTGCCATTCTTCCTGCTTCCAACACATCAATTCAAGAACTGAAGTAACTGAAGTTTCTCATTGGGAAATGCCTACCTGTTTGGGTTTTCTGAGAACATCAACAAATATGTTTTGGCTCATTGACGTAGTTTAGTACTCTCAACCCTCAACTTGTTTTGTTATTTCTTACAAATCTTTTATTATAACAGTTACCTTATAATGAGCACATAGGTATGAATGCTTACCTGTTAGCTGTTGACAAGGTAAGCCCCATTGCTTCAGAAAATAAAATAATCAGAAATTTGAATCATAATAAAAAAGTCAACTAAAATGAAGCAAACAAGGTGAATTTAGGCATGGAACAATGGATATAGGCCATGAATTTGGTTTCTAGCTTAGTCACTGCACCTGTTCCATTAGTACATTCCAATAAGATTTCATCCACATCCTAAGTACATTTTTTTGTTTGTTTGATTTCAAATTTTTATTGACATCCAAAATCCAACATTTTAAAGAAAAACACAAAACATTTTGAACAGAATTAAAATAGCTTTCAGATCCAGTTTAAAAAGAATATAGTCCGTCACCTCAATTTTGTTAGTGCCATGCTTCTACTCACTCCTTCTCTCAATTACAGTAAAACCTCGATTACCTGTCAGGGGTTAAAAGAAAAGACGGAAACAGATCAGTTACTTTAAAAATGATTTAAGGTAGATTAGTTTAGTGAATAGTCGTAATTATTTACAAAATAAAACTATAAGTATTAACAAAATTAATGTATATAATTTGTAACAACTAGTGTAATAACCAAACACATCTCAGATATACATTAGTTTCCTAAGTTTTACTTTGTTCTGTAACAAACGGTGCCATGTCTTATACTCTGTTATCTGAGTAACGGAGCACACCAACCAACAATTATCTCCTGCCACTAATGTTCCCTTTTTCTCTATACCGCAAACACTCCTGCTTATTGTGTCCTGACTCTCTACTCAAAACTTCCTTCTGCTGCATGTTTCCTTTTTCTCCGAACTCCTCCTGTCACTCATCTCCTAACTCAGCCCCTTACAGAATAGAAGCCCTTCACTTACAGCATTCCACCTTTTCTGCTCTCCCACAATGCATCACAAGCTGCCTACATTTCACAATATATTAATAAACCATAACAGAATTTAAAAAAAAAAGTCAGTACAGAAGAACATTAAAATTAATACATTAATATTAATAAAGAATAACATTTCAATTGTACATATATATTTTCTATATAAATTATAGAAAAAAACCCGATCTAGATCCATTGAGTATTTCTCTCGTTCGTTAGCTAAACGGAGGAAAGGAATGCCCCAAGGCTGGCGTGTGAGTGAGGATGGCCCCGCCCCCCTCGGCCCGCTGCATCTCTCTCAGATTCGCACAAATAAATCTGTACCGTAAGCGAACTATGATATTTAGTGCAATGAGAGAAGTCATAAAATCAACTGGAATGTTCAAGCTAATTATAGAAAAAAACCCGATCTAATTCCGTTAAGTAGTTCTCTTGTGAAAAGCAGACAGATGTATAGACAGACAGATTTTTTATATCTATATATATATTTTTGTATTTAATTATTTATATTTTTTTTTCTGTTTTTATTCATTAAAAGAGTTTCTGTAAAATGCCAAATTTCCCTCCCTCTGTCTTTCTATCTGTCTATTATGAGTCAATAATGCCAGTGTCACTCACCTGTTGTCGTGTTCTCTCTTGTTCTATGCAGACTCCCACTCTGCTGTGCCCCTTTCTCTCCAGTCAAGTCCTCTTGAGGAAGACATTTTCGAATTATTTTAAACTCAAGAATCGTAATTGTTGTAACAGAGACAACTAGGAAGTTGTCTGCTTTGCAATGCATTTGAATTAAGACACGTTTGCTGAACAAAGGTTGCGTGCTGTTCCTGCAATGGCCAAAATAAAAACTGTGTTTGCGCAGTCCTCTCCTGCCTGTCTTTTGTGCATCTCGACAGCCCAGATGTTACAAGATCTATTCAATTACCACTAAATTATTTAAAAGAAATGCCAGACATTTTCCTATCAGTGAATTTCATGCTTTTACTCATTGATATTTTCCAGCTATACAAGTTTTTTATATATTAATACAGACAAACTATTTAAATTTCAATATAATATTTTTATTCCTGATTTCTGTTTTGGTTAACCTGCTCCAGTAACATTGCAGACTGTTTCCTGCAGGTTTTAATCTTCCTATTAATAAAGCAGTTTGGTCTTTAATACATGTTTATTTATTTTGTAATAAGGGTTTGCTATGTGTCTTATAAAGTGAAACACATAGTATAATCTAAAGACGGCTTGATCAACTAATGTCAAAAATAAAGGAAAAGGTGGCATTACTATGACTGAAGTGTGGTCTGCGTGTTAAAAAACAAAACAGAGGTTCCTATAGATGGCAGCATCTCTCTTCATGATGGCACAGAGCAAAGGATTAGCAAAGCGTAGGCTGCCCTGGCATCGTTACTGTGTGCTACCCTAATGGATCAAAACAGGGAGAAAAATGCTTTTAAGATTCTGCGGATATTTGCTTTCTTAGAATAATAATAAATAATTCTTACTGTAGAAATGAAAACTACAAAGGAGGGAATGGAGATACTTGACAAGACAGAACATTCAACAGCATCAACTTGGAAAAATAAATCTGTATTTTTTTTTTCTTTTACAAAAGTAAATTTGGTGAATAGTATCAGTTCAGCATTCCACTGGGAGATGGCTGGGACTGTTAGCTGCACATTGGGTCGGGGGGGCAATGACTCCCTCTGTGATATATTTAGCATTTTGTTGCAAACATCGAAGGCTGCTGCCATGTCCTCATGGAAATATTGTACCAGGCAAATGCCCTACTTGTCTAATGTCTGACATTTTTTTTCCTTTCTTGCAGATAATTTCTAGATATTATTTTATTTATCTTGGTTAGAAAAGATAGAAAGATATTCACATACAGTAAAAGCCACACATAAGGGCTAATAAAAAAAGACCCCAAAGATACAGTGCTTTGCGAAAGTATTCACCCCCCGTGTTTGTCAGGGGTGTTTGTCCTGTTATGTCATCTTACAATCTGGAATTAAAATGGATTTTTGGGAGGTTAGCACCATTTGATTTACACAACATGCTTACCACTTTGAAGGTATAAAATATTTTTTTTTATTGTAACACATACAGTAATCAGAGCTGTGTATAGGTATTCACTCCTCTAAATCAATACTTTGGAGAGCCTCTTGTTGAAAGTCTCTATTTGCTTAGCACACCCAGCTACTGAGACTTTCGTTCATTCCTTAAGGAAAAACTGCTCCGACTTCTTCAGGTTTGATGGTTTGCCATCTTCGAGTCATCCCACAGATTCCCATTGGATTGAGCTCTGGGCTTTGACGAGGCCATTCCAAGACATTTAAATGCTTCCCTTTGAAACAACGCTGTGTAGCTGTAGCAGTATGCTTAGGATCATTCATTGTCCTGCTGGAAGGTGCATCTTCATCCCAGTCTTAAATCTCTGGCAGACTAAAACAGGTTTTCCTCAAGAATTGCCTTGTATTTAGTGCCATCCATCTTTCCTTCAATCCTGACCAGTTTCCCTGTCCCTGCCGATGAAAAACATCACCACAGCACTATTCTGCCACCACCATGCGGTGGGAATGATGTTCTCAAGGTGATGGGAAGTGTTCAGGTTGCACCACACACGTCGTTTCCTATGATGGCCAAAATGTTCAATTTTAGTCTCATCTGACCAGAAAACCTTCTTCCATGTGTTTCAGACTGCCACATGCCTGTTTGGCAAACTCCAAATGTTTTTTCTTATTTTTTTTTTTTCTTTAAGCAATGGCTTTTTACAATTGACTCTTCCATAAAGCTCCACTCTGTGCAGTGTCTGGCTTAAATTGGTTCTATGGACAGATACTCCCACCTCCATTGTGGATCTTTGCTTCTGTTTCAGTGTTATGTTTCATTAATGCCCTCCCTGCCCAGTGTGTGAGTTTTGGTGAGTAGCCTTCTCCTGTCAGGTTTGTAGTGGTGCCATATTCTTTCCATTTAGTTGTTCCATGAGATATTCAGATTTTGGGATTTTTCTTTTATAACCAAGCCCTGATGTATACTTCTCCACAACTTTCTCTCTGTCCCATTTGTAGCGCTCCTTGGTCTTTATGTTGCTTGCTCAGTGGTGTTGCAGAGTCAGGTCTATTTATACAGACATCATGTGGCACTTTGATTGCATGTAGGTGGACCCTAGCTGGTTTGGAAGCGGTAAGATGGGAAAGTGCAGTAGAGTTTCAAAAACTGCATCCATTTGCAGATTAGAGGGCTGGGGATGTGCTTTTCTTCAGGCATAGGAAGCAGGGCGCAGTATTCAGGACGTGTACGTGAGCGCAAACCAACGCTATCATGTGAGCAGATGAGCATGTGTATGGGGTTAGTTCACTTGTTTAAAGGAGTGCAGTGTGCATGATAGGGGAAAGGGTGACCAGGACCCTTGTCAGCTGATGTTAGCAGAAGCTTATGAAACTCTGGCAAGAATATAAACAGGAGAGATAAAAAAGGGGAGAAAAAAGCTTAGTGAATCAGAGGTCGCCTGTGGTTGCTTGTGCATGTAAGCTGTTATCTGCTGGAGAGATGGGCTGGAATTCTGTAGTGACAGAAAGCTTAGCGAACCTCTGAGGTTTAGAAAGAGGGACGGCAAAACACAACTCAAAGCTGAATTAAAAGAAAGCTAGTTGTCAAATAGTCGGTGTGGCTGGCTTTTCATCTGACGCTGCTCCTTTGACATGAGGAGTGCTACAGGGCTCGGTTCCTGGACCTATACTTTTCTCTTTATATATTTTCCCCTATCACAGATTCTTAACTCTTTTAAGGACACCCCGTATCATCTATATGCAGAAGATATACATCTTTATTTTTCATTTAAGCCTAACCAAATTAATACTTTGGTCACTTTGGTTGATTGTCTGTCTCAGGTTAACGACTGGCTCAGTAGTAATTACCTGCAGTTGAATTCAAGAAAAACTGAGGTACTAATTGTTGCTCCTCCTGTTCTTCATTCTGAGATCAGTTTAAAATTATCTTCTGTCTCACCTGTTATTAAGTCGAATCTACTTAACCTTGGGGTTCTTTTTGACCAGTCCCTGACACTTGATGAATATGTAAGGTCAGTCAGCCGCTTGTGTTTCTTTCATTTAAGAAATCTCTCAAAACTAAGAAATGTTTCAAAATCAGAATTGGAGATGCTTGTTCATTCTGTTATCTCCTCACGGCTTGATTACTGTAATGCTCTCTTTACAGGTTTGAGCAAGTCCTCTCTCTCACGCCTTCAGTTCGTTCAAAATGCAGCTGCCAGGCTCCTAACTCGTGCTAGCCGGAATGATCATATTGCTCCCATTCTGTACACACTGCACTGGCTCCCAGTGTTTTATAGAATTCATTTTAAAGTTTTGGTGCGTACTTTCAGAGCTTTGCATGGACAGGCTCCCGAGTACCTAACCAGCCTGCTCCAACGCCATACAGCTTAGCGGACTCTCAGATCTGGGCAACAGGGCCTTCTCATTGTCCCATGCACTCGGCTAAAAACCCGTGGAGATTGTGCCTTTCAGTCTGTGGCACCAAGACTATGGAATAGCCTGCCTTGTGGTCTGCGTGGAGTCGAGTCTGTTGATTCTTTTAAAAAACAACTAAAAACATTTCTTTTTAAAAAAGCTTTTAATCAGTGCTGAATAGTTCCAGTTTGTATATTTATTGTTTTTATTGGTTTTGTTTTAACTGTTGTATTTGTTCTGTATTTGCTGTTCAGCACTCTGTGACCTTTTGTCTGTGAAGGGCGCTATATAAATAAACTACTACTAGTTGGGACTGTTTGTGCTTGGAGGTGAAGTGCCGAGAGAGGAGGAAATTCTGGGTGTGTGCAATTTTCACATTTTTTTTTTATTGTGCATTTTTAATAGAATCTTTTTACAACTATTTATTGCTTTCACGTTTTTGGAAAGTGCATTTTTTTGGAACTGTTTTTATCTATCGTGAAGGCTGGATGACGTCTTCACCCAGTTATGACAGCCGTTTTATGGAAGGACTGGAGGAGAAAGCAGGTTTAGGGCTCCCCCAGATTGTTAGATGGCTGCTGCACTACAGCTTCATGGGAGTTGGAGTTTGGTGGTTCAGCCCTGTTGGGTTCCGGTGGGGGGGAGTGCCGGCAGGGGGGCCGCAGGCACTGTGGAGCCCTACTTTGTTGGGCTCCCACCTCACCCGGAAGTGCTTTCAGACCATGTTTCTGGGCCACTGGAAGTACTCCCAGGCGGAGCATAAAAAGAGGCAGCAGCCACTGCTCTAGGTGCCAGAGTTGGGAAGTGGAGGACAACACTTGCTAGAGGAAGAGAGGAGTCAGAGAGACAGAGAGTGGACAAAGACAGAAGGACAAAAAAGACAAAGTGCTGTGGGCTTTGTTATTGTGCTTGTGCTTTGGTGGTGGGAAACGATAAGGAAGCGTTTCCCACAACAGAAGAAAGCCTGTGTGTTGTGTTGAACTTGTGTCTGTGTTGGCTTTGGACCAGGCCACGCCATTTTTTTGCACATTTGTTTTCAAATTGAATTTCTGTGCCCGTCTGTCGTACTGTTCCATTGGCCTTGGTCCCTCTATCAAGGACCTGGGCTTGGCCAGATTTACCAGTTAAGGACCCGAGGGCCTAACAAAAGTTTATGTATATAAATATACATAAACAACAGTTTATGTATATAAATATACATAGACAGTAAAATATAGGGATAATATTTAGGAAAAATTGAATGAAAAATGTATAATGCCATTCCATTAGCATGTACAGTAAGTCCTTGAAGTAATACTTTGTGGAAGTTTCTTTTGCTTTGGATAGGACTTTAGTAACTACATAAACCTTGATTTTATGATTTTATCTTATTCTTCTTTGAGACTTCTAGCTCAGTCCAAATGAGAGGAAATCTTCTATGCACCACCCTCTTTGTGTTAGTCAACAGATTTTAAATGAGGTTGAGGTCAAAGCTTTGACTCTGCCATTCTAGGACACAGATTTTCCTATTTTAAGCCATTGGCTTTGGATTGTTGTTATGTGAAAAGGTGCAATTCTTTTTTTAACTTACTTTTCTGGCAGTGGCAAGCAGGTTTTGCTCTCAGATATATTGATACCTTAACTTACCCTCGATCTTGACCAGAGACCCTATTACATCCCCTATTAGCTAAAGATCTGATGTCTATGCTATTCCCTTTAGCATAAGAGCTACAAATAAACACCTTACAAGTGACAAGTAATGCACTTATTAAGCTTTAAATGCAGCCGATGCTCCTTTTTATTGTTCAGCACACTGCAGCAGCCACTTCTGTTCTGCAGTTGCTCAGATGCCCAGAACCAAAACATTCAAGGGCTCTGATCAGAGCCAAGCCACAGAACAACTGGGGTTAAACAGGTGAAGTGATAATTACTTTGAAAACCAAAATCATCCCAGCTTTCTGAAGTGCAGGTGCTCAAAAGTTGGGCACAGTGCCGAATCCAATCAAATCCAAAAATGAAGAATGTGGCTTGTGATGACTGGCTGTATGTGTGAAAAGCATTTATGGGAATGAGGAAAAGACTTGGGCTAAATTAGTCTGAGCTATTTGTGACATACACAATGATGATTTTAAATTGCATATTGTGAAACAGTACCTCCAGATAAATAGTAGCCCAACTGAAGGAGAAACGTACAAGGCAACCTTTACTTAATATAACAGATGTTTTACAAGGCAGCTTGGTGGTGCAGTGGTTATCATCGATCCAGCATCATTAACTGTTTGGAGTCTTCATGTGGTGTCCTTGTTTTATTTTCTGGGTACTCCAGTTGTCTCATCCACATCCCAAACATGTGCATATTAAACTGATCAGCATTTCTAAACTTGCCTTTGTGCTGATGTGGCAGATTCTAAGTTAAACATTGACAATTGAACATGGGATGGCCGGACGCTAAAACTTTCCCACTCACCTGAGAGGGGATAGCACGCAGTTCCTTTAAGGGATAAGAGGTAATATTGAGAGATTTTGCCCTTTAAGATTTAAATAGACTTTCAGGGTGCATGATCACCAGACGGGGCCGGATTGTGAAATGAGGCAACAAGAACGGAACTTTGGAAAGGGCAGCCATTTTCATGATGCAGTATATTTTAACCTCCTTAACATTATGTTTACCCCTGGAATAATGAGGCAAAAATGTTTCCTTTTTTCAACAAGAAAAAATAAAATTATGTGTAACAAAAAACATGTAAATACCAAAACATCAGCATAAATACAGTAGGAAAGGCATGTCTAGCATCCACTGCTGTGCCGATTCAGATTTAGTACATGTCCTTCATGATTGTTTTGAAACAGTGACCAACGCACAACCCAGAGTTACAACTGGGACAGTAGAAGTGTTTTCTTTGCACACTTTTCTTATATTTTTTATGTTGCTTGTCCATTCTGCTTATCAGAGCCTGATCTGCCCTTGTGTTATTGTAGAGTATCACAGCACAGTGACTTCTACATTTAACACTGACATGAACATTGACTGTTGCATCAATGTAAGCAACAGTAGAGGGCTTGTGGCTTTCTTGTCCTTTCACTTGATCACAATCATTTTACCATTTTGCCACTCACCAAATTGCTCAATGGTCAGCCTTCACACAACTAAATTAACCTGTTTGATCACGGCGATACAGTCGTACAGTGGCGTTCATATCAGTTTCTCTATCCATGTCAACATCTGATGACCAGTTCACATTTTCATCACTATCGCTTAATTCAACTAATAGTTCAATTTCAGTTTGTTCTAAAACAGATTTTACAGCATTTTATTTACATGCCATTGGATACTTTGGTTGAAAAGCTCGGCTCCAATTATGAATATTGATGAGTTATCATAGAGTAGCAAAATGTATAGATCATGATTTTTTTGCATTACAATGTTATTTCACCCACAAGGTAGCTGCAGAGTACGGACCGAGCCTTACTCAGGCTTAACACTTTATATCTTATCAAAACAGTTTAATCAGAGAAAGGATCTGGCTTAACCATTTTTACATTGAATTCTGAGCCTGAGAGAGGCTTGCGGTTAACATCAAGAAAGTTTATTACACACACAAACATATATACAGTATACTTGGATACCATTCTCGGGAAATCCCGCCAGGTTCTTGTGACTGAGAAGATGTCATTTCCGGTCGTTGGGGGATTGGGGGTCCCAAAGACATTACTTCTGGTTCCGGTCCCAATGATGATGTCACTTCCTGTACTGGCCTTTAAAGGCACCATCTTGCCTCCATACAATCAGTTCTGTTTTGGACTAAAATCAGTGAACACCTCTGTTCAGATTTAAACCTATTTTGCAGCCATGGAACAATATACGAGTGGCTGCCCTAAACCTTTATGATGTCTTTTCCTCATCATTGTAACAATATATATATACTAATATCTGTTCATCTGTCACACAAACTAATAGGGCTAGAACCTTGATCTTGGTCTTAGCTTATGTGAAGCTTATGACCTGATATGTCCTCAAAATTCAAAACAATTTAAGTAGCGGTAAATTGATGCACACATTTTAAGGGTTTATTCTTATTAAACCACGGTACCTAAAAGCCCATCTACTGATAAACCTCCCAGAACACACTACATACAGTACATGTTCTGAATTCATAATCAAGTGTAAGTTCTTTGCATTTCATTTTAGAACTGTAGATTTGCATGTTAGACTAGTTACGAAATAAAAATTAAAAAAATTAATGCTAAGTGTGGAAATTTAACATACATACACATTCAGCACCTTACTTTTATAGTATGTTTAAAAACTGTGAGAAACGTTTATGTTTAAAAACTGTAAGAAATATGATTTTTAAGGTTTTTCAAATTTCATATAATGGAGCCTTGACTTACTCTGAGCATCGGAGAATCAAAACAGCACATGTTCATTTCAAAGTTACAGTGCATGTCAGTATATGGTAATGGCATTTATTTTCCTGATATTACAATATTGCATTGTATATACTGTTTATGTCATTTTTTCAAACTTTGTTAATTTCTGGAATCTGAAATATGAATCTAATTAAAGTGTCAGTAAAATGCGCAATGTCTGTTAAAAGTCTCTTAAGTTTGCACTGTGTGTTTAGTTAGAAAGGACAGGCATCTTGTAGCTTGCAGGATACAGTTGTAAACCATTAAGCTATGTGGAGAAGTTGGCAGGAATAGTGATACAGCCTGTTTCGCATTCCATTTTGAATTAAACATTTGTATTGTTATAAAGCCTATTTTGTGTATTTTTCTGTTTTAGAGGTAATCTTTTCTGGAAACATTTCTCAGTTTTTTCCAAATATACTACTACAGAGAATCCAAAAATTATTAGCAATAGTTGTATTGTATGTCGTACTATAGATGCTAATTTGCCATGTTGATTCTGTGCTGTATGGCCATGCAACACAAGTGTTGTCCAGCAGTGCAGTCCCCAGTCGCATAGACTCTTCAATAATCTCCATAACTCCTCTTTAAGGGGGTCTGCTGGTGTCACGGCTTCTTTTTATGTCACTAATCTGTCATGGCTCTGCACCCCTCCTAGCTCTAGCTAACACCATTATTTATTTATATATTTATTTATGTGTTTGTTTGTTTCTTGATATATATTATTTACCAATTTTCTGAGGATAGACTGTATTTCATCATGAATTGTATTGGGATTTAGTATATTTTGGGTAGGCAAAAATGTGCCTTGCCTCACTTTGCTTTTTTTAACATGCCGGCCCTGATGCAAGATGTTGCTAAAGGGACTTCTTCAATGGTGTTCCTGTAGCCACATTGCACTAACAGTGGCCTGAGGCTAAGGGGTCCAGGGTAGTGGGTAAAAGCTGTTGTGAGCTGGGGGTCAAAGAGTCAAGTCATCTGGAGGAGAGTTGGGGTGAAAACTCAACAGTAGGAGGAAGTGATCATTTGAAAGTGAAAGAAAAAACTAGTAGTGTGAAGCAGTGCTTTAACAGTATGCAAACTGTCGACAAGTGAGCAAGCCCCCCAAATAGACAGGACAGGTAATTGTAAGTGAAGATTCAGAGGCCGGCAAGGATTGTTATTGTTTTGCATTGTACTTTGATGTCTTGTATTGATCTCTCTGCCATGGAGCTATGAAATCGAGCGCACTCCTATAGTGAAGAGGGTGTTGTACTGACTTCAAAAGAGGCAGATAGTCCAAAAAATTGTATAGTAATGAACAAGAGAAAGACCATACTCAAAGGGATAAAAAAAGGGCTAGAGAAGGAGGAAGAAAAAATGAGGATGACATTAAAGGCAAATTACAAACCAAAAAACACAGTTAAAGAGCAGAGCTGGTAATCAAAAATCAAAATAATCCCAAATCACTAAGTTTTGCCCAATCTTGGATACAAAATGGTCAATGAGAAAACCTTTTAACTCTTCACCAATTGTAACCAACTGATATCGTGTCCCTTGAGACCATTCCCCTAGCAATCAGAATCATGATAATGGATTACATAAAATCCCAGGGCTCATTATCAGCAACAACATTTTTATTTCTGTAGCACTTTTTTGTACATGGTATGTAGCACAAAATATTTTAGAAGATTTGAAATAATGAAAAACAAATTACAAATTGAAAAAAAATGAAATTAAGAAGTGGAATACCCAGAATAGTAAATAAGAATAAATCAATGCACACTTAACACAGATTTACATTACTGTATATCTCAGCCAGGGTTCCTCCCCAGGCAGGGGTTCAAAGTCTAGTTTTATGTCCTTTTTGTTTGTTGTTTGTGCCATTTATTTACGTTAATGTTGCCTTTTTTAATTCTCTACTGTATTTCTTTGCCTGTGTTATGTTCCATGTGTTTTATTGGTGGTCCTGCGAAAGAGGTGGTGACACCTGTCAATCACCACCAGGAACTGTCCTCTGCCCTATAAATCCAGAGGGTCTCCCACAGTGCCCTGCGTTTCATTTTGAATGTCCTTGGGAGTGGTGCTTTGTATTTCTGCAGATTCTAATAATTTTCTTTAAGTTCTGCTTTTGGCCTACTGCATTGGGATTCTGGTTATATTGGATTGCCTTACCGAGTACAGCAAAACCTTTTGCCTGTGTGCTTTATGAAGCATTAACTATTATTGAAGAGCAAATTTGAGATATTTATTTTTTATTTTATTAAGATTTTACAGGACTTGTTTGCATTAGGCTGGGTTTTTGATAATATTTTCCCTCTAGTCTGCATTTTTGGTAGTGCTATTGGGGCATATGTGCTTTGGGACTCCTAGTTTTAACACTCTAATGTTAAGTCCAATGTTATGGTCAGATGGCCAGGGAGAACAGAAAATAAAATAAAAAAATACATTTGTATATAGGGGCTAGATGGTGGAGAAAATAACAAAATCTGCTGGGGTGCCAAGGCCAATACCAAATTGCATCCGAAAAAATATTAAATTAAGGTCAACTTCTAAGCAAAAACTCCAATAAAGAGGATGACAAAAGAACTGAATTGCCTAAGTATAACCCCCCAGAAACAACACTTTAATGATTTTTATGGCTCAAGAAAAGCCCATAGAAAGATTAAACAGAAACTGCATTCATAATAGGTGCAGATCTCCAGAAATCCCAAGCAAGGCCTACCCCAGGCAGCCTGACCCCAAACTCTAGTGGCTTCAGTCTACACAGACCTAGGTGGCAAAAAGGGGCCATGACTTGTAAAGTTGAAAATCTCATTTAATACTCCAAAAATATAACAAAATATAATAAAAAACACCCACAGGTTATGTCAAGTCAGGCTTGACAGGGTTGGAGCTTCTCTTATCTGAAACGGTAGGCTGTTCCAGAGCCAAGGAGCAGTCACCGCAAAAGCATGATCACCCCATTTTTCTCACCTTGATTGTGGTAAGGCCAGTAACAAATGATCAGGGATATCAGGTCAGACAAATAAGCCAGGGCCGGACCATTTAAATGTTTAAAAGTGTGCAATAAATTTTTAAAATTATTTCTAAGACTGACAGGGAACAAATGAAGCGATGCCAAAATAGGGGTGATGTGCTCACACTTACATAACCCAGTTAAAAGCCTTGCAGCAGAGGTTTGGACCAACTGCAGGTGACAGAGAAGAATTTGACTGACACTACTGTAAAATGAGTTACAATAGTCAGGACAGGATGAAACAAAAGTATGAAGAACTTTTTACAAATCAGCAAATCAAAGAAAATGCTCTTCTTACAACAACATGTATCTGCTTATCCAGTTTAAGACTTTTGTCAAGGATAACACCCAGACTTTTTGCAGATGTCTTGCAGATGTTTCGTTAATGGGCCTAGGTTAGTGACAGGCGTACCAGACACACTGGATGGACTAAATGACACAATTTCAGTTTTACTTTAAGTCAAGTAAATTTGATGACATCCAGCTCTTTACATCATCTAAGCAAGCCTAAACAGACCCTCTAAGGGGTAGATAAATTTGTGTGTCATCTCTGTAAAACGGTGGAAAGATACATTATTCTTATAAAAAAATAGAGCCAAGAGGAAGCATATATAATAAAAACAGAATTAGCCAAATTATAGAACCTTGTGGAGTATGGGAAGATGAAAATTCACCCAAATTAACTGCAAAAGTCCTTTCACAAAAATATGAACACAACCAATGTAGAGCAGTACCTCTAATGCCAATAACATTCTCTAAATGATACAGTAAAATGTTGTGATCAATGGTGTCAAAATCTGCTGTCAAATCTAAAAGTATAAGTACAACAGGTAACCCCGAATCAACAAGCAATAAAATAGCATTAAGAACTTTTAAAAGAACCATTTCAGTGCTGTGATGTTGTTTAAAACCAGACTGAAAAAGTTCATGTATGCGATTATCCTCTAAAACACAGGTGCCAAACTCCAGGCCTGGAGGGCCGCAGTGGCTGCAGGTTTTCTTTCTATCCCTTTTCCTGATCAGTGTCCAGTTTTCACTGCTAATTAACTTCTTTTCCCTCTATTTTAACAGCCCTGTTTTTAAGGATTAAGTCTACTGAATTGATTCTTTTCTTCATTAAATGACAGCCAAACAGAAATGAGAAATGAAACGAGCCAACAGATGAACAGCTAAATTGAGGCTTCAAACTCCAACCAGTACCTTAATGAGAAGCTGATTCTTGCTGTTAATTAAACCTGTTATTCAATTCCATGGCTTGTTGCTGCTCTCTTTTTGCCACAGCAGACATTTCCAAAACTGTTGATATTCTGTTTTTTTTCTAAGAACTCCTAAAATGTTTTGGTAACCTGAGGGATCAACCTTACTGAGACCTTCATTTTTATTTTCAGATTTAGTTTGATGGGTACAGGTGAGCTGGTCATGTCCTGCTTGTTTTATCTCTCATTACTGTCTGGCTGCTAATTAAGGAAAAAACAACTAAGGGCTCTGAGTCAAGCTAATTAAAGCTAAGGCTAAAGAAGTTAATTAGCATCAAAAACTGGTCACTAATTAAGAAGATGGTTAGAATGAAAACCTGCAGCCACTGCAGCCCCCCAGGACTGGAGTTTGACACCACTGCTCTAAAATATTTGCCATTGATCAAGTACAATCTTTTCCAGGGTCTTTGACATAAAAGGTGTTGGAGCATAAAATGCACCGGAGATTCTCACCTTGAAAAAAGGCTCTAGGAGTCGAAGGATAGGCAAACAGTGTAATTAGTTTTATTGCAATAAACAATAAGGTGGGCTCAACCCAATCAAGCTGTGCTGAGCCCCGATCAAGCCAAAGGTTACATCAGGGGTCCTCAATCATGGCCCTGGAGGGCCGTAGTGGCTGCGGGTTTTTGCTCCAAACCACTTGCTTAATAAGAAGCATTTATTGCTCAAGTAACACTTCTGCGTCACTGTAGTTTTCTCGCTCATTAAGATTTTGAACCCTTATTGCTTATTTTAGTCTTAAACAGCTGTATTCTTGATTTGTAATTGCTCCTAATTAGCAATAACATGCAAATGGCAAAAGAGACCAGCATTTCTCCATTTAGCTTGTTACCATTTACCCCTGTGTGTATTTATCATGCACTATTGGGTTTAATTAAATACTTGGAAGGAAAGTGAAGAGAAAAAAGTGAAGGACTGAGAATTACTCATCTGTTTTAGCCTTCAAATCATTTGGATGATATCCTGAGAAAGGGGAAGAAAACCTAAGATATGAGAATGACCTGACATAGCAGAGTTAAAGCACGAACAAGCCATGAAATTAAATTATTGGCAAGAATTGCTTTCTAATTAGGCAACCGGGTTGGAACAAAAACCTGCAGCCACTGCAGCCCTCCAGGACTGTGACTGGGGACTTCTCAGTTACTTTATATACTGTATAGCCATTTCTTATCACCCTGATCTTGCTAGCAGCAGCTCATTCGCTGCTTACCCTGACTCCC
>JANRMT010062841.1:26465918-26583579 GCA_026402145.1 Polypterus bichir lapradei | reverse complement strand
TTTTTTTTGTTAAAAATATTTTTGCAAGAAGCCTAAAGTAAAATAATATTAAAAATAAAATAGAAACGTATATGACAATACAGTAAGTATAATTAATATTGCCTTAGTGTAAAACTTTGTAACAATCTGTAATACACAATATCTGAAGAAGATATTTAGGAAAAAGTTTTTATTTTTTTACCTCATGAAATTTTTCTATAAAATTTCAGTATAGATAACATTTTTTGTAAACACTCTGTCTGAGTTTGGCAACAGTTTGCCTTGTTCAGGACCATCTACAGCGTTGACAACAACATCTGTAAAACTTCTAACTCTTGATAATGCAACATATAACTGACCATCGCTGAATACTGGTTCTGGCAAGTAAATGCCAACTTTTTCTAAGGTTTGCCCTTGAGCTTTATTAATTGTTATGGCAAAGGCTAATGTAACTGGAAATTGTCACCTTCTTAACGTAAAGGGTATATTAGTAGAGGATGGAGACAAATCAATATGAGGAATATTCTGACGCTCATTTTCTTTTCCTTCAATCGATCTATTTGCTCGTATTTTTCTTTGTCTTTCAGCCTTTCTTTTGTTGATGTTTACTTGCTGAGCTGACCGTTCTTCCAGGAGATGTTGATTATGTACAATTTGAGTGTCTGTGTCTTTTGTCCTACTTGACATGTCCTTTTTTTTGGGTGGCATGTTGTTAGTAGATATTTAGTTAGTAAACATGTGCAGGGCAGTATGTGTGGCGTCTCTCCAGCAACGGATTTTATGTGTGCGGCCGCGACTACCCAATCAGCACTCTCCCCAGCAATGATGTCGTTTATTTGCTTATCATGTGCGGCCGCGGCTACGCCATTCACTGTGTGCCCAGCTTCCAATGTGTGTGCGTCCACGGTCTCCCCAGCAATGATGTCCTTTATTTGCTTATCATGTGCGGCCGCGGCTACGCCATTCACTGTGTGCCCAGCTTCCAATGTGTGTGCGTCCACGGTCTCCCCAGCAATGATGTCCTTAATTTGCTTATCATGTGCGGCTGCGGCTACGCGATTCACTGTGTGCCCAGCTTCCAGTGTGTGTGCGTCCACGGTGCCGTGCGCATCGCACCGTACCCCGCGCATGCGCACTTCACCAGAAGACACACACACACAGACACCTGGACGCACACAGGGGTTTTATTAAACAGGATATATATATAATATATATATATATATAATATATAAAATATATATAATATATATAATATACAGGTATATATATGTGTGTGTGTGTGTGTATATATATACTAATAAAAGGCAAAGCCCTCACTGACTGACTGACTGACTCACTCACTCATCACTAATTCTCCAACTTCCCGTGTAGGTAGAAGGCTTCGCCACAGTATTCACGTCTCCCTGCTGATAACTGCAGCCTTTTTATTTAATCCACGGCTTCTCCACTGTTTTATTGTTCATTTATTACGATTATAGTTATTGTGTAGGTATTTTAGACTTAGTTTACATTGTTCAGGTACCCATTTCCTTTATCATTCCAACCCCCATTACCATGTCTATCGAGGTGATCACTATCGATCAAAGAACTGTCACTTACTGAGTGTTTTCCATGCCCGGAGATGGCACCTACCTTTTCCAATCCTCTGTGTTACATATTGCACGGCCATATCAGGCTCACTCTTGATATCTGGAGGAACATTGTGTCTTATGTATTGAATGACTGGGACAGGTTCAAGGTGTGGACTGATGACAGTACAGGAGATAATTATAATACACAGGAGCACTAGAAGAGTGAAATGCTTAAGCCCTTCACCTATGGTTCTGCATGTGAGTTGATGGCTGCCGCTGAATTGTTCGGTTGTCGCTTTCAAGTGTACCGAAATGGCCAAATATTTTACACCTTTGGACAACTGCCAATGCCTCTTAAACATCTTAGATTCACAGGTGACGATTTGAGTAGTGGACACTTTGATGTTTATGAATGTTTAAACTCTCAAAAGCTGGATGTGAAGTTATTGATGAAACCAGTTGTATGCTTACAATGCTTGACAGATGCCGAATGTCACTTCAACACAACAAATCCTGCAAATACTGTCGTAATTGAAACAAACCATGAAACTCAAACCAATTATGACAGCAGCAATTCAAGCTGTGAGATTTGAAACAAGATTACTGTTCACATGGCCAACTGTACGTTGCATGCTCAAGAGTAAGCTCAGCGCACAGCTTGGTCATATTACAACCAGAGGGCCGAACTGACAACGTGGCATACAAAGAGATCCTTAACAAATAATTATTGGTATATTTTCCCTCATGCTCTTTGAGTCTTTTAAACACAGCTTGGAGGATGCCACTCGAGAGTAATTTTGTTCTAGCCACTCTATCCATAAATGCCTGATTAATGAAGGACTGCTGAGATAGGCATCCTTTGGAAAAGATCTCACATCTCATCTGTTAGAAGTGACCATTGGGTTCTTGGTCACCTCCTTGACTAAAGCCCTTCTTTCTTGCCAAATGTCCATTTCTAGGGAGAGTCCTGGTGGTTCCAAACTTCTTCCATTCCACAATTACTGAGCCCACTGTGCTACTGGAAACACACAAAGCTTCAGAAATGATTCAATACTCTTGTCCTGATCTGTACCTCACCACAATTTGATCATGGAGGTCTGCAGAGAGTTCCTTGAATTTCATGGATTGGTTTTTGTCCTGACATGCAATGTGAATTTGGGACCTTTCTAAACCACATCTAATCAATTCAATTTGCCCAACCAGTTCTAGAAACATCTCAAGGACAAATAAAGCAAAGAGGATCCACCTGACTACAATATGGAGTACCACAGCCACGGCTCTAAGGACTTATATGAATGAGAGGTTTCAGTTTTTGATTTTTAATAAATATGCAGATCTTTCTGAAAACACCTTTTCACTTTGTCACTATGGGTTATTATTGACTGTTGATAAATGAGTAAAAATTATAAATGTATCCATTCAAAATTAAATCTACAAAATAATAAAGAATGCAGAAAATGATGGGGTCTGAAGACTTTCTGAATCCACTGTAAACGAGCAAGAAACAAAAAAAGTTCTAACAATTTTGGTGCCTTCAAATATTACTGTACATGCCTTTACCAAATATTTATAGAATGGCGATATATTTTATTTTGTGAGCAATCCATATTTATGTTGCTTTGCTAACAAAGGCTTGGGGGTTTTGATTGCTCCTAACTGAGAATCCCCATGATTCACACAGTAGATGTACTATACTTTTTTCTTTTCAGAAGTACACAAAAAGGGACCTTTTTATAAAATTTTAAATTTCAATTTATTTTTTATTTTTATTTCAATTTAGAGTATTTTTATACAGTTATTTTTATAAAGCAGTCTTCTGAGAAAACAGGCTCAGAACATACATAAAACCAGTAACAGAAAAATGTAAAATATGTAACATTTGCATACAATACCATATCTATTTAAATATGAAGTACAAAATGCAAAAAAATATTAAGAAAAATAGCAATCTCTATGCTTTTATAGGCATAGCTGGAATCATATAAATGGAGACAAAATTTGCCAACTATAAGAAAAACTAAAAGAAGATGGATCTGTTTATCAATATAGGAGATAAAAATAGCTTAGCACACCTCCACAACTTTTTTCTTATTTCCAACCAATAGTAGAACTTCTGTTTTACATATACAATTATCAATTATCTATTGAAATAGATAATTAATGACTAAATAGGAAGTGCAACTTTAAGTGAAACTGATAGGTGCAGCATAGTGTCATCCATATAGGAGTCAGTCATTTTCTGTCTCACTTATTCCAGAACAGGGTGGCAGGGTTGGGTTCTGAAGCCTATCCCACCTAGCATATGGTGTAAGGCAGGAGCAATCTCATGCACTTGGCGCAAGTGCTGTCCATAGAGGATTGAAAATAAATACTGTTTTTACAGGAAGTATTTAATTGAAGCTTGTGTGTATTTGTTCCTCACCTATTCAAGACTGTTCAGCCATTTTCCAAGACAGTGCTATCTACTGACTCTGCTGACCTGTCAACTGGTTCATACTTGGTGGCTGTGTAAATCAGACAAACAGACCTTCAGGACTTGGACAGGAAGTGAAGTTGTGTTGGAAATGACCAACGGAATGCCTGTGTCTGAATGAAATTCAACTCAGGAAAAGCTTTACCTACATCTCAAAAGGGGGTCAGGGATATGGAGTTTGAATATACCGTCTTCAAGACGTAAGACCACTGAAATAAACAATTTATATTGTAATGGCCGACCCCTTACCCAGACTGGCCACTACGCTACCAAGACTTATTCCTTTAATTACCTGAGGTTTCTTGCTCAAATAATAAGCCATACTTCTTACAAGTTGTCTTATTTTTTCCTGACATGACGAAATAATAAGAAAACAGTAAACAGATATGTAAAATCAAACACTGATATATTGGAAAATGAAAAGACAAATAATCAATAATATATATATATACAGTGCATCCGGAAAGTATTCATAGCGCATCACTTTTTCCAAATTTTGTTATGTTACAGCCTTATTCCAAAATGGATTAAATTTATTTTTTTCCTCAGAATTCTACACACAACACCCCATAATGACAACGGGAAAAAAGTTTACTTGAGGTTTTTGCAAATTTATTAAAAATACAAAAACTGAGAAATGTACATAAGTATTCACAGCCTTTGCTCAATACTTTGTCGATGCACCTTTGGCAGCAATTACAGCCTCAAGTCTTTTTGAATATGATGCCACAACCTTGGCACACCTATCCTTGGCCAGTTTCGCCCATTCCTCTTTGCAGCACCTCTCAAGCTCCATCAGGTTGGATGGGAAGTGTCGGTGCACAGCCATTTTAAGATCTCTCCAGAGATATTCAATCGGATTCAAGTCTGGGCTTTGGCTGGGCCACTCAAGGACATTCACAGAGTTGTCCTGAAGCCAATTCTTTGATATCTTGGCTGTGTGCGTAGGGTCCTTGTCCTGCTGAAAGATGAACCGTCGCCCCAGTCTGAGGTCAAGAGAGCTCTGGAGCAGGTTTTCATCCAGGATGTCTCTGTACATTGCTGCAGTCATCTTTCCCTTTATCCTGACTAGTCTCCCAGTTTCTGCCGCTAAAAAAACATCCCCACTGCATGATGCTGCCACCACCATGCTTCACTGTAGGGATGGTATTGGCCTGGTGATGAGCGGTGCCTGGTTTCCTCCAAATATGACGCCTGGCATTCACACCAAACAGTTCAATCTTTGTCTCATCAGACCACAGAATTTTGTTTCTCATGGTCTGAGAATCCTTCAAGTGCCTTTTGGCAAACTCCAGGTGGGCTGCCATGTGCCTTTTACTGGCCACTCTACCACACAGGCCTGATTGGTGGATTGCTGCAGAGATGGTTGTCCTTCTGGAAGGTTCTCCTCTCTCCACAGAGGACCTCTGGAGCTCTGACAGAGTGACCATCGGGTTCTTGGTCACCTCCCTGACTAAGGCCATTCTCCCCCGATCGCTCAGTTTAGATGGCCGGCCAGCTATAGGAAGAGTCCTGGTGGTTTTGAACATCTTCTAGTTACGGATGTTGGAGGACACTGTGCTCATTGGGATCTTCAAAGCGGCAGAAATTTTTCTGTAACCTTCCCCAGATTTGTGCCACGAGACACAAGGTGGGACCTTATATAGACAGGTGTGTGCCTTTCCAAATCATGTCCAATCAACTGAATTTACCACAGGTGGACTCCAATTAAGCTGCAGAAACATCTCAAGGATGATCAGGGGAAACTGGATGCACCTGAGCTCAATTTTGAGCTTCATGGCAAAGGCTGTGAATACTTATGTACATGTGCTTTCTCAATTTTTTTATTTTTAATAAATTTGCAAAAATCTCAAGTAAACTTTTTCACATTGTCATTATGGGGTGTTGTATGTAGAAATCAGAGGAAAAAAATTAATTTAATCCATTTTGGAATGGAACATAACAAAATGTGGAAAAAGTGATACGCTGTGAATACTTTCCGGATGCACTGTACAGTATGTGTGTATATATATATATATATATATATATATATATATTATAAAAAAAATCTAGGTGGAAGGGAGACCAGGGAGACGAGACGTGATCTTCTCGGAAGACAATTTAAAGACCCACGAGATGAAAGAGATTGGCCACGGAGCGTCTCACAGGGACCTTAAACATGAGATTTGGTGCCAAGAGATTGCTATTTGACGGCCCACAAGACAAGCCAGTGAGACAACATTTAGAACAAGTTCACGGACATCTAACCATGCAGTTGTTGGAATGCTTTTGGCCGACAGACATCATGTGCGACAAGCAGAACACGCAGCTTTCCAGCAGCAGCAGCAGGAAGCCAGCAGATGATACGACCGCTTCTCCTTAGCGTGCGTTCAGCCCCACCCCCACCCCCACCCTCCATTCACAATGCGAGTGGCAGAGACACAAATTGGCAAAAGGACAGCCGCTGTACAGGCTTTGAAATGATCGACACAAAGCGCAATAAGCAGAAAATGCAGCTCGGCAGCAGCAACAAGCCAGCAGATGATCCGACTGCAACTCCTTAGCATGCGTTCAGCCCCCCTTCACAACACGAACAGCATTATACGTCCTGCGAGAAAGAGATATAACCACGCCCGGGGCCGGAAATAAAGGACAGGTATTGTTTTTACAAAAGTTTTAAAGTAAAAGTGAAAGTAATGCATATGTAACAATTCCCATGAAAATAACAATCTCTTTAAATTGTATATCCGGTAAACAAAACCCAGGGGTGGGCGAGCGGGGGGCAGAGCCCCCTAGTATATCAAAACACCACTATCCCAAAAACACCAGTGACTAATTATTATATGAGACACGAATATACAAATATTTACATTAACCATCCCTTGCTCCTAAACAAAAAACAAAAGCATGTAACACAAATACAAACATGGATTGGATAAACACAGCAATTGAAAATGTGGTGATAAATGAGTCCAAAATAAAGTCCGGCGGTATTGAAACTGACTGTAGTGATATTGTGCTTTTTCCCGACTACAAAACGGCCTCACTGTAAAAAGTCCCAGTAATGGCAGGTATGAATCCGAACCCTGGGGTTTCTCAGCTCTGGATGTTGTGATGTAGAATCGGTTGTTGAAAAAGCAGGCAGTGGAATGAAGCAATAAATGGCATTGATGAGTTTGTAAATGGATGGTTAAATTGTCTTCTTTTCCTTTCGATTTGTCTCCTCTCTCTCTCTTTCCTCGCCTCTCTTCTTGCCTTTGCTCCTCTTTTTTTTAAATACAGAATGTCCTGGATATAACAGGTGGATCCAACAGGTGATTTCTGTCTCGGGCTGCAGTCTCTCTCCATCATCCTTTCCCTCTGCACTTACAGGGACAACATTTACTAAAGCACATATAACGGACAGTAAACGGGACGATGAAAACAAAACACATTCAGCACAAACATAGAACATACTCTTATTATGTAGCCCCACTAGAATATAACGTGATTGAAGATTTTTCTTTTTTTTTTTAACTTGAAAAACCCCCTATTTCCGCCACAGTCAACACCATTGAATGTTGGAACCGAGGTGTGAATCATTGTCTCTCTCCTCCGGCTCGCTCTTAACCACATTTGTATATTTATTTTTTATTTTGAAAAATCCAATCACACCCTGAAACAAATGAAGTCAATGATTTGAAGAGATGTCCATAAACCTTTGGCCATATAGTTTGTGAGATTTCTGAACTCTTTGAGACCCTTTCCAACAGGAAGACATGCAGAAGACATTTGTAGCCCCACAGAAACAATTACAAGCTGACCGTTGCCATGCGCAAAGCACCAGTTGCCCAATGGGTGATGCAGGGAACATTATAACTTGACTACTGACCTAGCCCCTGACCATGCCTGTTTGCTGTGTATGTGTTTAGTAGAATGGTAGATCCATCCATCCATTATCCAACCCGCTATATCCTAACTACAGGGTCACGGGGTTCTGCTGGAGCCAATCCCAGCCAACACAGGGCGCAAAACAGGAAACAAACCCTGGGCAGGGCGCCAGCCCACCGCAGATGGTAGATCCTGTTTCAATAAATAACCTTGCTGTTCCTATTTTGAGTGGAATAAAACCGATTTTGCTAAAGTACTGAGACTCAGCCTTGTCTGTGGGATGCAAGACAGTGACTCATACGTCACAAGTTTATAAATGCATTTGTAAAGACTCTTTGCTGCTGTTATTTCCTGTAATGACGCAATAGTCAAAATGACAGCAAGATATGCAACATAAATTCATTGTTAGGCTTCCGGTAATTTGTGCTACTGAGCTCTTGAACTGATAACAGCTATTTTACCTTTCTATTTTCTCTCTGTGTTTTGTTCAATTGTTCAATTTCTTTTTCTTTCTCCCTGTCTTTCCATAGTTATTTTACGTATCTGTCTAATACTTAAGGAGAAATGGGGCACTGCAACCCTAAAGTGCATGAACTCGAGGAAATTGTACGTGGGCTTTCAGAAAGAAACATTGTGGGTGTAGCTTTTCAGAGGCTATTCACTGCAATTATTTTTACAAATTTTTCCCAGATTTTATGTTAAAGCCAGGGTTTTTTTTTCCTTGGCTTGTATTTATTTGTTGTTTTATTGTCATTTTTGAATTATTATTGTTCATGTTTTTATGTAATTTCTATTATGTTTGTCTATAATTTAGTAATTGTATCCTGTAACTTTAAATGTGCAGCCATTCCATGTACTTTGTGGCTGGGGCCCCAGGAGGCAGGGCCTCCCTGATGCCATGCCTGCTGATTCCTGCTTATGGCTTTTTATTCTGTCATTTGTTGAACATTTTTGCCTTATTTTACTATTTTTGTTAATAAATCTCTTAATTAATAACTCTTTGTTTACCTTTTTGTGCACATACTGGGGGTTTACAGTAATCCTCCTTCTTGTGGGGCTTTTGCTTTATTTGGAAACATTTGTAGTTTATTTAATAGAACTCTTTGTTTGGGGCCTGCTAGGCTAGAAATTAGCAGTTGGCAGTGAGTAGTACCTGATGTGGCCAATAGGGGGCATAACAGCACCCAAAAAACACAGACACAATTGCATAACACCAAGTCCTGGATACAAATAATAGTTTATTAAAAAGAAAATATCTCTTAACAGGATTCTCTTCACAATATACAGTAGAACAGTCCACAATTTCTCTTCCTTGTGTATTTTTCCTCCTCCTTCCACTCTTGTTTTTCACCATCTACCAACTCCAACTCCCTAGGCCAAGTGGAGGGCTCTCTTTTAACTCCAGACCGGGGAGTACTTCCAGAACTTATTGCCCCCAGGAAGCACTTACAAACCAGGAAGGACCCCAGTGGTCTTTCTGCTGTCAGTATCCAACAGCTCTCACTGGCAGCCCCTACAGAACAACTCCCATGCTGCCCTGTGGACATCCATACTGGGTCTCTCCACCCAGTGTATGGTGGACTTTCTGTATTCATTTCCTGGTACGGAAGAGGAATATCACCACTCCCAGATGGCCTTCCTTTCCCATTGCATCTTGGTCAGACAACGTAGCATAGATCCATCCTGGCAGGGACGCCAGTTAGGCCCTCACAGTGGCTTGATGTGAACCTTTCTAGGCTATTCAGTGAAGGTCCTGGCCTATCGTGTGGCTGTATTTGGGGGAGCTTCACAACCATTATGCTGTGTTTGTGACTCCAGATTACAACCCCAGACATGGAGTCTTGTCATGAAAAGCACTTCTTGTCTTGAGAAACTAATGGTAACTAAGACTTTAAACATTGACTAGAGCAGGCACTTTATTGGTGAGAGTTCAGTCATTTGGAATTGTACATTGGGTTTAACTGTTTTTTAGGACATATTTTATATAGGATTTTTTCATTTTGTTTTTTCCCAGCTTCTCCCCTGTCTTTTAATAGCTTATAGTAATTTTTATTGCATATTGCAGTAGATTCCAGTGTGCTCAATCAAATTACTATTAGGGGAATTTAGTATAATTTAGCAACCTTTAACATGTTAGGTGCAGTACGGTAATTAGCTAACCTCGTTAATGTAAAAATGATCACAATGCACATTCTCAGTTGTTCCTTTTTAAAATGTATAATATTTAAAGTTGGTTAAAAGAATTGAAATATCATTTCAAAGTGACTAGTTGTAGGAGTTTAGACTGTTTGCCAATTTAATTAATAGTGTGATTACATTCTCTTTGGTTTTGTGTATCACCTGTGTCACTAAATCAGAGCTGGCAAGCGGTGATAAGAGTTTAATTATTAGTTAATTGTTTGGTACTGTGAATTACCTGTGCTGTTCATTAGAAACCACAAGGGACAATCGAGTCAAATGAGCAGCATCTGAATTTCAGGTTATGTACCGTATGTGGAGGTGACAAGCTGCTTGAGGTTGCTATCCTTGTTTCGTTTTTATCAAAACATTACAATTAAAGAAAATGGGAGAGGAAAATAATTGCCTTCTGTTTCTTGCCATTAATACCAGGGCAACATAGCCTCACTGAAGCATGGTGAATTGTTTGATACTGTCATTAGGATTACACGTGGGATGGTCATCTCGCAGATAAGCAGTATGAAGGGGACAAGATTTATTGCTGTGGTTCAGAAATTGTTTTTTGCTGATATTCTCAGAAAATAAAATATCTGTAATGTTAGAATGACTGGATGTGGCAGGATAAAAGCACTAATTGACCATAAAATTAAAATACAGTAGTTCTGTTATCAGCAAGGATTGGCCTCTCATTAAACTAGTGGCAAAATAAAGCTTTTGAACAGGTGGGTTTGGGGACAAGCTTGTTTTCGGCCCCACAATCCCGCAATATTTGAGCAATTCTAAAGATTTAAAATAAGATATGTAACAGCTGTTATGACACCAGGAGTGAGTGTCTGATTTATAGAGGCCACATGGATCGGCTGAATTGCTTTCTCGAGTGTTGAGTCTGAGTGAGGGTCCTATTTGAGCATCGTCAACTCTAGTAAATTTATAACACACAACTGATGCTGTCTTGCGAATTCATGGCTCTCACATTATTATTATTTCATTTGAACTCGCACACTGTTTTCTGTGTTATTTGCATGGTCACTTTCTTCACTGGATGATCTATCTTTCTCCACATCGTCATTTTGCCCTTTTTTGTGCAGTTTGTCATTGTAGTTTTGACCAGACGTAGTTGTCAGTTGGTTTAAAGCAAATAAGAGTGTGACCAGACTCAAAGTTGAAGTAAACAGAGCACTTACACATTTTTTTAGCAGGACAGCTTGTAGGGGACCAGTCTTGTAGCAATGAGATGTATTTACGCAGTGAACATGCAGCCTTTTTAATCTTTAACATTGTCTGCTCGCCCTCTCTATTCGCTCCACCACTGCATTAAACAGCTGGTTTGGAATAAAAACCTGCAGCGACAGTGTTACTTGCTGTGGTAAATAAAGGACTGTATTGAGTCACCCAGCCACAGGGAATGCACAAACCAGTGTGTTTCTTCGTGCTGGTCCCAAGCGAGGATAAATGGGGAGGGTTACATCAGGAAGGGCATCCGGTGTAAAATTTTGCCAAATCAATATGCGGACAACAATTTTGGATGAGCCGCTGTGGCAACTCCTAATGGGAGCAGCCGAAAGAAGAAGCAGATTGAGTCACCTTCTCAAATCTAATTCAAAATGGCTGTCTTTATTATTCCAAGCTTGAAGGGATTGGCTTCAGTGCAGTCTACCAACTAACTGACTAAAATGGCAGAAAATGTCATTATGGGTTATTGAGTATAGACTGATGGGAAAAACTTTGAAATATATTCATTTTAAATTAAATCACAATAGAATAGAATGTGTATAAAGTGAAGGGGTCTGAATACTTTCTGAATCCAGTGCATGTTTTACTAAAATACCAACTGCATGTATGTTTGTGTGTACTTCAGTGCATTGGACTGGCGTCCCACTCAGGGTGGGTTCTCACCCTGACATCCAATGTTTCAGAGTGAAGGGGTCTGAACACTTTCTGAGTCCTCTGTACAGGGGGTCCTCGGGTTACAACGTTTCGACATACAACATTTCGAGTTTACAACACTCACTCCCATAAAAACTTAAAAAAATTGAGACATGAGAAGGAATAAAGGTAAGGATTTTTTTACACTCATTTTTTCTGTTACTACAGTACAGTGTACAGTACAGTATATTTATGTCCTTTTCTTTTTTGTCAGGCTTAGATTTTGTGTTTTTATGTTCTAGATTATGATCTTGCAAATGTGTTAAGATAGGTAAGTGACTTAGGCTAAAGTGTGTTTCGACTTACACCACAATTCGGGTTACATCACTGTAGTAGGAACGGAACTGTGTCGTAACCCGAGGACCCCCTGTATGTATGTTTAAACCTGGCAAGTTGAAACAAGAAAAGAAATATCAAGAAATATATGCTAACATCAGAATAGCCATCTTTACGACCTTTCCCTTAAAAGTACTTAACATACTAAGAGACAGTTTAAACAACATTCTGAGAGATAAAGATGTCAATTAAAGATGAGTATGTCTAGTGTCAAAGCTAAATTACAAAGCCAGTCCAGGATGGAATGAATACCTTTAATGATATGTACGTGGAGTCACTCTGCACATGGAAAAGAACTGCACACAGTACTCCAGATGAGGCCTACCAGTGTTATAAAGCTTGAGTATAACCTCCTGGGACTTGTACTTCACACATCAAGGCACTATATATCCTGACATTCTGTTAGCCTTCTTAATAGCTTCTGACTCCTAAATCCTTCTCATAAGGTGTACTCTCAATTTTCAGACCGCCCATTGTGTATTCAAACCTAACATTTTTACTTCTTATGTGTAATACTTTACATTTACTGACATTACATTTCATCTGCCACAAATCTGCCAAAGCCTGTATGCTATCCAAGTCCTTCTGTAATGATATAACAGATTCCACATTATCTGCTAATCCACCTATCTTGGTATCATCTGCAAACTTAACCAGCTTGTTACTTATATTGCTATCTAAATCATTTATAAATATTAAAAATAGCAGCGACCTTAGCACTGACCCCTGTGGAACACCACTCTTAACATCGGCCAGTTCTGATGAGGTTCCTCGCACCATCACCCTCTGCTTCCTGTGTCTGAGCCAATTCTGCACCCATCTTAAAACATCACCCTGAACTCCCACTTCTTTCAGTTTGATGCCCATCCTCTTATGTGGCACCTTATCAAATGCTTTCTGAAATTCAAGATAAATAATATCATATGCCCTACTTTGATCATATTGTTTTGTTGCCTCCTGATAGAATTCCAGCATGTTAGTAAAACACGACCTCCCTCTTCTGAACCCATGCTGACTGTTCATAATAACTCATGTCCTTGCCAGGTGTTGCTCAATCTTATCCTTAATAATTCCTTCCATTAATTTTCATGTGATGCATGTTAAGCTTACTTGGCCTTAGCTGCTTGGATCTGCCCTGTCACCCTTTTATATAATGAGATTATATTTGCCATTTTCCAGTCCTTCAGAATCTCTCCAGTGCACAATGACTTCCTAAAAATATGTGTCAAGGGTTTATATATGTACTCTCTAGCCTCCTTAAGAACACAAGGATAGATATTATCTGGTCCTGGTGATTTGTTTGATTTCAGCTTATTTAATCTGAGCAGCACTTCTCCCTCTACAATTTCCAAATCCCTCAGTACCTCCTTAGTAGTTGCGTTTACCTCTGGGAGGTTATCCATTGCTCACTTGTAAACACCTCAGAAAAATGTAAGTTTAGGGCATCCGCTATTTCACTGTCTGTATCTTTTAATTCCCCTTTACTATTTCTGATGCATTTGACCTCCTCCTTGACTATTTTGTTACTAGTAAAATACTGAAAGAATCTCTAAGGGTCTTCTTTCGCCTTATCTGCTATATTCCTCTCCAACTGTCTTTTAGCCTCCCTGATATCCTTCTTAATGGTTGCTCTCATGTTCTCATAGGCTCTGTGATTCACTTTGCAGTCATTAGCCTTATAAAGCATTCAGAAAGATATGACTGACTTACATATATGCTGGTTACACTTCTTAAGTACACTTGTCAATTACAGAAGTAGGTGATTAGTTTGACATCTCATGTCCTTGCTAGTTACTGATAAACACAACCCAAGGATTCAGGATTCTGCAACATTACATTATACTGGTTCTCTAATCAATACCTGCCCTTGTGCTAAAGTAGCAGCGGGACTTGGTCACAGATCAAGAGGCTTTAATTAAAATGCTTTCTATGAGTGCTAAACGCAAAAGCTAACCGTGAACAAGGACAGAAGTCATTTAATATTATCAATATATAATCAATTTGTGAAAATCATATTTATCACTAATAATTAACTCTTACAATATCCCCTTTTGTTCTTCTAGAACAATAATGAATCATCATTTAAGCAAACTATATTCAGGTAGGTATGCATTAGCATAAGTCACTTCAAGTGACAAGGCAACATAACTAATATGAGGAGGGGGAGCAGAAGCATTTATCGTGATTTTAGTGACAGGTGGCATAATTACTCGCATAGTGCAATTAAAATACACTAGCATAATAGAATGCTGATGACAAACATTATTAGAGTAGCAAAGACTGCTTTTCAACAGGCTGGGCAAAAAGAAAGAATTTCATGAAGCCACTCAGTATTCAGTTCTGATGTCCAATCAGGAGCAAAAACTACATGAAGAATTTTATTGGCCAGGTCAGATATATTATGAGAAGTGTCCGGAATGTATGAGCAACATTTCTGTCCTATGACTTTGCAGGTATATTCCTTGGCTGCCAAATAATTTAGCAAAGTCACAATTCTTGTAGGAAGAACCTCAGCCAAAAGTTCTTGAAGGCCCTCAGATGGGAGATTAGCCACCAGTTGTAATCCATCGGCCAGTTCAATTTATGTGTGGTCTGGCTGCAGGCCCAAAAATGTGAAGCAGAAAAATTGCCCCGTACGGCAGGCCATCACTGATAGGAGTCATCTGAGTGTAACCGGTCCCCACTGCACGCGCCGTACTGTTGCGTCCTGGCCTTTGGATTCGGTTAACCTTCAAAGCTTCTGCGTTGTGATATATATGCAACATGCTGTACAAACCACCACGAAAGAATAATACAAACACCCTTTAGTTCTTGATGTTTTCTCTTTTTTTATTAATGGTCTGAAATATTAAACAGAGAACATAAAAAGTGACAATTCAAGCTCCGTGATTTCTCCTCCTCTCACAGTAACACAACGAATACTGCTCAATCTAAATTGCAACAACATATGTAACCATGCATAGCTCAATATACAAATAAAAAAATAATATACCTGAAATATTAAACAGAGAACATAAAAAGTGACAATTCAAGCTCTGTGATTCCTTCTATTAACAAAAGAAAACCATGTGGAAAGGCTGTTGAATGTGCACATTAACACATAACCGAAATTAATAGAAAAGCATTCAAAACATTTCAAAACAACTATATACAACAAAAATCATATTACAAATACTGTCACATACAAAAAAAATTAACTCAAACAATTTTAAAATAATTTAATTCATTTTACCATGCAGAGAATAACAGCATCCTTACTTCTTCTCACAGTAACACAATGAATACTGGGAAAGGCGCACACTGATGATGTAACACAACACACAGAGTAGGGAAGTATAACAGCACCACAACAGGAAAACATACAACACAATGAATGTTATCAGGATTTGGTGAAGCTCCAAACAACTAAACTTTTTATTTTATACACATGTTACACGAGATAATGAGATGGTGGCACGATTAACCTGAACTGGAGGTGAAACAGGGCCTGAATGAATATTCACATCAGGTAACAGGTCAAGTAACACACTCTGCACCAGTCTAAAGGCAGCCTTATATAAGCCTGATGGCCGCAGACAAAATCGGTGTTATTAGGTGTCTCAGCTGTGTTGGTGAGCATAGCTAGGATTCAAACCCCAGAAAAGCTGAACAAGTGTCCAAATCCCCGACTGAATGGTGTCAATGAATTAAGGCAGTTTTATTTTTTTCCCTACAGCATTGGAGGTGGAAGAACAGTTCCTCATACATCAGTATTCAGGCTGAACATCTTTAGGAGTGAAGAAGTAGAGTGGCCTGGTGTGACTGGTAAAGGTGCAGTTTTTCAGTCAAGAGAAAACATAAGTTTGAGAAAGGCCCGTAATCTTATTAAGAGAAGAACTCAGTCCAGTGTAGTTTTGGCACCTTAAAATTGTCTCTCTGGTGTGGTTCGGGAGAAGAATATGCCATCATCCACCTACAGTTAGGCAGGGTGACCCAATTTGGATGCAGGCTAATGTTTACAGTTGTGATTTATGCATGAAGGAACAGAAAACCATGGCCTTTACTAAAATGACAGTTTGCTAATAAGTATGCTTAGACACTAGCAAACAGAAACTTCTAAAACAATCTTCTGTTTTTTGATGTTATGTGACAGGTGTCTGGTCACAGTTACAGGTAATCTAACCTAGACACCTTTAAAATATCCAACTACGCCACTCAGTTTTATTAAAAACCTGGGAACTCTTGAGATTTACCGATAATAGTGTACAGGTTTCTTTAAATTGGGTGGTGAGTAAACACGCAATGAAAGACACTGCAGCAATTTCAGGAACATCTATTACACAAGACAATATAAAGTAGATTAAAAAGATAAACAAACATAAAAATCTTACAATATCAGGAACGCAGACTCTTTTTTAAAAAGGAAAGCACACAGTCCACACTCTAAAAGTCTGCTATAAATATGAAATGGAGGATCCAACCTTTAGTGGTGCAGAATCCAGTTTGCGTGCTGTGTTACCCCAACAGAAAATTTTCCAACTGTTCACGGATGCCCTCTGCTCACCAGACACTTGTTTCCCAACAGAAGTTACGTCAAAATATTGAATCCCTGTCAGCATCGTCGTTCTCTTTATTTTCCCTTGTGTTGCTACAGCCTAGGCACATCTACCTTCTCGTCCGCCAGCTTTGCTCGGTCCTTCCATGCGGCTTACCCCTCTCGCTGGATCCACAACCAGTGTCTTCTTTTGGAACTGTCTCTTCCTCCCTGGAGGTAAGTGTTGCCGTCCTTGTGCCTCACGTTGTACCAGGCACACACCCTTGTCTGCTAGCGAGCCCCTGTGCTGTGTGCGAGTGGTCTTGACAGCGTTCTCAGTGGACTGTCCCTTCCAGAGGCCTACCATCTACTGCCCAGAAGTATAAATCTCCTTCAGTCCGTGCTTAGATCAACTTGACGATCGATTAAACAATTGCACACATAAATTTCCTGAGCTTAACAAATAATGTAAACACAGGTTAACAAAAAGTATCGTTGCCAACTATCAATGAGTACACATATGCTGATCAGAACCCAATGTCCTCAGACATGTTCATTTTCAAGGCAGGTAAGTACAAACATTTTCCAAGGAAGGAGCAGTTCCATTATCACAATTTTGTAGTGTTTGTATGTTTAAGCAGTTCAAACTTCAAAGGGGGTGACTCTTTTGCAAGACAGCAATTATCTATGTCCTGTCCATCACAATAATCAGTAACAGGATTATTCAGGACATTTGCCTTTCAACTTATCACCCTAGTCCCAACAATGTGTACCTATCGCCTCTTCATCTACTGACTTTTAAATATAATACAGGCAGTCCCCGGGTTACATACGAGATAGGGACTGTAGGTTTGTATTTAAGTTGACTTTGTATGTAAGTCGGAACAGGTACATTATTTTAATAAATGCTATTGTTGAACGACTGTAACCAACTGCTCTGCCAATGAATGATGGAGTTTCACCTCTCTGACCTTTTTATTATTTCTACTTTATTTTCCATGGTGATGGCTTTTCTCTTCTTTACTGTATCACCAGCACTTGCATCAGATTTGTGTTTCAGAGACATTGTTGAAGGGTGAAGACAAAAGGTTAAGATGAGCTCTTCTGCACAGCGCTATACACGCTATCACAGCAGGAAGGCACTTGTCGTCAACACGTCTGATGTACTGATAAGAGAAAATTTCCTGTTATGTGCATAACAGTACAAGCAGGCTTGCTATTGAGAATGAATGGGGGCGGCGAGGCACCACACAGTCACCTCCACTACAGTATGCTGCCTGCAGCGTCTGCCCACCGAGAACGAACACAGTGCGGCCAAAGGTGGGTAGTGAATCGCCCACCACCGCCCCATTCAACAGGCAGCTACCCTACAATGCTACCCCCTGCCGCCCCATTCACCCTCAATGGCCTCCGTTCAGCCACAACCAGGTCACTGCTTGCAGCATTACCAGCCGCCCACCGAGAACGAACGGGGCAGCCATGTGTAGTGGGCAGGCAGTGAAACGCCCTCCTCCACTCCATCCAGCCTGCGTCCAGTCAGGAGCAGTAGCTGCGGCGGCGTAGTGGGCGGGCAGCGAACCACCCCATCTAGCCTCCGTTCTACACACGAGCGATAGCTGTGGTCCCGGTGACTATGGACCATGGGTCATCGCTTGCCGCCGGGAGCCACCTGAGGGACACTATATTGCACATGCAGCAAAATCGCCCCCCTCCAGCCCCCGTCCAGCCACCGCTTGAGCGGCAGTTACTGAGGCGCATGCGTCGCAGCTGCCGCCCCCGTTCGTAAGTCGTAGGTCGGAGTCCGTAACCTGGAGACTACATGTATTTACATGTTTATTTGCCTAAGAGAACAAAAAGAAACCACCCAGTGTACAAAAAATGTTCCCCTCTGACAGTTATTTTAGAAGAATTAAGGGGATAGGATTGGTAAGCTTTGTTGGGCTGAACGGCCTTTTCTCACTTAGATTGTTCTAATGTTGTGAACCCAGTAAGAAACAGTTTTAGTGGATGCAAGTTGAATACTGTTTTCAGTCTCTGGCAGTGTTATTCTCATACATTAACACCAATTTACAGTTTATTAAGTTAACATTAATTGGCATTATGGCGCTTTGGTTAGCTGGGCCATCCAATACCTGCAAGAGGCTCTAGATCTGACTCTTCAGCCAGTCACTCTTGTTAGCTGTTACTGTTTGCATATTTTTGTTGTTTTTCATTGAGTTTAGAATCCAAAATCCCAAAACAAGCAGATTAGGCTGATCGGTGGCTCTTACTCGACCAGTATGAATAAACATGTCCTGCAGTGGACTATCCACCTGTCAGAGGTTGGCTTCTCACTCATACACTGTTTTAGCAGGATGGGCTCCAACTCCCAGCAATCTTCAAATTAGATTTAGCAGGTTCATTACATGGATGGATGGATTAGCTCTGTTACCTTATGCCAGGCCTTTACTTGCCAAATAAAATAAACTTTGGATGTGATGTCCCAAATCAGCCCGCAAAGAAGGCGTTTAGTATATACCTGACTATACCTTCAGATGCTGGAGCAGAGAGGGCGGACACAACAACCAACATAATTAGACTGCATTGTATACCACAGAGAAATATCTGTTACTGGTTCTATTCTTTGCTAGCAAAGCCTCGCTGCTAAAAATCTAGTAAATACTGACTGTTTTCTTCATGGTGTGATTCAGGGGCTTAGAGACTTAAAAGCGCCAACTGGCATGCGGTAACTTGTCTGACACAATACACGCTGAAGTATATCCAAATCATTCCTTAGCCAAAGGCTGCTGGGAGACTTGGCATATAAAGAAGCAAGAGGCAGCTTTCATACTCTAATGCCTCCACTGGATATAAATTTTAATTCATTTAATTTTATGCATATTTAAACATAGTGTCCAATTAACAGTATGCTTCGCATGTCTTAAAGCAAACTGCCTGGCTGTATGCAGCTAAAAATAAGTGTTTAAATAAGCATTGACAGAAGATAATAAATGTACAAACAGGAGTCCTAGACAGAGGTTAAGGTGAAGGTGATGCAGTGAGAAGTCCATTTGGTAACGTGCATCAAAGTTAAATGACAACAGAAATAACTGACCATACCAAGAATATAACAGCATAGAAAAAAAATAAATTAAACCACATAAAAAAGCTCACTAATAAAACCAGAAAGTATATTTAATTTGTTTTGATCTACTTAATCCATTGTTCTTTAAAATTAAACAGCCTGATTGCTAAAAGCACCAATGATCTCCTATATTACCTTGTTTTTAATAATAATAATAATAATACAGTGATCATTTTCATTTTGTGACAGGGACAGCTGTGGTTTTGCTTTCTGGGGATGCTTTTCCTTGGAAGTTATTTCTTCATAATCATGGCATTTGTTAATCTGTCACATAAAATTGTGTTCTAAATGGAGGTTAATGGGGCGGTGAAAACAAAAGCCTTAAAACTTACTGAATATGTCCACTTTGAAGCAGCAAGCGTCTCGATTTAAGAAAACATAACTTCCATGCTTCTGATAGATCAAGACCAGGTTTCTTAGGAACAGGTGCAACAGCAGCAGTTCTACTTGTAAGGGAAGATGGAACGCAGCCAGAAAGTAGAGATGTACTAATTAGATGAGAAATGGGGCCTGCAATGATGGAGGAATTGGACTTCAGATAAGAAGGAGGAGCAGGATCGTATTGTGAGGTGGAGGAATTTGATTTCCGAAAAAAAAAATCTCTTTTTAGTGAATTTCATGTTAACGCGATTGAGAAGTCATATGTGAAAGAAGTGTTAGCATCAATTTCATGATGTATGTGAAAAAAATCTCAGCTGTTCACTATTAAAGAGCAACTGTGGTTGACCAGAATTTTTAATGTATGTTACTAATATTGATGAATGAATCCCATGGAGTCCAGTGAAAACATGACAATGTCGAGAACTTTGCCGAAATCCACGAAATTCATTCAAAGTAAATGGGAAAGAAGGAACTGAACTAGTTTAGGGAAGCATCTGGCAACTATATGGGCTGATTATTGTGGCCAAAAATGTGATCTGAGCTGTACTGCTGCACCACAATGCCTCAAACAAGAAGATATGAACCACAACAAAAAAAAAAAAAAAATACAACCAATTTCACAAACCAGTAACAAGTAAAATATATGTCATTGCACTTACATAGTCCTGATCTTGGGGTGCACATTGGCTGTGTGAATGCATCAGAGTGGGACTGGCTCCTTCCATGGTTTGATGTCTTGGCTCAGGGAACAAGCTGGAACATCTTTTATGGTTCCTGTCTACTTGTGCAAATACTCATACATTTACCTACCATCAAAAAGATAGAAATTTCTTGTAAATAGTAATATATTATTATTATTATTATTCAATACATTATTATTATTTCACAAGGTCTCATTCTGACTTTTCTTTTAAGATTTGTTTTGGCTGTTCTGCTGTGGCACATGGCTAATTCTGCATGAAAATTTGCCTTGTGGTGCTGCACAAAAGACTGAGCCATTGTATCTGGTGGCATTACTCAAAATATTCTCATTATAGGCAGTTAATGTACCTCAAAAAGTGATTTTTTTTTCTTTTTCTTTTAAGGCATGCTGGGTGCAAATCTGGCTGGATTGGATTGTTACATCATGTATGTGTGAAGCAGATCAGAAAATATTTGGCGAATAAGGTCACCTGCAAACACAGCATATTTATTGCAAAAAATTCTTTGGTAAATTTTGCAGATCAACACCAGTCATTAAATATGAAGTCATTAACTACATACAGTAAGTATCTCAACAACCACATCTACCATAGGAAAACACCCAGAGGTAAAAGAAATATAGGAAAGTAACACCGGTGTAAGGTGCTTCACTGGCTGTGCTACGCTCGGACAGATCATTTTACAGGGAAACAAGCTGGTCCTTGTTACTCCTCTGTATTGTTCATTCTCCCTCTCTTTCTTTCTCTCTAATAAAATATGTTCGTCTTCTTTTAGGTTCCTAGTGACCATAATTGAAACTGACAAGTTCCTTTTATGTCTTGCATGTTGTGTTTCACCGGGGAGATGCAAGATATGGACTGAGCATCAGTAACTCTTCTATGTCCAATCTAAATTAATATTATGAATACTATAAAGTCCATCGATTATTCAAAACCTTTATTTTGTCAGTTGCCAGCATGTCATATTAATAAAGGAAATGTATGCTTTCACAAATATTAATAAAATAAAAATATATGAAGGCTAATTTTATTATGAAAAATAAAGACATGTTAATAATGTTAAGTCTTTAAGAAGTGTGATTATCACAAAAAAAATGCTGATATTAACTTATATGTAATAAGCAACATGTAAATCTATGCAGTATAAATTTCTATGTTGTCAATATTTTCTACATTTTGATATATTGATTTATGTGAAAGCTTTTCCAAAAAAGGTATAATCATTGTTATTTATAATCCATTTACCTTTGACATATTGTGGTCATTATGAACAGTCATATGCAATCAAATTGGTCATTATGACAAATAAAGACAAATTTGTATGAACCCATAAATGCTAACTATTAATATACCAGTTCATTACAGGATGAAATACAAGCCTTGTGTATTCATTTGTCTCACTTCATGAAATGATGTTGGTGGGTGAAATTGTTAATGGAATCTTTAAAACTATCCACTTTTATTTCTTTGCCCGTTTCAATTTAGGTTTCTTACATAATCACCAAAATAACTGATTTCCAGACATTGCCCACTGTTCTGTCATTTAGTCATATATTAGTATTTTCTGTAGGTTTATGTTTATCCTGGTTATGTATATTTTAGTCTTGCTTCATTAGACTTTCTGGTTTACACCTTTAATTCCTTTTACTTCTTACAAACAGTAGATTCAGAAAGTATTCACTTTTTCACATTGTATTATGTTTCAACCTTATGCTAAAATCATTTAAATTCATTTTCTCCACATTAAGCAACACTCAGTACTCCAGAATGACAAACAAACTTATGAAAATATATTAAAAATATAAAATTGACAAAAGTATTCAGACCCTTGGCTATGATACTTGAAATATAGCGCATGGTGCCAGGTGTTGCTCGGCTGTCCTGCTGAGAAATGGACAGGTGAATGTTTACTAAGCTACTCGGGAGAAGTGTGTAAAATATAAAGCAAAACAAATAAAAATAAACCTAGGTACCAAATTCTAACGATCAATAAGAATTGGAGTCGAGAAAACAAGTAGGTCAAACCAAAAAAGAACTTGTGAGAAGCACAAATGCAAAGGAGACTTTTTTTATTTTAAGAGGTTGCATCCGCAGATTGGATAACAAAAGGAGCTCCCAGCCAACCCTTTGTCCTGTCGCGCCGATTACCAGCAGGTCATGGCCCTTGATGCCATACTCCTACAAACGTGGCACACAGTGCTAATAACCGCTCTCAAACTGGCAGCGAAAGAAGGACCTTAAAATGAGAACTTATAGAATAAAATCACACAAACCTAATCACAACCCCGGGGTGTAATGAAGTGCATGTGTGGTCACTAAATAAATTGGTACTGAATCCAAATTGAAATTTCACTCACTGAACCCACTAAAAATTATATTAAGTTGGGTAATGGTAATATACATGCCGTGATTATCTGAAAATAATCATGACAAGTGTGATCATTTTCTTGTGTTTTATAAATATGTTTAGTCAAATTGATTTTTTATGTATATGTTTTTGTTACAGGAATTCTCACAGCACACTCTGTTCTGCTTGACTGTACTATGACTGAGCTCTGCAAAGGACCTGGTACATGCGTTTCTTGCCTTACACTCAGTGCTGCTGGAATAATAGCAAAGCGGGTACTTTTACTTCAATAGAGTATGAGTACTGCTTTAGGTTACTAGGGACTTTAAAAGTGATTGGACTATGCAAAGCATTTTACTTTTAACGTGTTAACCTTACTGCATTGTTGAGTTTATCACTGTACCTTCAGGTCATCAAAATAAATTTAGCGATTTCTGAAATATTGAGACAGCTTCCATCCATCCATCCAGTTTCCAACCCGCTGAATCCGAACACAGGGTCACGGGGGTCTGCTGGAGCCAATCCCAGCCAACACAGGGTGCAAGGCAGGAACCAATCCCGGAGAATCCTGGAGAAGGAATAATGCATTCACCTAAATATTTGCCTCTGGAAATGTATTTTGTGGGCGTTTTTAGCTGCTGAAAGCGTGTGCAAAGCAAATTCTAGCAAAGGCTGACAGAGTGCAATGGACACGTGCTGACTACAAAAATCTTAACAGTAATAACCTGGTTAAGGGTTTACATGGCCATACAATCAGATTATTCATGGAAAAATCCATCTCTGATAATGAGGTTTCTCTGTGGCCAATAACCCAATTTCTCTAATCAGAATAAGAGTTTACATGACATTTTAGAATTTCATTTATTTTAGCTGTATGGCCTTCTATAAAGACTTTGTCGAACAAGATAGTACAAGCAAACAAATAACTGAAGGGATTCATGTCAGGCTGTGTTACTAAATGCTCCCAAAGTCAATTCTGGGCATTTTTCTTCATAATTTTCGTAATGCAATTATCAGTTTTTATATTGTGAACCGGCTGAACACACCCCCAAGGAGACATCGTCGCTCCTCCGAAACCACCTCTTAAACGGTGAATCAATAGGGAAAAAACTGTTTTTTTTTCCACCTCTTTGCTAGATCAGCTGCAGGCTTGTTGCTGCTATTGTGCCGCTTGATCTGTATCTCACGGGGTACTTTGAACATTTAAAAGCCTGTACTGCAGCTGTCCTTGTGTCTAACTGCCTTTTCTCTCTTCCCCCCAGAAATCCTCTACTGCTGTTGGTGCTCCCGCTACCAAGGCGCACCCCTATGAAGAGGAAGATTTTCTGTTCTCTTAACCCTTAAACAGCTGGAACCGGCTATAGTCAGTTCTTAATGCAATTTGCCAGCATGCCGGAGCCAAGAATATTCGGCAAAGTACATTTATTGCACGCCGCATCAGGCTAAAGTCAGTTTCCAGTGCAATTTGGAAGCACGGCAGAGCCGAGTATATTCGGCGACATACATTTGGCGACGTACATTCATTGAACTCCGCAACTGGCTAAAGTTGTTTCCCAATGCAATTTGCCAGCATGCCGGAGCTGATCAGTCAGTGCCATATATTTGTTGAGCAGCCAGCTCATGACCACTGCCATCCCCTGCAGAACTGCAGCATCACTGTCCCTGGGATTCGGCCGCTGCACTAGACTAGCCTGCAAGCATCAGCGCTTACCTCTTTGTGCTTGTGTGCAGCCAGTTCAAGCGCAGTTGGCTCGGTAATTTACTGAATTTCATCAATGGCGTCAGTTACACCTTGTACATATAATAATAGATTGTTGCAGTAGTTTTTTTTATAGTTTTTACAGTTCATTGACAGTGTGTAAAATGATCAGTGTTACAGTAATTGTGATGCTCTTTTTATGAAAAAAAAATTATGTTCCATTAAAATTTCACATTTTCTTTGTGAATTGTGATGTTTCCTTAAAAAGTGCAGCAAAAAAGTATTTGCTGTCCAGGGTTGCATTAACCCCCAAGTATGTGGCAGTTTAAGGGTTAGTTTAGAGACGGAACTGTCCCCTCTGACTACACACGGAGCTCGATTCACTCCTGAAAGAGTCTTATGTTTGTTTGAAGTTTTTGAATAAAGTTTTTGTCTCTAGAATTTCCTGAGTGTTTCTGTGCACCTTTGCGACCCAAGCATGACAGTATTATCAATATTAGAACACATACCCTTATCTTCCACTCATATTAACAGTAATGTCAATACTTTTATGCTTTTTACCCTTTCCACTTTTGCAAGTTTTTCACATTAGAAAATAACTGGTTTCTTACATTAGTTAAGATGAGATTTTTTCTTCTAGGCTGATGTCAAGAAACACACACAAAAAAAATCTCATATTGGTCTCAGATTAGTTTAGCAGCATCTTCAACCATTAGTCACAAAAAGGAACAAAACAGATTTGACCATCTTCATAGCTTTAGATTCCTTTATGTTTGGTGATGTCCTTTTCTTCCACCTGGTTTGCTGTCAAATATATCAATTTAAATCTACAACACAACAAATTGCGCAGAAAGTAAAGACTTCTGATTACTTTCTGAATCCACTGTATACTATATATAGTGAGCAAAAACAAAGAAATGCATAGGGTAGGGTCCCAAGGGATGCCATATTTAATATCCAATGGTGAAAAGAAAGGTTTGTGAACAAACAAATCTAAATTTGTCATTTATCAGCTAAAGTTCAATGCAAGCTGCCATAAGGTCCAACCTCTTAGTTAGTTAGTCTTGAAATAAATGCACAATTCCAGTCAAAGATTGCTTTAAACAAGAGGAGAGGTTAATAATGTCAGAGCAGAAGAGATGTCACATGTCTTCCGGGTGCTTCTCCTCCATTTTAATGCTATAAGCACACTTGAGGTTAGTAAATGTGTAACCCAATTCCTACGCCTTTGTTTCCTTTTGCACAATCTCATGAGACACTCCAGTCACTTAGATTAGATTAGATTAGGGGTGGCACGGTGGTGCAGTGGGTAGCGCTGCTGCCTCGGAGTTAGGAGACCCGGGTTCGCTTCCCGGGTCCTCCCTGTGTGGAGTTTGCATGTTGTCTGTGTGGGTTTCCTCAGGGTGCTCCGGTTTCCTCCCACAGTCCAAAGACTTGCAGGTTAGGTACATCGGTGATCCTAAATTGTCCCTAGTGTGTGCTTGGTGTGTGGGTGGGTGTGTGTGTCCTGCAGTGGGCTGGTGCCCTGCCCGGGGTTTGTTTCCTGCCTTGCGCCCTGTGTTGGCTGGGATTGGCTCCAGCAGACCCCTGTAGTTAGGATATAGCGGGTTGGATAATGGATGGCTGGATGGATTAGATTATATTGGACTCTTCCATCATAGTCTACCATCACAAGCTGCATTAATAATGGAGTTTGAGTACCAGAAGGTTGTGGAGGAGTTCATCTTGTGGAGCAGGGAAAACAACTTGCAACTCAACATCAGCAAGACCAAAGCGGAGGTGGTGGACTTCAGGCATGCCAAGAAGCCTCTGAGACCAGTCACCATTCAGAAGGAGGATGTTGAAGTGGTGCAGAGATGTGAGTACCTGCTGGGCCATATTAACAATGAACTGGAATGGTCTGACAACAACACTGTGGTGCTGCACAAGAAGGGCCAGAACAGACTGGACTTCCTAAGGAGACTCAGATATTCTGACGTGTACAGCAAGCTGCTGGAAATGCTCTACCAGTCCATAGTAGCCAGTGGGATGTTCTTTGCTGTGGTCTCCTGGGGAAGCAAACTGAGCTCAAAAGAAGCACAATGCCTGAGCAAACTTATCAGGAAAGCCTGCGCCTTCACATGCCTAACACACTGGAAGCTGTTGAAAACAAGATGGTAGCAACATTGGATGCCTGCCATTATGAAAAATTTCCTCTATCCCCTCCAAGAGCACTTTTAGCTACAGGCTCATTCTACCAAGGCCTGGTAAAAAGCACCTTTGGGGGTCTTTTCTGTCTACTGCTATCGGGCAATTCAATGTTTCCTTCCAGGACACTTGTTAAATTCATCTTGAAAAAACATTTTGAAATATTTACACAATATAAATGTATTTATTTAAACTTATAAATGATAGATTGGCTGTGTTATTCGTCCTGTGAGTCTATGTCCTTGTTTTTATGTTTCTGTTGCTATATGCATCTGAATTTCCCAATGGGATTAATAAAGTTTATCTAATCTAATTTATCTAATTTAATCTAATCTAATGTAATCTAATCTATTCTAATTGAATCTATATAAATACAAACTCAAAAAGGGGATTGTTCCTGCTTTACACCCTCTGCTTGCTGGGGTAGGCTCCAGCCCCCCAGTGACCCTTCTCAGGCTTAAACTGGCTTAGAAAAGGGTATGGTTTGGTATTAAAAAAGGCTCTGTTTAACAAAAAGCTCCAAAAGCCATAAGAAATATGGAAGGCAAGCCTTCAAAATAGGATATGCAAAGCAAACACAGTGCCAAAAGAGTAATAATAAAACAGCATAGAGTTAAAAAAAATCCAAAAATTCACAACAAGCACAATAACAATAATCACTAGAGAAAACTCACCACCACCATGAGTGCACTCAAAATGAACCGCAAGGGACTCTTTATAGGGCAGAGGGCAATCCCTTGTGGTGATGGGCAAGTGACCCCATTTCTTGAGAAACCACCTACAAGACACATGGAACAAGAAAAAGAGCAAATGAACAAGAAAAACATTAGACATGTAAACACCACCCGGGGTTAAACCCTGGTAGAAACATGAAACGTTTCATTGTGGACATTAGTTTCTTGATTTTTTTTTGATAATGCACTGAGTTGTGCTACATGGTTAATTCCCCTGCTCTCACAATTAGAATTTTCACCCAAGGAAACCCACCCAGCCTCTTTGTATTTTTTGACATTACTCAATTCCATATATTTTGTAATCCATTTCTATCAAAGCCAGTCAGCAATGTTTCTGACATTTGTAATTTACCTACATGGCTAGAATTATTTTTCATAAGTATATACTGTATTTGGTTTAGTAATTCACAATAATTAATAAAGCCATTGTTTAAGGACAAAGGGCAGTCTCCAGAAACTTGTTTGGTTGGCATTACTTTTGCTTTAGAGTGTATAAGATTATGTGATTAAAAAATAGTTTAATTTTGTATTGCAGTCTCTTGTTGAGTAATAATGTAAAATAATTGTTTTTGTTATTCATCTAATAGGCAGGATGCAACTGAAAATTATTTTATGAAATAATCAATGAATTTCATATTTTTTATGTAAGGAACATGTTGAGCATTGTGAAAGTAAATATGATAATGTTTTCTCCATTATTCTAATTTTTTATGCCTATACAATACTAAATTGCTCTCTTTTAATCATTTTCAGCAATATGATTATTAATCAGTTTTTATTACAGTGCTTTTGAGAAAGATAACTGCAAGAAAAACACAAATGTCAGACCCAGTGGTGAGGTGCTAATGTACTTTATATCTGCATTGCCGGAACAAGATGTATTACCAAAAGAGATTGACCTGCATAATGTATCTAGGTTTATTGGTTCTGCCTCATTTTCTGCTTTATTAGGTATGTAGAGCAACTATTTCTAAATCAATGAGGGGTAGGAATAAAATTCAGGATATGTCCAAAAATGGTATGCAGCATATTTACAGAACAGGACCCAAATCTTCCTTTCCTGGGCACCTGTACTTCCATCTAAATGTGTTAAAACTGAGGTTTGGCCCCTGTCAAGGTGCACGGACCCTCCTGACCTTAGCATGCCACAGTGCCTCCACCAAGTAATTAAATTAAATGACTTCTGCTGACAAGGTTGAAATCCAGACCCCATATCACTTGCATTGTCCTAGATTTGAAGAAATTCCCTATTGGCACCCTACTTACCAGTGTTCAGTAGCATAAAATAGACCACAGTAATGGACTGGGTCCTGTGGCACCATCCTTGTCCCAGGTCAGTTACTTGGTGCTCTTACCTTTCCTTGCCCTGAAGCCTTTTTATTGCTCAGTCTGCAGTTCTTCCTCAGTGGATCAAGAACTACCAACATGTTCTCTGACCTTCAAGACAAAGATATTTCAAAATCTTACTTAACAATGCCAAATGTGTTTCAGCTTATCAAAATATTCTACATTGGTGAATTATTACTACATACATAATTAAATAAGGTTGTAAAATTCAGTTCCTGCCTCCTTCCCCCTGTATGGCCATGTCACTTAACTCACTTAACAATCTAAACTATGGTAACTTGTAAATCTCTTTTTTAAATTTAATAGTGTTTTAATAATAATAACAACACAATATTATTAAACCCATTTTATTCAATTTAGAGTAACAGGTGGCACAATCAGCCTGATACCATTGAGTGCAAGTCAGGATGGCGTGTACGTTTATTGCAGAGCCCTCTCACATACAAATCCACATTTGCACTCACGCTGGAGCGGCTTGGAGTCACCAACTAGCTTAACACATGTAATTGACTGATTGATTGATAGAAGGTTATTCTATCCCCCAGGGAGAAATTTGGCTTTTTATAGAAGCTCCTTAAATAAATAAATATATACATACATAAATAGATAGACAAATATACAGTACACACACACACAAACACACACACACACTATGGCCTAAACACACACTAGAGTGACTAAAAATGGAGTAAATTAAAAAGGAAAAAAACTTTTGACAGTCACAGTGAGACATTATGCAGACTTATTGTTTTTGGTATAAGATAACATTTAATCAGCAGCAAATACTGAACACTGCAGGTCTATGTCTGTATAATAAACACTGTCTATAGAAACCTATAAAATGTTGATCGCAGAACCACCAGTTTTCTTATTATTGTCTTTTGTCTGTTATTATTATACTACTTTTGGTATGGTTTTAGGATTTAACACGATTTTTTCTATTATACTACTTTTGGTATGGTTTTAGGATTTAACACGATTTTTTCAACTGCCTCTCTTTAGACATTTTTATGGCATATTTGAATGGTATTAGTTTATATCGTCCCATTCCTGCACTCAGGAGACAGCTTAAGGACTGCGGTGATGGTAATTACCTGCCGAACCAGGGGCTGGCGCTGTGGTTTAATGCCTTCTCACTTCCTCTGCAAAACAGAAGGCTGACAGCCACTCCACCACTGACCTCTCTTCTTCTTGTCTGCTTTCCTGGACCCGCCCCTTCCTGTCGACTGACAATATAACCTGAGTACTGGCCATCTTATCTTCAGCTCTGTTTGAACTTGCATCTGGAAAGACATCTCCATAAACTATTGCATGTTGGATTCTTGTGCATTCTTTCAAATTGTACTTGGTCACCAAGGTGCTGCCCCAACTCTTTCACTTTGTTGTGTCTCTTTTGTACAATACAAAAACACTTTTCTCTCCTTATTTTCTGTTTTCATGTATTTTATTACTGCATGCATTACAAACTACAATCCAAAACATGGCACATCGCAAATACTAAGGCAGCAAATGCCATACAGAGTGTAACTGCCAGATGGACAGAAATCCCTTTATCCTACATAGACTAGCGGGAGGTGCCGATTGTGAAATAAAGTGCAGGTACGGTCACTTAATAAATTCCTCAAGGGGAGAATTTGGGCCCCAAAATTAAACTTTGCATACCTGTGTCAGGTCCCAAAAAATGCCACTTAGGGTCATTTCCCTGATAATGCATATGTGGAATCACGAAATAAAGTTCATCAAGGGGAGAAATTTTAGAAAGTAATATAGGTTCAAGTCTTCCTCTGTACAAATTTGCGCAAAATTTGGCAGAGATTGGCTCATAGTGTGGATTTGCATATTGGACAAACACATAAACACACATTCAATTTTCTACATTAGAAGACGAATGTGCTAAGTGCAGCAGATAATTCTGTAACATTAAAAAAATGGATGCAATACAATAGATAATATACAATATTACATAAATATACTATGGAAATACATATATAACATGGAATATGCCAAAGAATATGAACTGTCATCTCAGAAAATGTTATTGCTTTCACAAATGTAATTTTTATTTAAAGCATTTCACACATTTTAACTAAAATTAAAAAAAAAAGTATTTTGGTAAAACATTTTGTTTCTTATTATGAAATGTTCTAACAACTGCACAGAACATGCTTTACAATATAAAAACTACTTGGCTTGCTTCTTTTTTCTTTCTGCTTTAAAGCACTAATGAGTTTATTACACAAATGTGCTTAATAAGCAAAATTAGCTAAATTAGCTGATGGAGTGAATTTCAGCTCCCTCTTTTTATATGAGGACAAATTTTACATCTATGCAAGCAGTTAACATTTATAGAAAGCAACAGTAAACTCCAAGCAGAACCAACTAGTAAATACTGAAATTAATGATGCAGCTTGCATTTTAAGTCACAGGAGCATTTTTGAAAATGCTGCAGATGTCATGGGCAGTGAAACGCTCTAGCTGCATTTATTATGCGATGTTGTGTTGTTCAGTCCTCCTGTGTCTGCCAATCTGTGATGACTTGCATCTGTAAAGGCGCTCTGATGGTCCTCATCTGGTGAAGCTGTTGACAAAGGTGCAACGAGCTTGTGTCTGGGAATAGCCTACACACATTTTCATCATCTAAGCAATGCACAGAAGCTATTAAAAAGGAAAATAAAATGTTAGGTTATAACATAAAAACTGTTGAGTATAAATCAAGGAATGTTACACTCTAGATACACAAGTAAACCGCCTGTCAGTTGGTCATCTTCTAACCCACTTAATACAAACCAGGTTTGCTAGGTGGGCTGAGGCCTTGGGTGTAAGGCAGGAACAAACCCTGGACAGGGTGCCAGTCCATCACAGGGTGAACACACAAACACACACACACACACACACATCCACACCAATCAACTGACCACACAGCAGGGCCAAATTAGCACTGCCAGTTCAACTAACCTGCATGTCTTTGGACAATGGGAGGAAATAAAGACAGACATGGGGAAAACATGCAAACTAGTATACGCTAGTGAGGTTGCATCTGGAGAAATGTGTGTAGTTCTAGTCTCCATGGTACAAGAAACACATAGCAGCAATTGAAGCAGTGCAGAGGACAATAACCAAGTGCATCTCAGGAATTAGGGACATGTCCTACTGTCCTACACGCTCAGAGGATTAAACCAGCTTAGCCTCAAAGAGGAGACTGCGTGGAGCCTAATCTAGGTCTTCAGGTTCTCAAAGTTTCAGATCAAGTAGATTGAGAAGAATTCATTTTAATTAACAGTGAATCACGCATTCATGGACACCAGTGGAAATAAAGGGGAAGTACATTTTGGAGTGAAGCCAGGAAGCATTTCTTTACTCAAAATGGTGTAGTAATTTAGATCAAACTACAAAGACATGTAGGTTAAGTAGAGACCTTCACATCCTTTAATACTACGTAGAATCCCAGATGCCTACGAAAAACGTTGTAATGCCAGGCCACCTTAAATTCCTTCACACCTCTCCATTAGCGTCTTTTGTTTTGCAAATGTGTAGATCAGCACAAGCAGCACAATCTCTAGTGTCCCAGTATATTTGTCTATTTGGTGACATTTCTGCTCAGCATAAATGACTTCAAATGTGCTCTGTGTTGAAATCCTGCTGTGAGTTCAGTGCCCCAGGACAGGTTCTCACATCCCACAAACCAATCATATTAAAAGCAGCCTTAGAAAATGAATGGATGAATGGAACAAACAATAAGTGAAGATAGCTATTGTCATTCGTAAATAAAGTTGAGCACATTAGTTTATTTGGAGGTTTTAAATTGGGCCAGTATGAGTGAAGGTGGGAGAGAGGAAGCATACCGTGTGGTGTGATGGATCCTGCCTTGCGTCTAGTGCTGCCACAGTCATAGGACTGAAACGTATAAGCAGGTTAGAAAATGGATGAATGGATGGATGACTAGACATAACATAACATAAAAAAACAAATGTTTTTGCTTGTATTCACTTTCTGAAGTAATTAGTGATAGCTAATTAGGAAAAATGTTGATCATTTTATTTTTTGAATCAATATTATTTTTTTTACCAAACAAAAATAAATTTTCATCAAAAATGTCCTTTGACCAGTAACTAAAATGCTCTGCATGAAAAAATCTCCTTAATTTTTAGAATGATATAAAATCCACCAGAATTGCCAATGGACTTTGTCTCATGATTGTTAAAATTACAGAATTCTGCAAGAAACTTAAGGCGAAAGCTCAAGTCTTTCTTCTTTGCAATGTGCTTCATGACCATTGACAGAAATAGCCTTGAGGAACCTTCTTAATGCTGCAGATTTATTTCACAATGTCATGTTTATATACATTGATTAACACGGAGGTCACTGACGAACTGAAATTTTACTCTAGACCAGTTTATAGAGGTTAACAAAAAATTTTCTTCCCACATTTCATAAAACGTGTAATCTTTTCCACAATAATTTGAAAGAGAACTCTTTTTAATTTTTCAGGTATATTGTGCTTTAAAATATACTGTACATTAGAAGTAATTTCATTCAGTTTCAAAATATAAAGAATTTACCAAATAAGTCTTTCTCAAAAAACTCAGATAAAACTCATATGTGTATGGGGCACCACAGTGGCATTGTGAGTAGTGTCCTGGATGAGTGTGTGCATCCTGTGACAGACTGGCACCATCCTCAGGCTTGTTTCCCAACTTGTGCCTTGTGCTGCTCTGATCTGTCGCCCAAAGGCCTAAATTGGATTAAGTGATATGGAATTAATTTCAAATAATTATAAAGTACTGAATTAAGAGTGTGAATATTTATATGAATGAGCAATTTCAATTTTTGATTTTTTAATAAATTTGCAACCCTTTGTAAAAAGATATTTTCGCTTTGTCATTATGCGTTAGTAAGTGTAGATTGATGGGCTAAAATAGCAAATTTTTGCCCTTTCATATCAAATGTACAACAAAATAAGTTGTGCAGAAAATTAATGGATTCCACAAGATGTTTGACGCATTTCTTTGTGAGTCTTGTCTGTGTTGACATAATTGCATCATACAGTTTCTATAGAAATATCAGCTGCACATTCATGCTGTGAATCTCCTGTTCTTCCACATCCCTAAGATGTTCTATTGGGTTCAGGTCCAATGACTGAGAAGGTCACTGAAGAACACTGAGCTCATTGTCCAGCTCGAGATGACTTTTGCTTTGTGACATGGTGCATTATCATGCTGGAGGTAGTCATTAGAAGATGGGTGTAGCCATGAAGTGGTACACATGGTCAGCAACAATACTTAGATCGCCTGTGGCACCCAACTGATGATTGATTGGTTTTAATGTACCCAGAATGTTGCAAGATAATATTCCCCACACCATCACACCACCACCACAAACCTGGACTGCTGACACAGAGCAGATTGGGTGCATAGATTCATGCTGTTGATGCTAAATTCTGACCCTACCATCTGTAGGCCTCAGCAGAAATCAAGATTTATCAGCCCAGGCTACGTTCTTCCAGCCTTCAGCTGTCCAGTTTTCATGAGCCTGTGCCCAGTGCAGCCTCAGTTTTCTATTCTTGAGAGACAGGAGAGGAACCCAACACAGTCTTTTGCTGTTGTAGTGCATTCCAATGTACTGTTCTACAGGCCACAGTTGAACAGAGTGGTCATTTGAGTTACTGTAGCCTTTCTGTCAACTTGAACCAGTCTGGTCATTCTCTTCTGACCTCTCTATGCAAAAAGATATTTCTGTGCAACGAACCCAGGATATCAGCAGTTACAGAAACACTCAAACCAGCCTGTCTGACGCCGACAATCATGCCACAGTTAAAATCACTGGGATCACATTTTTTCCCAATTTTGGTGTTTGACGTTAACATTCATTGAAGCTCCTGACCTGTTTCTGCATAAATGTATGCAAAGTGCTGCCTCAGCATTATTGGCTTTATAGATAATTGCATGGATATCCATCCATCCATCCATTTTCCAACCCGCTGAATCCGAACACAGGGTCACGGGGGTCTGCTGAAGCCAATCCCAGCCAACACAGGGCACAAGGCAGGAACCAATCCCAGGCAGGGTGCCAACCCACCGCAGGACACACACAAACACACCCACAAACCAAGCACACACTGGGGGCAAATTTAGTATCTCCAATCCACCTAACCTGCATGTCTTTGGACTGTGGGAGGAAACCAGAGTGCCCGGAGGAAACCCACGCAGACACAGGGAGAACAAATTACATGGATAATTCCTAATAATTTACTCAGTGATTTTATGTAGCAACAGACTGGCCTATCATTTAGTTGTTTTTGTCATAAATGTACATACATGCCTATATTTTAATCTATCTATCTATCTATCTATCTATCTATCTATCTATCTATCTATCTATATTTTACCATACCATTTTCTAAACCCAGTTAATCCTAAGCAGGGTTGTGGAGGGCTGGTGCTTATCCCAGCAAACATAGGGCACAAGGCAGAAACAATCCCCTAGACAGGATAACATTCTTTTAAAGGTATTTATTTATATTCCTTATTTATGTATATATTCACTCATTGTTTTCAAAAGTAAAAAATGTTGCACTGGCTATTTCATTTAAGAGTAAAGTGCCCAGCATTTTCGGTAAAATAGTTTTCAAAACATTTTATTCTTTAACTGTTTATTCTTTAATTACCCAGGTAGGACAGCTTTGTGATTGAAGGACTGGGGAAAGAATGTGTGCTCAGGGCATTACCTCCCCCAGGTCTCTAGATGGCAGACCCCTTGGGTTGCTACAGCAGTCTGGATTCCCCCAGGGCACTCTAGGACTTGGAGTTTGGTGGCTCAGCCATGTTTAGTTCCTGGGGGTGCCGCCTCATGGGAATGTTGGTTGGGAGGCTGCAGGGACTGCATAGCCCTGCTTCGTCAGGCTCCCACCTTACCCAGAAGTGCTTCAAGACCAAGCCTATGGGACACAGGAAGTACTACCAGGTATTACATAAAGAAAAAGCCAGTTGCCATTGCTCTGGCAGCCAGAGTTAGGAAGGAGAAGACAATGCTTGCCAGGAGAAGCAGAAGAGGCAGAGAAATATGGAAACGAAAAAGAGGACAAAGTGCTGTGGGCTACACTTTGCACTCTGTACTTTTTACTGTAGTGGAAAACGATTGGGAAGAGTATAATAAAATAAAAGCCTATGTGTTCCTAGACTTGTGTCTGTCTGTCTGTCTGTGTCGGGTTTGGGGAGCTGGAGTGCCATCTGCACACTACGATACGTTGATATATACAATGCATATCCAGGATACAGTACGTTATCAGTGGCTTTTCAGGAAAAGTACCGAAAATATTTAAGAAAATGTTAATTGCAGCTGGCCACTTACACTAAGCAAGCTTGATCATCTTTGCATCATAGATGTTATACTGACCACATTTGTCATTACTGACCTTTGCTGATTTCCTTTCAAGAGCTTGCTCCTAATTTTTCAATTCTCCTTGACAATTATGCACTTATCACCTGGGCAGCTTCTCATTAATTCTCCCCAGAGCACTAATAATATACTTGTACAATTGGCTCTCTAGCTTCATAAAAATCATTTAGAAATGCGGTAGAAGGGTTTGGTTAAGGCCATTGATTGTTTAGCACTGCAGCTTTTCAGTTCTTGGAGCTTGTGTTGCATCGCTTAATGACTGTCTATGTGCACTTTGTGTATTCGTCTTTTGCTCATATGAGCACTTCAGTTTCTTGCCTAAGGCATACATGTGAAGTTAATTGGTGACTGGAGCTAAGAAACAACAGCAATGCTACCCACTCTTCCACCCCATATGCAGAGAATATAACTTGTTTTATTCTTTGTGTCATGTTTTTTACTCTCTTTTGTAACTATTTCTTTCTTCTTCTTTTTTTTTTAAATGATGCATTCTCAGTCAATATCCATACTTTTCAGGAAACTTTTTTACTGTTTTGTTATCGCTTATTTTCTTTGTTTCTTATTTTATATTTTTGGCTTGAAATTCTCTGTTGTTACAGGAGTATGCAGTGACTGAGATTTCATTATTGCCTGGTTATGTGAACTAGTGTGTAAAGTCACAGTTTCTGTTATAAACAAAAGTTTATCAACTTTTTGAATATTTATTGAAATTGCTAGACTTTATTGCCATTTAATTTGCTTAGATTTCCTAAAGCACCTTGTTCATATGCTTCTGTGCAGTTTGGTTCTTAATTTTTGAGAACGTCATTTTTGTGCTTCTGTTCTTTGATTTCTTCATCTGTTCTGTGGTCTTTTTCATTTGTTCTTTAGGAACTAGTTTATTTCATAAAGAAAATCATATCTCATTATGTATTGACAGGAGGGCTGTGCAGCCCCTTTTAGGATATTCAATATTGTTTTTGTGAATAACACCTTTTTCAGTGCTAGCTAAAGTGAAAACTATAGTTTGTAATTCAGACACTGAAATTCTTGCTGTCAGAATTTGTCCACGTTATTGGCCCAGGGAGATAAATTATATCATCCTTATTAATGTTTATATTCCATCTGACCATCCATTATCCAACCCGCTATATCCTAACTACAGGGTCACGGGGGTGTGCTGGAGCCAATCCCAGCCAACACAGGGTGCAAGGCAGGAAACAAACCCTGGGCAGGGCGCCAAACCCACCGCAGGGCATGGACACACACCAAACACACACTAGGGACAATTTAGGATCACCAATGCACCTAACCTGCATGTCTTTGTACTGTGGGAGGAAACCGGAGTACCCGGAAAAAAACCCACGCAGACACAGGGAGAACTTTCAAATGCCACGCAGTGAGGACCCAAGAAGCGAACTCGGGTCTCCTAGCTGCAAGGCAGCAGCACCTACCCACTGTGCCACCGTGCCGTCCATGTTTATATTCCACCCTCCACAAATGGGGTCCTAGCAACAGAAATGATTCATTCTGTTACCAACACTTTAATGGTGACTCACTCTGACCCTACAGTTATAATATGTGGTGACTTCAACCATGTGACTATTGAACAAACGATGAGAAAGTTCTATCAGTTTGTGTGACCAGTTCCACTCGAAGAATCCTTTAAGTGTAATCTACTTGCTCTTTTAGGCAAATCTGACCACAAGCTAATTCATCTCATTCCCAGCTATCAGCACATGCTCCCCACCAGCTACAAGCCTGTTATTAAATGGCAAAATAGTGAGGAAGTGGAACTGAATAACGGCTTCCAAATGACAGACTGGGAAACGATGTGTAAGTCACATCGGAACAATATTGAGAGATGCTGTCAATGCATCACAGGCTATTTTAACTTCTGTGTCGACACAGTGGTACATACAAAGATGGTGTGTTCCTTTCCAAACAACAAGCCCTGGATTACTAAAGGACTAAAAGGTCTCCTGAATGAGAAAAAGAGAGAATTCAAATCCAGTGACAAAGAATCTCTGAAGGACATATTTAACATTTTGTGATAAAGAAAAAGCTTAATGAAGGAAAGGAAACTTGCAAAGCTAAAACTGAAACCAAATTCACTCAGAATAACATGAAGGAGCATGCACCGAACCACCTCAGATTCCCAAATTAGGACCCGAGTGCAGCCGTGCAATGAAAGACAGGACTGGGCATAATTACTGGACTCAAGCAATCCAGGGCTCAGGTGCTAAAAGTGGATGTGGACAAAGCAAATGACCTTAAAAAGATTTTTCCTCTCACTGCCACCTTCTTCCAACGATCAGTCTCGTGACACCATCCCTACTACATGAAAAACTCCTAAGATGTCCACAGGAATGGCCAGTGACAAGCCCCCCCTCGACCATCAGTGTGGACTGTCCATAACTGAAGATTAACTTAGGAGACAACTGAAGAAGCTATACACAGGACCAGATGGAGTCAGTCCTCGAGTTTTTAAGGCCTGCGCCGAACAACTTTGTGGTATCCTCTGTCACCTGTTCAGTGTGTCCCTAAGGCTTCAGAAACTGTCACTGCTGTGGAAAACATCTTACATTGTTCCTGTTTCAAAGAATTGCAGGCAAATAGTCACCGAATGACTACAAACTAGTGGCACTTAACTCTCATGAAGACCTTTGAGTGACTGGTCCTTGACTATATGAGTCTTCTTGTGACAGACCACCTGGACAAAATGTAGTTTGCCTATCAGACAAAGTGTGAGTGGAGGTTGCAATTATCTGCTCAATAAGGCTTATTCTCAACTGGCAAGATAGAAACATGGCATCACTTTGAGGATTTTTTTCAGACATATGCATTTGGATGGCCTGTGGTGTCCTAGATAATGAACTCTCTGTTGGACAGACTGCAGACTATGAGGCTCAAGGACTGTGTCACTGATATTGGATATGAGCAACACTGGAGCACCACAAGGTAGAAGGCCTGTCTTCATTTCCCTTCAGACAATAAATATAACACCAGGTCATGACAATTGCAGAAATTCTCAGATTATTCTGCACTTATGGGGCGTATTGATGTGGGGGATGAGACAGAATAGAGGAGTCTGGTGGAGAACATTGTTTCTTGGTGTAAAGAGAATTGTCATCTTAACATCAGTAAAATCAAGAAACTGGTTATTAACTTTCCCTGCTCCAAACAGCCTCTATGTCTGTTCCCTATTCAAGGAGTAGATGTAGAGGTGGTCCACTCCTACAGGTAATTGGGGGTCCACATTAGTGACAATTTGGACTGGTCTCATAACACAGAGAAAGGGGCAGAGCAGGCTGTTTTTCCTTAGGAGTCTGCATTCCTTTAATCTGGGTTGTGAGATCCTCTTCTTCTTCTATAACTCTGTGGTTGCCAGTACAATTTTCTATGTTAGAAGTGGCATCCCTCACATCTTCTATAACACTATGATGGCCAATGTGATTTTCTACGCTGAAGTGTGCTGGGCTGGAAAGAAATCAACAAGCTAATTAAAAGAGCGGGCTCTGTTTTGGGATGCACTCTCGACCCCCCTGGAGGTTGTGGCAAAGGAGAGAATTAAAACAAAACTGAACGCCCTGCCCAGGGTTTGTTCCTGCCTTGTACCCTGTGCTGGCTGGGATTGGCTCCAGCAGACCCCTGTGACCCTGGGTTAGGATATAGTGGGTTGGACAATGTCTGACTGACTGACTGAATGGCATTATGGACTATGCTGTACATCCTCTCTCTGATACACTAACGCTGAGAACTTTTAGACAACAAATTATTAAGCAGAAGTGTATCAAGAAACGCTATGGGGGCTCCTTTACACCTACAGCAATAGTAAGCGTAATGTCTCACTGTGACTGGACAGCCAAGTCCGAACTTTTCTTTCTTTTGAGTTTTCTTGCTTTACAGTCTTTCTGGTGTGTGTTCAGACCAAAGTGTGTATTTATTTATTCATTTGCTTACTTATCTACCTATGTGCGTTTAAATTCTTTTTCACATAAACAGCAACCACACACCTCCTTTTATGTTCTGTCTGTCCCTCTGTCATACTCATTCCCATCTTTTTTATTTAGCCATATGTGTCCTGAGATGGACACGAGTCCCATTAGAGGTTTTCTGACTTGTGCTTATTCTTGCAGGATTAAAACTGTTTTGGGCTAATCACACTGATAACCTTCTGAGTTCTGTAAAATGTCAAATTTTTCATCTTTCAGTCACTGTCAACACAGCAATGCATTTTTGCTTCTTTAGCTTCCTTTCAAAGTTGTCCATGAGGAAAGTGATTTACACAGTTACACCATCTTGTCTGTGCAGATTTGCAAGCCTTCAGGGGCTGACGGATGGAGAAATTAAGCTTTGTGTAAAGGTCTTTGAAAGGAGCTGCATTTAAATTTAAACTTCTAATTGCAAGCTTTAATATAGCTTTAATCATCTTACCTTTTCTTTAAACATCAATTTCTATTGCTAGTTTGTAATATACTGTATAAACCTGTACACTAAATCTGCTTTGTTAATCATTTACCACTGTTGACACAGCATGTTTCTTTAATTTTTTTCATTTGCCGCTAAATTACTTTTTAAGAGATAGTTACAGATTGGGTGGTGAACATGGCTGCCTCACAACCCCAGGGACATATGTATATTACCTGAGGTGGTCCCTGTCCCTGTTTGGATTTTTTCCTGGGTTCTCAACATTTTCTCTTACATGGCAACTGTAAATGTGCCTGGGATGGGTGGGCTGGTATCCCACTCAGCATCGGTTCTCATTTTGAGCTCAGTTCTGCCATGAAAAGCACTAGTTCCCTTAGATTGGTAAAAAAAATGGCAGTCCATTGCTTTTCCTACCCACCTCATGAATTACTGCACTATTTATTATGCAGTCCCTTGCAAAAGCTGCTTGGGCAATCCATAAATGAGAATTAGTTTGCATCTTATTCATAGATAATTTTGTCAGGAATCTTTCTCTGGATAAGGTTCACTTCTCTTGATTTTCAGTTGTCCACATGCCAGGAATGACTTTCAAGTTTATCAATAAGGCATTGATTACTACAGTGGTCAATACAAAAAAAAAATAAAAATAGGAGGTCAATATTCAGAGTCTTTCTGCCATTCAATAAATTGCACCATTCCATTTCTTCAGATTATGAAAATCTGCTCTTGCTTTTCAGATGAGAAAAATGAATATAAACGATATTTTTCACTTGAAACTCTGTTCAACATCCATTTTATATTGTGCAGCAGTAGCAAAGTGCTCATTAAAGCCAATTGCTTTTATATATTGATGCAGTTTTTATCCATCCATCTATTTCATAACCTACCTGATACAAACACATGGCTGCTGGAGTATATGTTTTTAAACTGGCTCTCAAAAATATATAATAAACTATCAATCTGAATTATCAATTATAAACACTTGGTCAAATCATTATTTTTTTTTCCTTTCGTTTACATGATAAATCTTGGAGTTTTACTCTAATAATAATAATTATAATAATGTGTGCTTTTCAATTTCTGCATGTGGTGTAGTGGTTAAGGCTTTGGACTTCAAACCCTGAGGCTGTGGGTTCAAATCCTGTCACTGTGTGACCACAAGCAAGTCACTTGATCTGCCTGTGGACCACCAAAAGGAATGTAAGCACTTGTATCATAAATACAAGTTGCCTTGGATTAAAAATGTCAGCCAACTAAGTATAAGTGTACCATTAGATGGTCTAAGGCAGGGGTCCTCAGTCACAGTCCTGAAGGGCTGCAGTGGCTGCAGGTTTTTGTGTTTAACCCGGTGGCCTAATTAGAAAGCAATTCTTTCCAATAATTTAATTTCATGGCTTGTTAGTGCTTTAACTCTGTCATGTCAGGTCATTCTCATATCTTAGATTTTCTTCCCCTTTCTAAGGATATCATCCAAATTATTTGAAGGCTAAAACAGATGAGTAATTCTCAGTCCTTCACTTTTTTCTCTTCACTTTCCTTCTAAGTATTTAATTAAACCCAGTATTGCATGATAAATACACACAGGAGTAAATGGTAACAAGCTAAATGGAGAAATGCTGGTCTCTTTTGTGATTTGCATGTTATTGCTAATCGGGAGCAATTCAAAACCAAGAAATCAGCTGTTTAAGACTAAAATAATCAATAAGTGTTCAAAATCTTAACGAGCGGGACAACTAAAGTGAAGCAGAAGTGTTACTTGAGCAATGAGTGCTTCTTATTAAGCAAATGGGTTGGAGCAAAAACCTGCAGCCACTGCGGCCTTCCAGGAACGTGATTGAGGACCCCTGGGCTAAGGCAAAGCTGGGAGTGGGACCTTTCCATTCAAATCATAATTAATATAAATCAACCATTGATAAGATATATCCTTGATCAATTTGTGCACACATTATTTAATTCAGTTAAAACTTTTAAATTGCATCCACCTCTAACAACTAAAATTATTCAGAACATACAGTATACAGGGAGAGATTCCAATTGTGAATGGCGTCATCAGTTGTCTATCTCACTAGGCATATACTGTATTTTGAAAAATGCTCGTCACTCACATCACAATGCTTTCTAACCTGTTAAATCCAATTCAGGGTCACATGGGTCTGGAAATGATCCCGGAAGCACTGGCTACAAGGCACGAAACAGACCTGGACACTGTGGAGTTTGCATGTCCTCCCCGTGTCTGCGTGGGTTTCCTTTTGGTGATCCAGTTTCCTTCCACAGTCCAAACACATGCAGGTTAAGGGGTTTGGCAATACTAAACTGGCCCTAGTGTGCGGTTGTGGTCTGTGTTTGTGCGTGTGTGTATGTTTGCCCTTTGATGGACTGCTTTCCTGCCCAGGGTTTGTTCCTACCTTGTGTCCTATGCCAGCTGGGATAGGCTTCCGCAGTGCCCATGACCCTTTTTAGGACTAGGCGGGTTAGAAAATGACTGACTAACTCATTGAGAGATCTGGACAGGATGCCTGTGCATTGAACATACTCAGTAAAAAAAAAATCAGTGAGATAGTTTTGAATTTTGGAGTAACACCTGATGTGACAAAAGTATGCTGCGAAAAAATGTACTATGATATTTTATATGATGCTGCCAACTCTTACTTCGTTGGAAGAATCCTTAGCTTCTCTCCATAACTCAGTGGAAAAAAGATTTCTTTATTACCGAAAATTATAAATATATCCAACTTGTTCTATCAGGAATAGTACAAAGCTCAACATCTTGTAAGAATGTATTAATGTTGTGTTAAAATGGGTTTAACCTTTCCTGCCTCAGTGTATGTGACGGTCTGCTTTTGGGTACTGGACTGGTGTTGAGATTAATTTATGCTGCATTCCATTTGAACTGAAAAGTTGGAATTTCCAAGTTCCTAGTCAGAAATTACAACTGGAACACCCCACAAGTCAGATCCGTGTTTTCTCGATTTCAGATTATGTCCACTGCTTATGTCCTGCAAACTTTGCATGATGTGACATACATTGTGATTATTTGCAACTATAATGCATATAAATTGTGACAGTTGATAACGATATACCAACGCTTAACCCGACAAAGACAGATGCAGGAGGCACATTAATAAAACACAAAAGTTTTATTTTCTTTTCTTCGCCTGTGGGCAACGACTTCCCTGTTTCCCACAGGTACAACACAGTCCCAAAAAGCACTATCACAACACAAAATACTCTTCTTCTAACTTTTATCCTCCCGACAAGCTTCATCTCCCTCCTCCCGACTCTGACTCCCGGATTAGTGTTTGCTGGTCCCTTATATAGGTCACCCAGAAGTGCTCCAGGTGCTTGTTGACCTACTTCCGGCAGCACTTCCGGGTGTGGCGGAAGAACCACCCACATGGGCTCAGGAATAGTTACAGCCCTCCCTGGTGGCACCCCCGGATCCCAACAGGATTGTAACAAACTCCAATTCCCATGAAGCCTTGCGGAAGTCTGAGGTACCAATGTTCACACTTGCTCCCCAGGTTCTTCCAAGGCAGAGGCGTCCCGGCCAGGCAAGGGCCCCGGCCATCCATAACAACATATAATTCTTAGTCACATTTGTCACAGAGACAAAGCAAACATTTATTTAAATTAGTTGCACAGTAGCTATGCATTGAATTATTGTATATGGAATAATACATCATGATTAGAACAGGTGATTATACATTTGTGTTTTATTTTCTGTTCATTTAATTTAATTAATTTAATTCATTCTATTCATTTAATGTAAGACATATGTATTAATATTAGTAGTCTCTTCTTTTTTTCCCGGCCATTATTCTTTTATGAAATTCTTTTCCTAATTTTCATCCATCTATTCACTTTTTTAGTTCAAAAATGGTTCATAATACATACAGTCATATTTGACTAGTAGTATCTGCCAGTTTGCGTTATTTAAACAATCATAACAACATAAAAAAATGTTTTAACACACAATGTGTTTATGAATTAAAACATTGTAACATCCACCCTTTTTGTTCCCCAAGTTACTTTCCAAATTCTCGATAGGCTTCTCAAAGAATCTGAAAGTTTTTTAACACATATATTTTCTCTCAAGAGTATCACATTAGCACTTTTCCCTCCCTGTGTGGACTCACAATAAGTCACTCACTTATTTAGAGCAGCACCTGATTCAGTCTGTGAGCCTCTCATTCATGCGATCGGACAGCAGGAGACTATGTTTAGAAAAAAATTATTAGCGTAAATTTACTTGTGATTGGATTCATCAGAACGCTTCCAGAGGAAGCAAGAAATGAACTTCAAATCATTGTGAGAAAGCCATTCAAACAATATAATCTTACAGCATGAATACACCATGTGCGCAGGTTGGGCGTTCTCTCAATGCGCACGCTAACATTGACATATATTTATCAATGTTAATCTAGCATTCCAAAATAAACATTATTAATAAATACGTAAAAGAGTAAAATCAATAGACCTTTGATTTGAGATAATCTTAATTAAGGTTATGTTCATTTTATGGCTACTGATGAGTAAATACACAACATCATAAAATTAAATGAAAATTACGTGATAAGTCTACTTGTTTGTGATCTACAGGAGATGCCACAGAGTCCCAAACCCCAGGTAAAAGACATACTTCCGTACAGAAATAACAACTACTCTTCTTTATTCTTCTCTCTCCAAGGCAAGTATTGCCTGATTCCTCCCTCAGCACTGACTCACCTGGACTAGTGCCAGTGCTAGGGCACTGCCCATTGGAAACACTTCAGGATCACAGATGTCCCATAAAGTAGGGAGTGTAACCCCCTGCAGCTACCCCCTGGAGGCACCCACAAATTCCAACACAGTAGCCCCACTGGACTACAATTCCCAGAATTCCCTGTGGGTATCTAAATACCGAAGCCCAGGGATGCTGCCATCTTGCAGGTTGGTGGAGTAGACAGTGCTTCCCCTGGCCTCACTGTTGCATCAGCGTCCCAGCCGGTTAAGGGAATAGGACCAATCCCAGCAGGTACACCAGACAATCCGTGTTGTTCATTACATATCATAAAACTGAAGCACAACAATGTATGCCATCAACAGAGCTTGCCTTATGTTGTACACTCATCAATTTGAAACATGTCCTTAGGTGCATACACTTAGCAGTGTATAATGTTCAAGTAGTTGTCCAGTTAATGATTATGGAAAATGCAGTGGTGCACAAAAACCCACCTGCTATTTTTTCAAAATGGAAGAGGTCCACGACAGGCCCACAAGATGTTTATTGATAAGTTTAATTCTGTTGAAAATTTGCAATGTGAAACACAATCAAACTAACTGGAAACTGAAAGAAAGTAACCCTGATTCAGAACAAAGCAAATGGACTAAGTGTGATAAAGCCTTAAGGCATTCTGTAACATTTGTACCCAGAATAGTTATCAAGGGAACAATAACACATTAATATACAGTACAGGCCAAAAGTTTGGACACACCTCCTCATTCAATGTGTTTTCTTTATTTTCATGACCATTTACAGCACTCCATCACTCTCCTTCTTGGTCAAATAGCCCTTACACAGCCTGGAGGTGTGTTTGGGGTCATTGTCCTGTTGAAAAATAAATGATCGTCCAACTAACCTGACTTCTGCACAACACAACTGCTGGTCCCAACCCCATTGATAAAGCCAGAAATTCCACTAAATAACCCTGATAAGGCACACCTGTGAAGTGAAAACCATTTCAGGTGACTACCTGTTGAAGCTCATCGAGAGAATGCCAAGAGTGTGCAAAGCAGTAATCAGAGCAAAGGGTGGCTATTCTGAAGAAACTAGAATATAAAACATGTTTTCAGTTATTTCACCTTTTTTTGTTAAGTACATAACTCCACATGTGTTCATTCATAGTTTTGATGCCTTCAGTCATGAAAATAAAGAAAACACATTGAATGAGGAGGTGTGTCCAAACTTTTGGCCTGTACTGTACTTTATTTTGGTCTTAATAATAATTCATATATAAGATGTATTTTTCAATTAAAAAGGCCCTTAATCTTTTTACTATTTTGGTGTCCTGACTTGGCAGGATAACAGGATAATGAATTTCTGAGTATACTGGGAGAAGCAGGCAAAAGGCAAAATAAAACATTATAAAAATAAACTGTAGCAAACGAAACACAGACGAGGGGCAAAATTGAAGTAAAAAAACAAACAATGAGTCAAAAACCAGGCAAAATTAAAAGATTGAATACACAATAAATAAAAAGAAAGCAAGGATTTATGCATGGATCGGATAAGGATCATTGCCAAGGCTGATCTTTTATGCCAGCTGCTGATTAAGTCACGGTCACAACCTCAGAGACTCAAACCCCTAGAAATGAGAGTCATGACCCTGACAACAGTACACAATATGGCTTCTCTTAAAGGCAAAGCATCAACTTCCAGCCTAAATCATGACTTTTGGGACCTTTGGATAATACTAAGAGATAAGTGTGTTAAGATTGTACCATTTATCTGTATGTTGATTGGAATGAACTGAAATGCATCTTGACAGTGTTTTGCAAATGAATCTCACTTATTTAAGATGCTGTTTTGTTGAATTAAGCAGTCTTGTCTTGTTGTGCTGCACTGAGCAGTGCATATGCCAGGCTCCATTAGGCATATTGTAATGAAGGACATCTATCTTGAATGCTGAGTAAGGACTACTTTTTATTTACAGAATACTATCCCTAATGGGTGAGTCCCCCTATTTGTATTTATACAATATGCAAACCCATACTATTTAGCCTGTCTCTGTCATATTTTGTACAGATTCACCATTTGTTCATATGGAATACCATAGGCTATGATTTATTCCAAAGTTTAGTTGACAGCTCCAGGTGCTCTTGCTAGTATAAAATAAAAGAGAACTCAAAAATCTAAATTGGAAAGGAAAACATCCATCCATCCATCCATTATCCAACCCACTATATCCCAACCACAGGGTCACGGGGGTCTGCTGGAGCCAATCCCAGCCAACATAGGGCGCAAGGCAGGAAACAAACCGCAGGGAAAGGAAAACAATTTTCTTTACTTGTGAGATTCTCAGTGAAATGAAAGGAAGCCTACGTATCAATAATGGAGGAAAAGTGATATTTCCACATCCATAAGATATTGAAATTAGATATTGTTATACAGTAGAAACAGTCATTTGATTTTAATATTTTTTTCATACTAATTGCAGTTATTGGTTATTATTTTGCAATACTCTGAGACTAAATGTAATGGAAGTGAATTATTTTTTCATAAACTGCACGGCAATGTCAAAGTTTGTCAACTTTCCATGTTCAATTCCAAGTGTTTCTACGTGCATTTGTTTGATACCATTGGTACTCTATGCTCTTTTGATGACGCTGTATTCTTGTTTTTGCTTTTTTATTCTACTCATGAATTTATAATACTTGTCACTCTACATGTATCCTTATGGTGTTGCATGATAATCACGATGCAGTATAAAATAAAGATTTAGATGTTTCATGCGATTTTGCTATTGTGCCTACAGTCAAATACTTGCTGCATGTGAAAATGATGCTGCAGGCATTTGTAATGATTTATTATCATTAAATTAAATCAACACAGCAGAAGTGATTAAACAAGGACTGTAAGAAGATACTTCAAAAACATTTATCAACGGCACAGGTGCTGCTGGAAAACAACATTCACTATACAAACCCAATTTCAGTAGTAAGGGAAGGATTCAAGTTCAGGTAAAACTGTACTTAATTTCAATTATATTTCATTTTGTGCACTTTTGTGAAGGTCATCTAGAAAAGAGTGCACAAAATGAGCACAAACAATTATTTATTACATATTTTACACACAGCTAGAAAAGAAAATACACAGATGAATAAAACAATTTTACAATTACATTCTAGGAATATCAAAGCTCTAAGTGTTGAGAAATAACCTGAAAACCTTCTGTGGCCCTATAAAACACAATCCCTGCCAAGTAAGGTGATTTTAAATAATATGGTTAGTTTCTTTTAAATGTAATTGTAATAAGTGTATCTTTAAATGAAATGTGTTTTACTAAAAATAGCAAGATATTATGAGGATACATCAAAAAGTAAAGGCAATTTGAAAATAATCTAGTAACCGCAATAGATAGAAACTTGCACAATACGATACACTTCTGATGGCTTATGGGTAGTCTGAACATGCAGAGCACAGCACTCTGCCATTAGTCTAATTGAAGCCAAGGTCACATGAACATGGAGGCTCCACTGCAGGACTGCACCATTGTTGAGCAATGTGGGCAGAGGAAGTGAAACCTGCTGACATTGGAGAATTTTGGATCAGTATTGAAGTGAAAACTATGACACAATGAAAAGTTGAAAAACAAGTGTAACCAACGAAGCTCAGTCTGGTCAACCATCAACATTGCATATAAGCCCACATCAACAAGGCGAATGCCTTCATCAGAGAAAATTACGTATGGATCTGCACAAGCCATAGCACATGATAACTTAAGGTTTTATAAAGTTTGCACAAGATGGATACTTAAACAGTTTACTGATCTGTACACAAGCCAATAACCTTTGGAGAATTTCAGCAGGTTTCATTCCCTTTGCCCAAAGAAATCTCACTAATTGTTCAACAATGATGCAATCCTGTAGTACAGCGTCTGTCTTCATTTGACTTAGGCTTCAACTAATGTAACTCCAGAGTGCTGCACTGTGTGTGCTCAAACTACCCATAAGTAATTGCAAACAAGTTGTATCCATCAGCTTCTATCCATTGTAGTTACCACAAGATTTTCGAATTGCATTTAATTTTTGATTTACCCTCATATTAATAACTGCAAGTTAATGTTATTGCTAAATTCACATAATTTTAATATACTGTAGGTTTCACATAGATGCATAGACTAACATGTTGATAAAGTACTCTTAATTGTCTGCTACATTTCTGCTGTGATAAAAGAAAGAGCTCAGATTGTTAGATGGACAGTTAGAAAGAAACATGAATTGTTAGATACAGCAGATTAGATTGAAAGGTATAGAAGCATACCATTTTCTGATCATATGAACATATGTCAAAACAAATGTCCTAGTACATTAAACCTTAAACAGAAACATTATATCCAAGAAGTATTTATTGTATGTATTATTTACTTTTGGGCAGCACGGTGGCACTGCTGCCTCGCAGTTAGGAGACCTGGGTTCGCTTCCCGGGTCCTCCCTGCGTGGAGTTTGCATGTTCTCCCCGTGTCTGCGTGGGTTTCCTCCGGGTTCTCTGGTTTCCTCCCACAGTCCAAAGACATGCAGGTTAGGTGTATTGGCGATTCTAAATTGGCCCTAGTGTGTGCTTGGTGTGTGGGTGTGTTTGTGTGTGTCCTGCGGTGGGTTGGCACCCTGCCCAGGATTGGTTCCTGCCTTGTGTGCTGGGATTGGCTCCAGCAGACCCCCGTGACCCTGTGTTCGGATTCAGTGGGTTGGAAAATGGATGGATGGATTATTTACTTTTTCCTTTATTTGGTGTGTGAACTGTTTGCTCTGACAAAACCTTTTAAAACAAAGACACTTGGACAGTTGGGCTGTGGAATTTTTGTATATACAGGGTGAGCCAAAAAGAAATACCACATTTCAAACATGTATTCTACAAAAATACTACAAGGTAAAATAAATTTCATTTTGATATCAAGAAAGGGTATACAAAATTTATTTTTTTTCACTGTGTTTTAAAAATGATGTATTCAAGGTGTTAGCCATCATTAGCAATATACTCTTCAATTTCTGAACGCTCAAATGACTCGTTTGGCAATTTCAAGGGGAATAGCAACGATTCCTTGAACGCTTCAAGGTTTTGAGGTTGGTGTGTGTATACCTTCGAGTTGAGATAGCCCCGCAAGAAGAAATCACACGGACTGAGATCAGGTGAATGTGAAAGACCACCCGACATTGCCTTGCAGGGAGATCAGCTTCCCCGGAATCATCTCCCACAAAACTTGCAGCAGCTCTCCACACTAGTGTTTACATGTGGACGGTGTTTATGCCCAAAAAAGAAGTCTAACTGCATTCTCGTACCATTTCTCGCATACTAAAGTGTCAGTGGGAAATTTTCGTGGCATTACACGTGTAATTTGTGAGCATGCCCTTGACGATCAAATAGATGAAGCTCTGCAGTGTACTTGTGACTTTACACTGTAGGAAGATAAGTAAAAAAAATCAAGTTAAATAACATTCGATCTGGCTTTTATATAAGTAAAATGTAAATGTTTCTTATGTAAAGACCATCACAAAACATAATCACAAACAGGAGTTTGCACGCTACTGTACGTTGGCGAGCTCTATAAGCCGTGCTGTTTCTTTGAAGGACAGGTATGGGGCAGACTGACTGTCAGGATGACGCCGGACCTAGTCCTGTATCCAAACGGTGCCATCTTTCGCCTTTATGCCTGGTGCAGCAGCGTTGTTCTAATATGTGAGTGGATGTTTCTTGCGGGGAGGGCTTCTGTTCTCTTTCTCTGATCTGAGTTCACCTCTGTTATAGCACGTCTTTATTTGAAAACAGCAGTGTCAGATCAGGGCGAGCGCGAAAGTGACTGAGAGAATAAACTGAATTAAAAAAATGCTAACCTTTACAAGTACCATACATTTACACCAGGTGTTACAGACTCAAATCAAATGTATGTTTTTATTGTATAATAGTAATAATAAGAGCAGCTCACTACTCAAAACGTTTATTTTGGGACACGTTAAGACTCAAACCCAGGACCTTCTGAATAGGAGTCAGCAGCTCTAACCGCTGTACTACCCAAAAAATCCGGATAACAAGCAACACTAACCTGATTTCTTTTTCTTCAGTTATAGTCTTGGGGGGGGAAAGCGCACTTGTTCTGTTATACTTGTACCTTTTGTGAAAATGCTTATTTGATATTTGGACTTCAGTCTTCACACATTATACACTTCATGTCAAAATTTTGTCGTTAGTACTAAAACATGGAAAATGTTTGTCTTTTAGGTATGTGTTCAACATTTCTGTCACCCTACACTTACATAGACAGTAGATCTTTGTAGACACGGAACACACATGAAATGCATGTGTTCCAAATAACGATATATTTTTTAGTCTATACAGCTCTAGGTACCTGACTCCCTCATAAACAAGGCTTGAGCTGGGAGAGGTTTTTGTCGTTTCTACAGTGGTGGGGAGGATGGTATAGCAGACTGCTTGCTGCTTGGGCTTATCAACACATTTACAAGACAAAAGACACTGAATGGAGAGGTGCGAGCGGATTTAAGTTGGGTCGGATTTACAAGTTTTTTCATAAGCTTTGGTAATTCTAGTGTTAAAAATGTATATTGATTTACTTTCTTTGAGGACCTACTCCAAATCTGCTAGGTAGACACACTGTGCTGTGAGAACGGCTAATTGGTCCATGGTATGCAGTTACCTAAATCACAGGATAAAATATCCATTTTCAGCATTGTACACATAGTGTCTAAGTGCACGTCTCATGAAAAGTGGCTGATCTCTATGTTGTTGTTCAAAAGTACAAGTTGAAGTGGCCTATGTGAGCAGATTGCTTATCCATGTTGTCAACCACCACGGGCACACAATTCCTCAAACATCTGACACAACAGAGGCATAAGTCTTTGTAAAACACACATTTTATTTTTAAGTGGAAATGCTTGTCTTTCGTCCCCCCACATAGTACCATAAACAGCACACAGCACTTTCTTTTCTTTTCTTTTCTTTTCTCTTTCTTCATCCTCTCCTTTCCACCTCCAGTCCTCCAATGGAAATCTTCATCCCTCTTCCTTCTGACTCTGGCTCCCTGAATGGAGTGAAGCAGCCCCTTTTATAGAGCACCCGGAAGTGCTCCAGGTGTTCCACAATCTCCATCTGACCACACCTCTGGGTGTGGCGGCAGCCCTGCAGAGAAGGGCTCAGCCGTTATCCAGGTGGCCACGGGCCCTGAGTGTGTTGAGTTTCGATGCTCCAACTCCGTGGCACTACCATCAGACAGGGGGGCTGCCCTCTGTCGTCCTGGGGGAGGTATTGCCCCATGCATGCTTCTTTGCCCTGTATTTCTGTTACAAAAGTGTCCCAGCCGGCCCGGCTGTCCATCACAATGTATACAGTAATCCCTCGCTACTTCGTGGTTCACTTTTCGCAGATTCACAACTTCGCGGGTTTTTAAATATAGTAGTAGTATTTCCTAGTCTAAGAACAACAACACAAGTTCGGTGACTAAGTGCGTTGTAACACGGGCTGTGATTGGTACATGGGAGGGAGATGACAAATAACAGCTTCCCACTTACTAATCGGGCCCGTGATTGGTGCTTTGACTGATGCTCAGATCCCACAGCATCTCCCCTTGTCTCTCTGTCGCGGCCATTTTGCTTCAAGCTTTCTCGCCGAGTGGTTTACTTTACACTGTACTGTATGTGATTTTTTTGTGGTTTCTTTGTGTTGAACTTTGCTTCAATTTTCACCCCCTGCAATGGCTCCCAAAAGTGCTCCTTCTTTCAAAGCTGGTGCTGAGCCGTCTGAAGAGACGTAAAATACAGTCATCGGCTGTGCAGTAAAAGTCATCATCACCTTCATCGTCATCATTTTTACTGCACAGCATATTCATCACCATCATCACGTCATATATAGCTACGTGTACTTCGCTATACAGTAACTGTAAACTTATCTACTGATTTCATATTGCTTAACAGTTGTCCCTGTTATTAATAGAGTAAAGGGTGGGTTGTAAACAGTACAGGGAGGGTTTTAAAACGTCCAAATACACGTTAATTAATTAAATAAATATGGTGTCCCTACTTTGCGGAAATTCAGTTATTGCAGCCGGCCTTGGAACCTATCTCCCACGATAAACGAGGTTTTACTGTAATGTGATTTGTCAACTTAAGACGGGGCTGGAGGGCACAAGATAGGAACAAACCCTGGACAGGGCACCAGTCCATCACAGGGTGAGCAAAGACCTAAACACACACTGGGGCTAATTTAGCGTCACCAATTCATCTAAACCTTTGTGTCTTTGGAAAGTTGAAAGAAATTGAAGCATTCAGAGGAAACCCATGTGGAGGACATGCAAATGACTTGATCTCCTTACTGTGAAGCAGCAGCACTGCCACTGCACCACCATGCCACCCATATTCCACAGTACTAGAGAAAACTTTCCATTAACAAGGCCTCATGATTACCATGGGGTATTTTGCAAACCGCCAAAAACCTTGTCATGGAAAAGCAGGTCTACAAAATTCCGATGAACCCAAGATTATGTTGAATATTCTTTGAGAGAGGCCCTCAGGGTATTGTAGTGCCCTGCAAGGGAAGAAAACACACCAGACAATGTTTTCTCGATGCAGGCACAAACTTCTGAAGTTTATTATTGAGCATGCTTAAACTATATACATAGCTGTTTCCTCACCACTCATCACCCCACGTCCTTCCACACTGCAGTGCGTGTGGATTGTGTCCTTACAGAGGCGTATCGCCTCCAGCCACTACACTATGATTCAACTCAGATGCAATATAACACGTCTTTTAATCACACTAAACAGAACAAGAAACAAAGATCGGATACCTGTGTGCTGTATAATGTTAAGTTTCTAATTTCCCAGCCCCTATTAGGTTAATTCTTACCGTCCACCTTTCAAAATTACTTTTTAGTGTCCTTTTTGTCCTCTTATAAGGACAAATTATCATCATCAACAGAGACAAGTTATCACCACTCTGCCAAGAGGGTGAAATGTAAAATCCTCTCAGCAAAGACTGTTAAACTCTTGAACTGTTATCATGTCTCTCTCTCTCTCAGTAAGGAGGACAGCACTGTAAAATAACCCGAGGGCCTGATTTTGAGAACAGGATAAAAGATTTACCAATGTGTAAGATCACTTCAAACATTTGAAAATGTCACAGTTGGAGCTTGAGAAACTAATCAGTAATGTCAGTAAAGGCTAAAGTGGTTTATAGACACTAGCAGGCTTCCCTATAAAACACAGCCTTCGGAATATTGTGGAGTACATATATCTCCACATTTTATATGTCTGACTTCATGTATTAGAAAATTATTTATAGGAACTGTAAAGGGTTTGTAGCCCTTTTTCTGGTTTATAGCACAACTCTGATCACATTTAGCATACTTTACTATCTTTTAAACTAATGCACATTATTTGAACTTTATAACTTCATAATGTTAGTTGAGAGTGCACTTTAGTCAAAGTTCCATATAAAGATCTGATTGGTTCATTTACAAGCCTAAGTGTAGGCTTTGTGCTGTAGGGTTAAAAGAATGAGTTGGTCATCATTATTGATGTTTCCAAAGTATTAAACACATTGATTGAACACATTAAGCACATTGATGTCTCTTTCCGCACAATTTCTTAAGCCATGTGGTGGACCTGAGACACTGGACATGTTGGGCAGCCAAATTTCTTTAGGATGAGTAAAGGAACCCCCTTAATCAGGAGGTACAGGAGGATGAAATGGTGCTGCATCATAGCAAGTCGAAATACACAGGAAATTACACCAGACTATACACTGGAGTGTATTCAGATGCCTTCACTTTTTTCACATTTTTCTATGTTTTAGCCTTGTACTAAAATCATTTAAATTAATTTTCCCCACAACAATTAGCACTCAATAACCCCGAATGACAAAGCAAAAGCAGGATTTTCAAAATTTTTGCAAATGCCAGAAAACCTTGTTTAGGTACAACAATGCTAAAGAAATAAGTAACTGAAAAACAAAAGACTTTAAAGGAATCAGTTCAGGAGTACAGTAGCCTCCAAGTGATTGGTCCTGTGGGCTAATGTAACTCTGGCAGTTACAGATCTGAAAATAAATGCCGGCTCTATCATTTTTTGGGTTCCATTTACCTCTGAGGTAAAAGCTGGGAATGACGTCACACCCAAGATGACCACTTTCCACTATAATATTCGTAAAGCCATCCAGGAAAACCTTTTTTTGTGATTTCTCCATATACAGTAAATAAATACCAGTTGATAACAACACGTTACACAGTATTTTATGTATCCAACCACAGTAGCAACACATGCATGGATAGACGTTGGACAGTACTGACTGTATGAATGATTTAACAAGAAACAAATAGAATTGCTAACTAACAGTGTAACAGTACAGCTTTCACTAAATTTCTCAGTGTACGTCATCATTTTGGATTGATGTCATGATCTGAAGTCGGACAAACTTGGGCTTGACAGATAAGCCTCAAGTTTCCAAATTGGAAATCCGAATTAACGGGGCATTCAAACTGAATATTCTGACTAGGAATTCAGAAATTCCGACTTCCAACTTCAAATGGAATGCAACATTTTATACAATTGGCAGTGGAAGCTTAGTGGTTTCTAGAGCAAACCGGAAGTGAGGTGACTGGTCTTCTGTAGGCATCTCCTTCAATCTCTGGGGTTGGAAAAGGAAGGTAGATTAGTGACTACATCTCTCCCAAAGCTGTCCCGCATTATACCTGTTGTGCAGAGCATCCCATGCACTCCCATTATTAGAGCCCTCTAGACATGAAATAACACCCTTTAGTCAAAAGTTTAAACTGTGCTCCATGACAAGACAGAGATGACAGTTCTTTCTCACAATTAAAAGAATGCAAACATATCTTCCTCTTCAAGGTGCGCGTCAGGAGCGGAGAATGTCAGAGAGAGACACTAAAGTAAACAATCAAAAATCAATAGGGCTGTTGTGCTTTTAAGTATGCAAGCACCGCGATAAAGCGCCGCAATGAAGGGATCAATGTGAAGGTAGTCTTTCAGCATTTTTTAGAGGAGCGTCTGTATCTTCTAAGCAAACAGCCACTGTGCAAACAGCTCCTCTGCTCACACCCCCTCCGTCAGGAGCAGAGAATGTCAGAGAGAGTGAGAGAGACAGAGAAAAGCAAACAATCAAAAATCAATACGGGCTGTTAGAGCTTTGAAGTGTGCGAAGCACCGCGCGGGAAGCATATCATATATCATTGAGTAAATTTATTTAATACATAATACGTGCTCTGATTGAGTAGCTTCTCAGCCATCCGCCAATAGCGTCCCTTGTATGAAATCAACTGGTCAAACAAACTGAGGAAGCATGTACAGTACCATAAATTGAAAGACCCATTGTCCGCAGAAATCCACGAACCAGCAACAAATCCATGATATATATTTAGATGTGCTTACATTTAAAATCCACGATGAAGTGAAGCCGCGAAAGTCAAAGCGCGATATAGCGAGGGATCACTGTAAATGATATCACGTATATATCTCAGTATTTTAGTTATTCAGAGAGCTGTAATATCATGAATGTAATGGATTCTGTGTCCTGTCGGAGGTAGAGAAAGCAGGTTTAAGAAGCACATAGTGATTCACACACATAGAGCACATAGAAGATCAAATACAAAAACAAAGCATTTAACGTACGTATCTTATTTACGATGGGATGTGAGAAACTAGTAAATTAAACGATTTTAAGATTAGGTTTATGATGTTCTACTTTAATGACAAAATAAACTACGTGATTAAAGTGGAAATTTCGAAATTAAAATTGACATTTCGTGCTTTTTCCTCACTGTGTGCCTTTTTTTTTTCTCTGTACCCTAATAAGCTTTCATATGACACTCAGACGGTGAGCTACGACTCGTTTTTAATGGCGACTTTAATATGCGACTACTTTTTTATTTCGGGCACTGTACAACTTTGTAAACTTGTGCTTTCGAGTTTGCTGAGCTTAAGGGCTATTAATATTGATTTACATATTCAAAGAGGCATAATTCTGGGAGGAGTTGGGGCAGGACAGCAGGCGCGTGCATGTGCGTTACTTTTCACGCTGATCGGGATTTATGTAGCGGAAGGACGTGGAAGTTTGCGTATGCACAGATTGCCGCATCTGGATTTTTCTGTGCGTATGCACATTCACGCTTTTGTACTTACGCCATGTTATAGTGTGAGTTCTATGCACGCCGTTATACATGAGGCCCCTGGACACTTTATGACCGACAAAGCCAATTCCACATACAGAGAAATGGCCCGTCCCAAACAGAGCCATAGGTCAACACATAACAGTATTTTGATGTGCTGCTCCTTTGATGTTTAATTGAAGTAGAGGTGCCTTCTTTTTCTGAAATTTTGTTTCTTCATAAGATTACGGTTTGAGTTAAGATTATTTAACTTTGGGAAAAGGAACATATACAGTACCTCTCTGAATTTGTACCCAAATCCACCCACCTGCCCAACATGTTAGTTTCTCTTGTGTTTACCTCTGTTTCTCACCATCTGCTCTACATTGGACTTCTGTCTACAAATTCAGACAGGTCTCAGCCTCGGATGTTTGTCTATTTAATGTTGTCACTTAATAGCATTCACTTTGTTATTTAGTACTAAATATCCCACCTCTATCTCAAGAAACTAGAATGATTCATGTTAGGCTTGGGTTAGGTTTATTTAGTTTTGGCTAAGTGTTAGGGTTAGGGTTTTCAATGTTCATCATGCCATGAGGGCTTAAACTAATTTTACTCTTACATTACTATACTTTTCTTTATTTTGCTATAGTAACTGACATAACCTCCTGACATCAGTCATTGTCATGCCAATCCAGAGTATCCAATATGCCACTAATGAAATCACACTGACTAATAATTTATTATACACAGATTCCTTTCATCAAAACTTTCCTTCACATTTATGATTCAAATTAATTTAACTAATCTACACATGCATGCCGAGGTTATTTTATAAAGTAGCTTCAAGCTATTTCTAGTTTGTAAAATATGAGGATAAAACGAAACATCATTGCATGTGAAGAGATTTTCAACTGGATTTTAGAGCAATTCCTGGAGGGACATATGTTCACAGGTCTCTATCAGCACAGATTTTCTCCGTTTGGTCTCTGATGAGAGCCTGTAGTCAAGAGATGCTTATCTTTGCATGAAGCTTGACAGCACAAAAGACAAATCAGCCTCATCCCCCTAAAGAAAAGGTGACAGTGGCATTCAAGTAGCTGAAAGGCAGCTTATTGTGTATGAGATGACTGGAGGGGCCAGGAGATTTTTCTACAGTACTGAAAAGAGTTTCCTTAAATTCAAAAAAAAATCTTTTTATCAGATAAGAAAACTAAGCTGTCAGTAACATTTTGCAGTCTCTTTCTGTGTTTTCTTGTCCTGATGTGTTTTAGTGTTTAGGCATAAGAGTCGAAGAATAAAACATTGATTGGAACTGGTAAGCAGAGGTAAAGGGTATTCAAGCGTGGGGACATATCAGGGCAAACTGCTTTGTGTGTGTGTGCTTTCTTTTTTGCATTAAAAACCTGTAAGCTTTTGTGCTGCATTGTTTGGTCTACTCAGTATTACATACTGGAATCAGATTTATAGCAGTATTTAAGATTTTATATTTATAGCATTTTCAATGTAGGAGAACTGCAGTTAAGCCATAACTTGAACATAACATACAGGATACTGCATCTCACTACTATAAAGAAATAAGTGTCTTACAATGCAGCTGATTGTTACTTTTTGAATTACCCTAATAAACAAAATTTTGTTCAGGGTTAATAATTAATAACAAATTTATTCCTTACAGCAGGTGTCCCCAACTCCGGTCCCAGAGGGCCGCAGTGGCTACAGCTTTTCATTCTAACCCTTTTCTTATTTAGTGACCTGTTTTTGCTGCTACTTAATGTCTTTTGAATTAATTTTAATTGACTTGCTCTTGAAGACTCAGACCCCATAATTGTTTCTTTTTCCTTAATTAGCAACCAAACAATAGTGAGATACAAAATGAGCCAAAACATGAACAGCAAACTGTGTCCATCATACAATATCTGAAAATAAAGAAAGATGAAGGTGTCAGGATCGCTGATCTGCTCAGGTCCACAAAACATTTTAACAGTTGTCACACACGTGTGAATAGGAGGCAGCTGAAGGGCTGAGAGAATTACGTATATTAACACATCCACCCAGGAGCCGGTGCCTCAGCTCAGAGCACATCACCTCCTGTCCCGGTCCCGAGGACGACATCACTTCCTTCGGAGGGCACTCCTTCTGTTTTGGGACCCTGTCTTGTAAACACTACTCGCTTCTCAAACCTTTTTACTTTTGCAGCCAGGAATATATTATATGGATTGCTGCACCAAACCTTTGCGATGTCTGGTGTCTTTTTCTGTCATACAGTGCTCTACAAAAGGGAAAGTCAACAATTTCGGAAATGTCTGCTATTGCACAATGAAAGCCACAACAAGCCATGAAATTAAACAGTAATAACAACAATGACAATATTTATTTATATAGCACATTTTCATACAAATGATATAGCTCAAAGTGCTTTACAGGATGAAGAAAGAGAAAAAAGACAAATATAAAAAATAAAATTAGACAATACTAATTAACATAGAATAATGAAGAGGTTTAATTAACACAAAGAATCGGAGCCTAATTAAGCAACTGGTTGGAGTGAAATTGGTTGAAGTTTGAGGCCCAGACTTAGTTGGTCTTCTGTTGGCTCATTCACTTCACATTTCATTCCTGTTTGGGTGCCATTTAAGAAAAGAAATGTAGCAATTCAGAGGAACGATGAAGAAATTCAGGTGAACAAATAAAAAAAAAAACAAGTCAATTGAAATTAATTTAAGGGAAATTAATTAGCAGCAAAATAGTGCACTAATTAAGAAAAGGGTTAGAATGAAAACCTGCAGCTACTGGGGCCCTCCAGCACTGGAGTTGGGGACCCCTGTCTTACAGTCTAGCTCTATCTATTTATACCTTATTGTTAGATAGATAGATAGATAGATAGATAGAGAGATAGATAGATAGATAGATAGATAGATAGATAGATAGATACTTTATTAATCCCAAGGGAAAATTCACATAATCCAGCAGCAGTATACTGATGCAAAAAACAATATTAAATTAAAGAGTGATAAAAATGCATGTAAAAACAGACAACTTTAACATAAACTTTGAATAATGTTAGCATTTACTCCCCCAGGTGGAACTGAAGAGTCTCATAGTGTGGGGGAGGAACGATCTCCTCAGTCTGGCAGTGGAGCAAGACAGTGACAAAAGTCTGTCACTGAAGCTACTCCTCTGCCTGGAGATGACACTGTTCAGTGGATGCAGTGGATTCTTCATGATTGACAGGAGTTTGCTTAATGCCCATCGCTCTGCTACAGATGTTAAACTGTCCAACTTTATTCCTACAGTAGAGCCTGCCTTCTTAACAAGTTTGTCCAGGCGTGAGACGTCCTTTTTCTTTATGCTGCCTCCCCAGCACACCACCGTGTAGAAAAGGGCACTTGCCACAACCGTCTAGTAGAACATCTGCAGCATCTTATTGCAGATGTTGAAGGATGCCAACCTTCTAAGAAAGTAATTAGTCGGCTCTGACCTTTCTTACACAGAGCATCAGTATTGCCAGTCCAGTCCAATTTGTCATCCAGCTGCACTCCCAGGTATTTATAGGTCTGTACCCTCTGCACACAGTCTCCTCTGATGATCACGGGGTCCATGAGGGGAATTGGGCCTCCTAAAATCCACCACCAGTTCCTTGGTCTTGCTGGTGTTCAGGTGTAAGTGGTTTGAGTCACACCTTTTAACAAAGTCTTTGATTAGCTTCCTGTACTCCTCCTCCTGCCCGCTCCTGATGCAGCCCATGATAGCAGTGTCATCAGCAAACTTTTGCATGTGGCAGGACTCCGAGTCATATTGAAGTCTGATGTATATACGTCGTAGGCTGAACAGGACCGGAGAAAGTACAGTCCCCTGCGGCGCTCCTGTGTTGCTGACCACAATGTCAGACCTGCAGTTCCCAAGACACACATACTGAGGTCTGTCTGTAAGAGAGTCCACGATCCATGCCACCAGGTGTGAGTCTACTCCTATCTCAGTCAGCTTGTTCCTAAGGAGCAGAGGTTGGATGGTGTTGAAGGCGCTAGAGAAGTCCAAAAACATAATTCTTACAGCACCACTGCCTCTGTCCAAGTAGGAGAGGGATCGGTGTAGCATATAGATAATGGCATCCTCTGCTCCCAGCTTCTCCTGGTATGCAAACTGCAGAGGGTCGAGGGCGTGGCGGACCTGTGGCCTCAGGTGGTTAAGCAGCAGCCGCTCCATGGTCTTCATCACATGTGACGTCAGAGCAACAGGCCGGAAGTCATTCAGCTCACTAGGACATGATACCTTTGGGGCTAGGGTGATACAAGATGCTTTCCAAAGCCTCGGGACTCTCCCCTGTTCCAGGCTCAGGTTGAAGATGTGCTGTAGAGGACTCCCCAGTTCCAACACACAGGCCTTCAGCAGTCGTGGTAATACACCATCTGGACCTGCTGCTTTGCTGGCATGAAGTCTCCTCAGCTCTCTGCTCACCTGTGCTGCTGTAATTGTGGGTGGGGATGTCTCACCTTTGCTGGTATCAGCAGAAGGATGGTTGGAGGATGAAGTACTCCGAGGTGAGAGTGGGTTAGGGTAGTCAAACCTGTTAAAGAAGTTGTTCGTTTGGTTTGCTCTCTCCACATCTCTCTCAATGGTGGCACTCCGCTTCAAGCTGCAGCAAGTGATAATCTTCATCCCATCCCACACTTCCTTCATGCTGTTATTCTGCAACTTCTGCTCCAGCTTTCTCCTGTACTGCTCTTTCACCGCCCTGAGCTGGACTCGGAGTTCCTTCTGCACGTGCTTGAGCTCATGCTGATCACCGTTTTTAAAAGCCCTTTTCTTCTGGTTCAAAAGGCCCTTGATGTCACTTGTAAATCAAGGCTTGTTGTTAGTATAGCAGCGTACTGTTCTTACTGGAACTACAATGTCCATACAGAAGTTGATGTAATCAGTTGTGCAGTCAACAGTCTCTTCAATGTTCTCACTATGTGACCCAGCAGTATATCCCAGTCTGTAGTGCCTCAGGGGACCACTTCCTGAATGATCGTGTGGTTGTAGGTAGAGCCTTCACTCTTGGTTTGTAGTGAGGCTGAAGCAGAACCAGGTTATGATCTGCTTTCCCAAGCGCAGGCAGCGGGGTGGCGCTGTATGCATTTTTAACGTTTGCATACAGTAGGTCAATAGTCCTATTTCCCTGGGTGTTACAATCCACATACTGGAAGAAGGCAGGTAATGTTTTATGCAGCGTTAGATGGTTAAAGTCTCCAGAGATTAGCACAAGTGCCTCAGGGTGCTGCGTTTGTAACTTAGCAACTGTGGAATGGATGATGTCACTCGCTGTCTCCATGTTTGCTTGAGGGGGGATGTAAACAATAACAACAATCACGTGTCCAAAGGCAAGTAATAGGGAAGCAGACTTACAGCCAACAGTTCGATGTCCCTGCAGCAATTGGAGATTTTAACGTTTACATGTCCTGAGTTGCACCACCTTGTATTCACATAGAGAGCGAGTCCTCCTCCTTTCCGCTTCCCACAGGTATTTGCGTCTCTGTCCGCTCTAACTGTGCTAAACCCGGGTAGCTCCACGTTAGCATCTGGGATGGTAGTTGTTAGCCACATTTCACTAAAACACAGCAAGCTGCATTCCCTGTAGGTTATGACATTTTTCACCAGCACAGCCAGTTCGTCGATCTTATTTGGTAGTGAGTTCACATTTCCTAGGATCACAGAAGGCACCGACGGTTTATAACGCCATTTTCTCTCAAGCTGCTTGGCTTTTATCTTATCTTTTATCTTTGCGCTGGCTCGGCTGCCACAATATCGTCTTCTTACCTCGTCAGGTAAATAGGGAACCACACCGGCGTGGGCATTTCTTCTCAATGCTTTAAGATGACTATTTGAACAGGCGAGTCTCGGCGTGTAAAAATCCATGTCAAGTAATAAAAATAGTAAATAGTGTCCAGGGAGCGACTCCACATAAAAGAAAGTGGTAGAAGTGATCAGTGAAATAGAGAAAAAAAAAATAGAAAAAAAGGAGCTGCTGGAATGGCTGCCACTCGCTGCGGCGCCAGAAACATTATGTTATAGCAGAAGGGTACTTTAACATTTAATTTTCAAGAGCCGATCTATATCTGAACTCATGCAAGCCTTTGCAGACGGTCACTTGGTTAGCACACAACCTCTTTTGTAATTAGAGCAGACTTGTGAGATGCTGGCTGGACTGCAAATCTTTTGGCAAACTTAATGATACTGCGAAATTTTTTGTGGATTGCACTGCCTCTCAGATTCCGACAGTATAACATTTACCACATTGCCTTGCCAAAAGGGACTCTGCTCTGTTGGGCCCTTGAGCAAGGCCCTTAACCTGAAATTGCTACATCCTGGGTATGACGCTAAACTGCATCGATCCCTGCATGTAGGCCCTCCAACCTGCAGGGAAAAACCTGGGGGTTGGTGGCAGAAATGGCACTCCAGCCACCATAAAAAACCTCACACTGTTCCACTCCATCTGAATTGGTGTGGTGCTGAGGTGTCACCTGTTGCATGGCTGCACTTGGGTCCTAATCTGGGATCCTGAGTTGATTTGTCATGTGGTGGGTGCGTTAATGCACTGTATCAGTGTGTGCTCCTAACCTTTCTCTCTCTTCAAATATAGTTTGTCAATTTTTACCCTTTGGAACTGCTCTAGTGCCTCAGCAATTTTTAAAACATTGCAACAGAAATCAAGGAAGGGCTTCAAGAGGTGATGTACAAAAAGATTCGATATCCAGCTGCTGTCATTTCCATTTTTCAACCCTGAATGTCCTGTACAGGTTGCTATTCTTTGTACAGCCAATGATCTTTTAGTATAACCCGTTAGTTTGTTAAGTCCTGAGGAGATTGGCCCAATAACTTTTGTTCTGCAGTGGAGTAGAAATCCACCCGAGAGTTATTACATCAGCCAACTGCAAAGGAATGCCTGACTCATAGCATCTCCAGTTGTCTCCAGTTAATCATTACAAGAGACTTCTAGAACAAATTCGCAGCTGCAGCAGAATTCATCATATATTTATCCCACTCCAAAAACATCTCCAAAACTTAGTCAGTGTGTGTCCATAAGAGGAAATCACTCACATATTCACACATATACAGTACAGTACATCATTTGTATATTCATCATTTTCTAATCTTGGTGTAAAAAACATTGAGGATATGAGTGATATGGATTGGTATTTTAATAAATACAGGGTGCAGCAGAAATAACTCCCACATTTCGAAAAATCACTGTGGGGTCCCCAAAGCAGGTAGAGGGGTGCGGTCCGTTCCGTTAGGTACGATACATAATAAACTTTTCAGTCATCACTATGCCGTGGTCGGGTGAGCACTGAGGCTTTGTAGTGGAGGCTTTTTTCAAAAATGGCGAATCTGTAGCTGCGACGCAGAGGGTGTTTCGCATGCGGTTCAGTTTATGTGCTAATGAAAGTGTTCCAGACCTGAAAACGATTTTGCTTTGGGTTCAAAGAGTAAGGACAACAGGATCTGTACTGAAGAGAAAACCACCTGGATGTCCCAAAAATGTGAGAACACCGAAAAACATCACTGCAGTGAGGGCTTCGATTGAGCTGTCTCCAATACGTTCAGCACGGAAACATGCCTCAGCTCTTCAGATTTCGGAAAGAACTGTGAGGCGAATTTTGCATACTGACCTTCATTTACACCCATACAAGATTATGATTGGTCAGGAATTGTCTCCAGCAGACTGGGGAGGACATATGGATTGCTGTAATGAGATCCTTGCAGCTGGGCCTCCCACTGGCATTCTGTGGAATAGCGATGAAGCCCATTCCCACCTTTCTGGCACAGTGAACAAACAAAATTTTCACTACTAGGCTGCTGAAAACCCTTGAGAACTCCATGCATGACCTCTTCACAGCCCAAAAGTGACCGTTTGGTGTGCTGTGTCGTCTATAGGCGTCATTGGGCCTTACTTTTTTGAAAAGGGTGGAGTCACAGTTACTGTGAATTCCAATCGATACTGCAACATGTTGGAGAATTTTCTGCGCCCAAAAATTGAAGAGTATGGGGAAGAACACAACCTAGAGGACTTCTGGTTCCAACAGGATGGAGCTACGGCCCATACAGCACGTCGTCCGCGTGAAATTTTGCAGGAGATGTTCCCGGGTCGAGTGGGCTCCTTACGCAAGGCAGTTCCGTGGCCACCATGCTCGCCTGATTTAAGTCCCTGTGACTTTTTTCTGTGGGGGTACCTCAAAGCTGAGGTTTTCAAACATCATCCTTGGTCCTCAGACCAACTAAAGGAGGCTATTCAAGTAGAAATTGAAGGAATTTCGCCCGACATGCTAGTGAGAGTGATGGAAAACTTCCAAGAACGGCTCCAAATGTGTATCAGCCGTCAAGGCCACCATTTGGACAACATCATTTTTAAAACTTAAAGTAAAAAAACTTTTTTATATCTGCATTTGGGAAATAAAAAGTTTTTGGTGATACCTCGTAGCATTTTTTGTCAATCCCCCTTTGAAATGTGGGAGTTATTTCTGCCGCACCCTGCAATTATTTGGACATCTCCTCTTTCTAACTGTTCTTACCAGACAACCTGTGGCGATTGCACTTGCTATAAAGAACTTTATCTAAAGAATCAGTGAGGTCACAAGTTGAGTCTAATTATTCAACACCTCCGTAACAGGTGGTGTAATGCATATGGAAACAGTCTCGGAGTGTTGTTTGGTAGAGATGTGCCACAGACCCAAGGGCGAGCTCTGTTGGAGCTTGAGACAAAAAATAAAATTAACAGAGTTGCCTGAATGACTACCTTCTGAAATTAAAAATCTTGGGATAAAATGTGGGTGGCAAGATAGTGTAGTGGCAGTCTGAGGTCCTGCCTGTGCAAAGTATGAATATTCTCCCTGTATCCAGGTGGGTTTCCGTCCACAGTCCAAAGACAAGGAAGTTAGGTGCACTGGTGATACTAAAATGGCCTGAATGTTTGTGTGTGTGCATTTGCATTTGTGTGTTCACCCTACAATGAGCTGGCTCTCTGTCCACTTGTTGCTGCCTGGCACCCAGCCCTTGCTGGGAAAATCACTGTGACCTTGCTCAGGATAAAACAGGTTTGGAAGATGGATGGATGGGGTCTGGCTTTTTAATTTGTGGCAAATTTTCAGCCTTGATTTGATTCAGTCAGTCATTCTCTAACCCATTTAGTCTTGATCAGGGTCACTGAGGGTGCTGGAGTCTATCCCAGCATGAGCAGGGCACAAGACAGTAACAAACAACGGACAGGACGCCAGTCCACCACAAGGCGAGCACACACACATAAACCACACACATGAACCACACACTAGGGCTAATTTAACGTCACCTCTAAATGTGTAAAAAGAGTCTAGTTTTTCAAAACACAGGGTCTAGGCACTAGGCCTGAAGATCGGCTCAAGTGTCTCTAGTAACAATTGTCTGGGTGCCTCATAAAACTGGACTTGATGGAGGAGTGGCAAATGGAAGCTACTACTAAAAGAGAATCTTGAATACTGTGACAATAAGTAAAAGACGATTCTATAGTCAGCCACCAATAGCTAGCATGCAGCCACCTAATAATAATAGGAAAATAACTAATATTAGTATAATGTAAACAGGAGAGAGGCACTAGGTGTACTTGAACATGGGCTGTCATTATTACTCCTTTCACCATTGTTATTATTGTTAATTCTTTTGTGGCGGACCGCCCAGGACGTCCTGACCATGGAAAGACCGAGAGAGAGAGTATTTTCAAGACCATTTCTATCCCGGATTGACAGAGAGCAGCCCCCTTGGCTTCTAGTGGGGCCATGGGTTATGAGCATGGAAGCTCAACCCTGCTCAGGCCTGTGGCCACCGCCAGAAGGCACCTGGACATTTGCAGGGCCGTATTTGATAGCACTTCCACCGCACCTGGAAGTGCTGCCAGAATAAACTGATTGGGCACCTAGACTCCTTCTGGGTACCCTATAAAAGGCCTGAGTCGGGAGGAAGTGGACAGAGCTCGTAAGGAGGAGTGGAAGCGGAAACAATGACTGAAAGAAGGGACTGTTTTGCAGATTTGTGCCAGACTGTGTAAATAAACTGTGTGGACTAGAATTAGTGTCCTGCCTGTCTGTGTCGGGGTTAGGGAGGCTGTACACACCCTTCGGCATCACACTTTATATTGTGGATGTAAGTAAAGGTTTGACTGAGGAGGAGGTGCAGGACTGAGCTTTATGGAGAAGGGTGATGAAGCACACCGAAACCACGCAGAACTGGGTAAAGATGAAGAGGTAGAAGATGAAAAAAGTGCATAAATTAGGAGTGTATTTTGCCTAATGGTCTGGCTCTGCCAATTCACTTTTCAAAATTAAAATAAAAGATATCTTTATTCTCTTGTAAACACATGTAAAATATAATTGTAACATGTGCTTTAGCCATGAAGATATGAATCTACCAACTGAAACTTCATTGAAAGTCTTAAGATTAATAAGATAAATGAGAAAAAAAGTGACACCGGAAACTCTCTAAATGCCTTTTTCTAATGCCTCTTGCCAGCATGAATATACAAATCCTTAAATGAAGATAAGTTAGTTTCTCATTTTCTGTAAGTGCTTTCTATATATATTTAAGTCAGTTTACAGAAAGAGTAGCATTGTAATACAAAGCCTATAATTAAGCTGTTTGTGATAAGGTGTTATGTATAACTGCTTTAAAACAATACAAGCCATTAATTGTTTCACCACACTGAAAGGCACAGAAGTCTGAATATGAGGTCTTTCTACAGCTTTATCAACGTGCTAACAAAATGGTGCAATATTCCAGGAATAAAAGAGAGTATTGTGACATATTAACATTATACCCTGCTGTATCTTTTTTCCACAGTTGGTTTGTGATACTTAAAGCTGTGATTATTCAAACCTACAAAAACAACTGATAATGCATACCCTGCAAAAACAAAACCTCAACGAAATGAATACTTTTAACTCTGACAGAGAGCTCAGAAGCTGATTATCACTTGTGTCAAGTAAGAGCCAAACCAGGTGTTCTACAAGAAGCACATTAACAGCATGGGGCTGACGAAAAAGGAAACAAATTCAAACCTCCCCTCACAGGTTCCAGGTGACACATGCCCTGGCTTTTTATAACGCAATTGTTTCAGTCAAAAGTAGGTGTCTGCTTTCAAATTAGAAAACGTGTGTGAGTTTAGACACACTTTAAGCGAGAGTTTTTGTTCAGTTATAAAGTTAAAAATCAGAATAGTATTACCCCTTTTTTTAACAATTGTTCTGTTTGCATAAAAATAAGATGCTTGAATGTGCTTGTATTGTTTAACAAGAAGGTACCTGACAAAATAAATCAAACACTTAAGTAAATTATGAATATGACTGAAAGCTGAGCCTTCCGTGTAGGTGCAGTCATTGAGATGATTAAACACTCCACTCCCCATCATTCTCAGGGCCACATATAAAAGTGCTAGGCAGATGAAGATGTTCGCAATGTTGCTTACCATGGCTTCAAAAAGACATCTCAGTGACTTTAAGAGAAGTTGCATTTTAGTGATGCAAAGATGAGGCTCCATGAAGTTTTTGAGGCTTCTCCTGATTGTGCTGGAACAAGGTTTGGGGGCTTTAAAAATAGTGATATAGCAGGCATGACCTCGGGACAGATGTCAGAGGAAGGACACATACAAGACCCTGTTGATTGTGATTTTAAATCACATATTAATCAGATCACTAGGACAGCATTTTTTAAATTAAGAAATATAGCAAAAGTTAGACCTCTTCTAACATTGCAAGATGCTGAGAAATTAGTTCACGCTTTTGTTTTTAGTTGACTAGATTACTGCAATGCACTCCTTTCAGGACCACCCAAAAAAGACATCAAGCGATTGCAACGAGTGCAGAATGGAGCTGCCAGAATCTTAACTAGGAAAAGAAAATCCAAGCACATCTCTCCAGTTCTGATGTCACTACATTGGTTACCTGTGTCATTTAGAATTGACTTTAAAATACTGCTTATGGTTTACAAAGCCTTAAATAATCTGCTCCATATTATATTTCAGAATGTCTTTCACCTTACACTCCAAACTGTAACCTTAGATCTTTAAATTAATGTCTACTTAGAATTCCAAGAGCTAAACTTAAAAGAAGTGGTGAGGCGGCCTTCGGCTATTATGCACCTAAAATCTGGAATAGCTTACCGATAGAAATTCACCAGGCTAATATGGTGGAGCACTTTAAAACACTGCTGAAAACACATTACTTTAACATGGCTTTCTCACAGCTTCATTTTAGTTTAATCCTGATATTCTGTATATTCAATTAATTATCATTATTATTCATGGTGGCTCTAAAATCCGTACTAACCCCTACTTTCTCTTATGTTCTTTTTCCGGTTCTCTGTGGTGGTGATCTGCACCGTCACCACCACCCGATCAAAGCAACGTGATATCCCTGCATTGATGGATTAAAGGCCAGAAGTCCCCATGACCGTCATCATCAAATTCTTCAATGAGAACCCTGAATGCAATGAGGACTGTTTGTGAGGTCATTTATGTTAGGTAGAATGCCAAGAGGGGGCTGGGTGGTCTCGTGGCCTCAGAACCCCTGCAAAATTTTTTTTTCCAGCCGTCTGGAGGTTTTTTTTATTTTTCTGCCCTCCCTGGCCATCGGACCTTACTTTTATTCTATGTTAATTAGTGTTCCCTAATTTTAATTCTTATTTATTTTGTCTTTTTTCTCTTTCTTCATCATGTAATGCACTTTGAGCTACATTATTTGTATGAAAATGTGTTATATAAATAAATGTTGTTGTTGTTGACTGCATAGCTTCAATCTGACAAGTTCACTAAAGGCCTAAGAATATCTGCACGTTCAGGAAGGAAGACGAAGGGTTTAAACCCACATCTGTCTGGCTAGGGGTGCAAATGGTGCAGCCGCAGTCGTGCACTTAAAATACCGTGAGAACATTATTTAGATGCAGCTAAACACCTGAGCATAATTTATTTGTGTTGCTTTTACTAGATGTCACTACTAGTCATTTTACGAGGATTCTATAAGACGGGCTTTTTAAATGTGCTCTTGGTTTTTACGGCACATACTGTATGTATATATATATATTTAATTAGAGCCATTTTTCTTTTATGTTTTTTCCAATTTGGCCAAGTTGTTACACGTTTGTGCTGTCTATTGACAAAGTTAGCTGAGCACTTGACAAGTTGAAAATAAATAAATAATGAAAAAATGAAATACCTGTTTTCTAGTCTAGACATCCATAAGAACAAAATGCACTGCCTTTCATTCTGCCAGCTTATTAAACAACATACTAACTCTAAGATCTAAGTGGGCTGACTGAATTAAGTCATTGGCGACACCATGTTATAAAAGACAAGGACTTCATGTTAAACGGGTGAAAAGAGTGCACAGCTTAGTTTGGTGGCGTAAACACCACTTACAGTAAGCAATTTTCGGGGTTGAACATGCCAGCTGTATTCCTTTTCACTCAGTGGTCGGGCTTTTATGAAATGACTTCCACATCCTGTATGATAACCTGTTCGGTTTTATCGAACAAACTACATCATCAATAAGTTACTTTTATATCAGGAAAAGCTTGGTTGAAAGTGTGACATGAAACATCCAGCATTTGAAACATTTTATTGTTTACTGTTCTGAGACTGGTTAAATGTGCTCATTTCGATTTTATGATAATCACATTGACATTAACAATGCCGAGATAATTGTACATGTTAGTGTAGATGGCAATTTTCTACAATAAAATAATATTTAAATGTGTTGTCTTAAAGATGTAATTTGTTGCCATAATAGCAACCATTATGAATACATTACAAACCATTACTGAATCATAATTATGTTTCAATTTTTTCATGTGAGGTGATTTTTGCTATGAGGAAATGTAAAAGATTAATATTTTCATATTAGTCGTTGGAGAATAATAGTATTAAGAGGCAAAGAGGATCATAACTGGGTTTAGGAAATGTGCTTGTGGAACAGCGCAAAGTGAAAGAGACAGTTTATAAGGGACTTTGGGGATTGTGCCTACAGTAGCCTTCAGTAGCCTACAGTATTAACGACACATAAGAATTGTATAGTACGATAGTATTAAACTTATTTTTGGATAACAGGTCAAAATATCTCTACACTCTTGATTGCTTTTCTCCAGTTTTAATTCTCCATATTTAATTCATTATGACTAGTATAAAATATTACTAGTAGTTTCCCATCCCCTTTTATATCATGTGGGATAGCATAAAACTTCGAAGAAGTCAGACTACTCTGAGTGTTTTAGAGATGTTCGATGTGTTGGATGTTATTAGTCACGTGGTAATGAGACTGTTTGATAAAAGCTTCACTACACTGCGTTGTCACAGTATGGTTTATTAAAGTAATATCAGCATCAAAGCACTCGTGTCAAACATCATATCTTTAATTTCAGGATGAAATGGCAGGAAATTTAATGGAAAGGAAAGCTCAAAGTGTTGATTTTTCATAAGCCGCAGTGGCTATTATATTTATTTAATACTAGCCGTCCCCTGCAGCTCTGCCCGTGTAGTAGTAAAAGAGGACAACAAAAAAAACAACATAATTTATTTACATAGCACATTTTCATACAAAAAGATGTAGCTCAAACTGCTTTACAGGATGAAGGAAGAGAAAAAAAGAAAAAAATACAAAATGTAAAAATAAAATTAGGCAATACTAAATAACATAGAATAAAAGTAAGGTCTGATGGCCAGGGAGGACAGAAAAAAAAAACTCCAGACATACATGCAGTATGTGCCGTAAAAACCAAGAGCACACTTAAAAAGCCCGTCTTATAGAATCCTCGTAAAATTAGTAGTGACATCTAGTAAAAGCAACACAAATAAATTATGCTCAGGTGTTTAGCTGCATCTAAGTAATGTTCTCATGGTATTTTAAGTGCATGACTGCGGCTGCACCATTTGCAACCCTAGCCAGACAGATGTGGGCTTAAACCCTTTGTCTTCCTTCCTGAACGTGCGGATATTCTTAGGCCTTTAGTGAACTTGTCAGCTATGCAGTCAACAACAACATTTATTTATATAACACATTTTCATACAAATAATGTAGCTGAAAGTGCTTTACACGATGAAGAAAGAGAAAAAAGACAAAATAAATAAGAATTAAAATTAGAGAATACTAATTAACATAGAATAAAAGTAAGGTCCGATGGCCAGGGAGGGCAGAAAAAACAAAAAAAAAAAAACTCCAGACGGCTGGAGGAAAAAATAAAATCTGCAGGGGTTCTGAGGCCACGAGACCACCCAGCCCCCTCTAGGCATTCTACCTAATATCAATGATCTCAATCAGTCCTCATGGTTTTCAGGCTTCACATGGAAGAACTTGATGATGATGGTCATGTGGACCTCTGGCATTCAATCCATCAATATAGGAACTGCATGGTGTTGGTGCCCAGATCAGGTGGTGGTGGTGGTGCAGATTGCCACCACAGAAAACCGGAAAAAGAACAGCAGAGAAAGTAGGGGTTAGTATGAATTTTGGAGCCACCAAGAATGATAATGATAATTAATTGCATATACAGAATATCAGGATTACACTAAAACGAAGCTATGAGAAAGCCAAGTTAAAATAATGAGCTTTTAGCAGTTTTTTAAAGTGCTCCACCATATTAGCCTGGCGAATTACTATTGGTAAGCTGTTCCAGATTTTTGGTGCATCACCCTTTCTTTACGTTTAGCTCTTGGAATTATAAGCAGACACTCATTTGAAGATCTAAGGTTACATCTTGGAGTGTAAAGTGAGAGGCATTCCGAAATATATGATGGAACGAGATTATTTAAGGCTTTGTAAACCATAAGCACTATTTTAAAGTCAATTCTAATGGCATGGGTAACCAGTGTAGTGACATCAAAACTGGAGAGATGTGCTCGGATTTTCTTTTTCTAGTAAAGATTCTAGCAGCTGCATTGTGCACAGGTTGCAATTGATTGATGTCTTTTTTGGGTGGTCCTGAGAGGAGTGCGTTACAGTAATGTAGTTGACTGAAAACAAAAGCGTGAATTAATTTCTCAGCATCTTGCTATGTTATAAGCAGTCTAACTTTTGCTATATTTCTTAAGTGAAAAATGCTGTCCTAGTGATCAGATTAATATGTGATTTAAAATTTAGGTCAAAGTCAATAGTTACCCCTAAATTCTTTACCTCTGTCATGACTTTTAATCGTAATGGATCAAGTTTATTTCTAATAACCTCATTAAATCCATTTTGCCAATCACTAAAATTTCTGTTTTCTCCTTATTTACTTTGAGAAAATTACTACTCATCCATTCAGAAACACAAGAAATTGAGTCAGTGAATCAAGAGAGTCGGGGTCATCAGGCGCTATTGATAAATACAGTTGTGTATCATCAGCATAGCTGTGGTAGCTCACGTTATGCCTTGAAATAAGGACAGTGAGGAGGGCCCTGCCCGGCTCCCCACTCCTGACATCACGCTTCCCCCTCCCCTCGGCCCGCAGCCTCTGTCTCAGATTAGCGCGACAATATCGCTCTTGCAAGCAAACTATGATTCTTATCGTAATGAAAGAAGTCACAACATCAACTGGAATGCCCAAGCAAATTATAGAAAAAACCCGATCTAAATCCGTTAAGTAGTTCCCTCATGAAAAGACAGACGTTGGATTTTATATATAGAGAGATAAAAGATAATTATGCAAAAAGACAATTACCCCACAGGGATTAATACAGTATATAATAAAGTACAAAGGTTTTTAAGACAGTGGTAAGACCAGCAATGATGCATGGAGCAGAGACATGGGCACTAGAAGGACTGCAGGATATGAAGTTGGATGTGGCAGAAGTGAGAATTTTGAGATGAATGTGTGGAATTACAAAAAAGCACAGAATAAGAAATGAGACAACTGGTGGTACAACAAAAGTGTGAGACACACTTAAGAAAGTACAGGAAAGTAGGTTGAAGTTTTATGGCTTGTTTCATTGTTTGAAAAAAAGGCTCCAGGCGCAACTGTAACGTCTTTTGTTTCCAGTCTATCCGAGTGGATACTTTGCACTTTTTTCTTCCATCAAGAATTTAGAAATGCCTTTTAAAGAATAATAAATCTTTAATTATATTACTAAGTCTCATTCTGACATGAGGAGGGGCCCTTTAAGGCTTGTTTTAAATTATAATGGCAGCACGTGGCTAATTATGTAAGCACATTTTTTTTTAAAATGCAGGTACAAATGCTGAAAGGGACTCTGCTCTGTTGGGCCCTTGAGCAAGGCCCTTAACCTGTAATTGCTCTGTCCTGGGTATGATGCTAATCTGCATCCATTCCTGCATGTAGGCCCTCCAACCTGCAGGGAAAAACTTTGGGGTTGGTAGCAGAATTGCATGGCTGCACTCAGGTCCTAATCTGGATGCTGAGTTGATTTGTGATGGGTGCGGCAATGCACTGTATCAGAGTGTGCTCCTAACCTCAACCTCATGCAGGTACAATCTGTCTGGATTGTGTCATAACATCAGAAATTCCTTCAGCAGATTGGGCAGCAATCTTACAGTAAGCATTCGTGAAAATTCTGCACATAGTTGCAGTGTCACTGGACACTAACACTTTGGTGAACTTCGACAATCAACACTAGTCATAAGGGGTTGGGGGGCTCTGTGTGCATGAGAGCTGACAACCAATGAATGCTCATCCAGAAATAACATGCAAAGAATGCAGCGACAAGGAGTAAGGAATGCATGTGATTTGAACATCACAAACAGAAGAGAAACTTGTTGCTCAGATTTCCTATGACAGAACTGAAGAAAGGGCAGAGATTGTGACTGAACTGACCATGGCTGTTAACTCTTTATACATCACAATCTCTGTCAGGCAGCACACTATTGGCTGTCACTTTAATAAGCTGGAGACACAAAATAGATATCAAGAAAAAAAAAAACCAGAAGTGTACACAAATATATGTAAAGATAAGAAAGAACGAAAAGTTGCATCTGAGAATTTTTTTAGTAAAACACAAAATACAACTTTTCAGCACAAATTTTAATGACACCAAATGATCCTGAACATCAAATACTGTCCTGATGGAATTTTCTGAAAAATGAACGGCACTGCATCAAATTAGAGTTGCCTGAGTGTTGCGCTTCAAAGTGTATAAATAATTAGAAGGTGGCCTTGATGGACCTTAGCTGATTCACACGTAAGAAACTAAGACTGTCTGAATATCTAAGGATATTCATTTTCAGAGCTTTGTTTTCAAATCTCATTTGTAAAATGAGAAAATAAATTTGATATCCAATAAAGCATCTGGTAAACACATATGACAAAGATTATCTGACATAAAAAACAATGAGACTCTATTTTTCCTTATTACAAGGATGTTTATTTATGCTAGTAGGTCTACCTTTCATCCATCTGTTTCTTCATCTAACTACTTTAAAAGTGCAGCTTTAGAAAGAGAAGCACATGCTACATCAGTTATATTATTTTACCCCTGGAGATATCTGATGTCCCATGAACAGAGGGTAATGACTGTAGCCAACATGCTCGATAAATTGCATAAAAATATATGTAAAGAGATTTATTCATGCATGTGTTCATAGTGTTTTTGCAGCTACCAACATGAAAATGATAAATCAGATATATCCAGGACATTTATATACAGAATACTACCCTGGGAGCTGTGTGTGTGTGTGTTTAGGGGCCTAATATGTATACTTTAAGTATTATTGACATTTTTTTTTATAGTCATAAATCTGAAAGTTGTAATGGGATGTAATTAATTTAACTATTTAGTGTCAATTCTGCACTAGTAAAGCAGATGTAATTAGAAGATGAATAGTAAATGATAGCAAAAACACAAAGCATCTTCACTCTGTTTAAGCATTAAAGCTTGCATACTAAAAAATCATCTGTTACAATACTTTAATAGGACATTATTCTCAGGTCAAACAGATTATGTTAGATGGTAAAAGTTCTGGACTCTTGGGAATTTCCTTCTAGAAATTAATTTAAAATGATTTAAAATATGCATGTTATACTGTCATAATTAAGAAAAGGCTAACACTTTATTATTGTATTATATTTACTATTGTATTATATTTAATGACGCCTTATTTGTAACAATTTTGTGTATGTTTGTTTAAATTAAAATACCTTTTCTACATATTCTACAGCATATATGATTGGCCAGTTATTATATAAGGATTTATAATAACCATTCCAGCAATTACCCATAGTCAATTTATAACAATGTATAATTGTTTTTTGAAAGATTACACTGTCTTTCCATTAATAGACTGCCTAGATAGCTTTTTCCACAGATTAATCACTTTCTGAGTGAATTATCCTCTCATGTCCTACTTCCTGTGATTAGCTTCAAGCAGGTAGTTGGGGACAATCATTTTTTAGATTTAAAGTAATGTATTAATCTCTCATTCTCCTGTTCCTTAGTTATGAATAAGAAAGAATTGATTCCTTAAGTGTAAATCTTATCCCATTTCATTTATGCACAGTGAAAATGTTCATAGAGGGTCATGTGGGATCAAAACAGATTATTGTGAGATAGCAGGATTACTGTCCTGTTATATACTGAATTGTTTTTTTAATAATATGCTGGACATTTTTATAATAATTACATCATGTAATTCATTTAAGCTTTATTTGAAATTATTTTGATGGGCCGACCTTGCATCCTGCATTCTTTCCTGGCTTGCACTCAGTGAAACTAGAATAGACTCCACTTTGATGGAAAATAATTAGAAAATAAATGGAATGACGAATAGATGATATATATAACTTTACTATATTGCTCCTTTATTTTATTTAGTTATACTTTAATTGTACTAGGTTATTCCAAAATAGCCTCAAGTCAAGATCTGGAGGTCATTAAGGTTCTCCTCTCCACCACACTACTTCATATTTTATTCCATGTGTCTATGGTTTTTGTGTGAAGAAAATTTTTCTAACATTTGTACAAAATTTGCCTGTAAGTCCCCAACTGTATCCACGTATTCTTATTGAAAAATGTATTGTAAAGTAAAAGCATGAGATCCATTGTACTAATTCCCCTTAAATATTTTAACCATTGCATCTCTTCTATGTCCTATTAACCTTCTTGATCACTTTTGTGCACTGTTTAGATTTAGATTGTGATAGGTCCAATATGACTTCTGGGTCCTTCTCATAAGATGTACTTTTAATTTTCAGAGTCCCATTTGTGTATTCAAACCTAACATTTTTACTTCCTATGTGTAATACTTTACATTTACTGACATTAAATTTCATCTGCCACAAATCTGCCCAAGCCTGTATGCTGTCTAAGTCCCTCTGTAATAATTAAACGGATTCTAGATTAGCCTGCCATTCCACCTAGCTTGGCATCATCTGGAAACCTTAACTTACTTGTTACTTATATTCCTATCTAAATCATTCATATATGATCAAAATATCAGCGGCCCCAGCACTGACCCCTGTGGAACGCCACTCTTAACATCGACCAATTCTGATGAGGTTCCTCGCACCATCACCCTCTGCTTACTGTGTCTGAGCCAATTCTGCACCCATCTACAAACATCACCCTGAACTCCCACTTCTTTTAGTTTGATGCCCAACCTCATGTGGCACCTTATCAAATGCCTTCTGAAAGTCAAGATAAATAGTAATTCTTTGCATTTATATAGCACTTTTCTCACTACTGAAAGCGCTCAGCAATTGCAGGTTAAAGGCTTTGCTCAAGGGCCCAACAGAGCAGAGTCCCTTTTGGCATTTACGGGATTCAAACCGGCAACCTTCCAGTTGCCTGGTGCAGAGCCCTAGCCTCAGAGCCATCACTCTGCCTATAATAATATCAGATGCTCCAATTTGATCATAGCCTTTTGTTGCTTCCTCATACAATTCCAGCATATGGGTAAAACTTAACCTCTCATCTGAAACAATGCAGACTGTTCAGTAAAACTCCTGATTTTGCCCTGTGTTGCTCAATCTTTCCTTTAATAATTCCTTCTATTAATTTACCCATGAAGCACGCTACGCTTACTTCCCTATAGTTACTTTGATCTGCCTGGTCAACCATTTATTATAATGGGATAATATTTGCTGTTTTCCAGTCCATCCGAATTTTCCCAGAGTACAGTGACTTCCTAAAAATATGCGTCAATGTACTTGCTAACCTCCTTAAGAACTTCAGGATAAATACTATATTATTTGGTCCTTGTTATTTGTTTGATTTCAGGCAATTTAATTTAAGCAGTACTTCTCCGTCTACAATTTCCAAATCACTCAGTGCCTCCATTAGGAGGTTATCCACTTCCTCACCTGTAAAGACATCAGAAATATGCAAATTTAGAGCATGTACTATTTCACCGTCTGTATTTTTTAATTCCCCTTTACTATTCCTGATGCAGTTCACCTCCTCCTTGACTGTTCTTCTACTACTAAAAGACTGAAAGAATCTCATCAGGTCATCTATCACCATATCTGCTATATTCCTCTCTAACTTCTTTTTAACCTCCCTAATTTTCCTCTTAATGGTTGCCCTCATAGTCTCATATGCCCTGCGATTCACTTTGGAGTTATTAGTCTTATACACCTTAATCATCTGTTTTTTCCTTTGCAGCTTTTTTTTTGACTCTTTATTAACCCATTGCAGTTTTTTTAAAATCTGTGTTTTGTGGACTTGGAAAAGGAAATTTGACCATGTCCCTTGGGAATCCTGTGGGGGGTGCTCCAGGAGTATGGGGTACCGGACCCCCTGATAATGGCTGTTCAGTCCCTGTACAACCGGTGTCAGAGCTTGGTTTGCATTGCCGGCAGTAAGTCGAACCCGTTTCCAGTGAGAGTTGGACTCCGCCAGGGCTACCCTTTGTCATCGATTCTGTTCATAACTTTTATGGACAGAATTTCTAGGCGCAGCCAGGGTGTTGAGGGGGTCCAGTTTGGTGGACTCAGGATTGGGTCACTGCTTTTTGCAGATGATGTTGTCTTGTTTGCTTCATCAAGCCGTGATCTTCAGCTCTCTCTGAATCGGTTTGTAGCTGAGTGTGAAGCAGCTGGGATGGGAATCAGCACCTCCAAATCCGAGACCATGGTCCTCAGCCGGAAAAGGGTGGAGTGTCTTCTCAGGGTTGGAGGCGAGATCCTGCCCCAAGTGGAGGAGTTCAAGTATCTCGGGGTCTTGTTCATGAGTGAGGGAAGAATGGAGCGTGAGATAGACAGGCGGATCGGTGCGGTGTCCGCAGTGATGCGGGCTCTGCATCGGTCTGTCATGGTGAAAAAGGAGCTGAGCCGTAAGGCAAAGCTTTCAATTTACCAGTCAATGTATGTTCCTACCCTCACCTATGGTCATGAGCTATGGGTAGTGACCAAAAGAACGAGATCGCGAATACAAGCGGCTGAAATGAGTTTCCTCCGCAGGGTTTCTGGGCTTTCCCTTAAACATAGGGTGAAAAACTCAGTCATCCGGGAGGGGCTCAGAGTAGAGCCGCTGCTCCTCCGCATCGAGAGGAGTCAGATGAGGTGGCTCGGGCATCTGATCAGGATGCCTCCTGGACGCCTCCCTGGTGAGGTGTTCCGGGCACGTCCAACCGGGAGGATGCCCCGGGGAAGACCCAGGACATGCTGGCCTGGGAACGCCTTTGGATTCTCCCAGAAGAGCTAGAAGAAATAGCCGGAGAGAGGGAAGTCTGGGCCTCTCTGCTCAAGCTGCTGCCCCCACGACCCAACCTCAGATGAACGGAAGAAGATGGATGGAGGGATGGATTGCAGTTTTTTTAAAATGTCCCACTAATTCTAAATATAAGTATATACCTTTCCTGCATTACATGTAAAATGTTTTTAAACCTGTTCCACTGCTTCTCAACTGTCTCCACACTTAAAAGATTATCCCAGTCTCCTTAGACTTTGCCGCATCTGCGAAAAATTTGACCCTACCAAAGTTAAGCTTAACAGTTTTACCCTTTGCATCTGCACTCTTACAACATACTGAGAATTGTACTATATTATGGTCACCTGACCCTAGCGGTTCAATCACCTCTACACCCTCAATTATGTCCTTATTATTATAAAATACTAAATTTAGACAGGCTTCCCACCACATTGGTGCTTTAACATACTGTGTTAAAAAAACAGTTACTGATTACCCCAAAAATCAACTGGGTGTGTTCTTGCTCCTACTCAGTGTTTGCATGGACTGGGTTTTGGGCAGGGTCGTGAGGTCCAGCGGCTGCGGGACATCTGTTAGTGAAGAAAGACTCACTGATCTTGACTTTGCTGATGATGCTGTGATCTTCACGGAGTCAATGGAGGGTCCGATTGGGGCTCTTGAGAGACTGAGCGAGGAGTCTGAGTGACTGGGCTTGCAAGTGTCCTGAATAGAAACCAAGATTCAGGCCTTTAATGACCTCTTGGGTACAGCCATCAGTAGTATGTCTGTCTGTCTGCAGAGAAAGAGTGTCAACGCAGTTGAGAGGTTTACTTACCTCAGCAGCGACATTCATGTCTCTGGTGACTTTTCATAGGGGGTCAGTAGACAGACTGGGAGAGGATGGGGGGTCATGAGGTTGCTGGAAAGGAGTATGTGGCGCTCCCGATATCTCTGCAAAAGGACGAAGGTTAGAGTCCTAGTGCTTTCTGTTTTGCTCTATGTTTGCGAGACATGGATGCTATCCAGTGACCTGAGATGAAGACTGGACTTTTCAGTACTGGGTCTCTTCAGAGAGTCCTTGGGTGACGCTTATTTGACTTTGAGTTGAATGAGCAGTTGCTCACAGAGTCCCGAATGAGGCACATTACCTGCATTGTGAGGGAGCATAAATGGTCATTTCTTGAAAGTGGGACCGGCCCGCTTGTCTGCCTGAGGGGGGTGGGGGTTGCCAACCAGGATCCTGAGCTGTTTCATTGTGTGGTTGGTCCGGCAATGAGCTGTACCAGTGCATGATCCCCAACCTGACCTGACCTGATGGTGTCTTGTGATGGATGGCCAGGGATTGTGCCCTACTGGGAGACCTGGAGTAGCAGAGAACCAGGAGAAGGGTAATTTATACCTGGGGTGAGAGGGCAGCCCCTCTGGGTTGCATCGGGGCCACAGGCTTGGGGCTTAGAAGCTCAAACCTGTTGGGGTCCGTGACCACTGCCAGGGGGCGCCCGGAAGTGCTGCTGGAGGTTAATCAGGAAGCACCTGGAGCACTTTCGGGTGCACTATAAAAGGGGCTGCCTCACTCCATTCAGGGAGCCAGAGTTGGGTGGCAGAGGACGGAGCTTGCGAGAGAGGAGTGGAGGTGGCAGTGAAGTAAAAGAGAAGCGGAGGAGGACTGAGCCTTGTGGGTATATTGTGGCTGTGTTATGTTGAAAAGAAGCAGCAGAACATAATAAAAGCGTGTGTTCTGGACATTCTGAGTCCATCTATCTGTGTTCCGTCTTACCACAGTCTAAAAACTCCTCCTCTTGCGCTCTGTCATTTGCATGGTTATCTAAGTTAATATTAAAGCACTTACAGTCCTCCATAAGTATAATATTTCCCCGTTAATTTAGCTAAAAAGATGTGCATTGAAATTAACATCTGCATTGGGCAGTCTATAATGCTTCTTTCCCTAATGCTTTCCAGACAAAGCCACATGTCCTCACTAAGATGGGGCTCATCGTCCAACTGAACAGGACATGGATTTAAATTCTGCTTGACATAAACAGCAACCCCACCTCCTTTTCTTTTCTGCCTATCCTTCCTTAAAAATGTGTATCCCTCTATGTTACCTCCATCTTTGTTATTTAGCCAAGTTTCTGTTATAGCTACAGTATAATATCATAATTATGCCCCTCTACATACAACTCCAAGTTTAAGTTTTAGTTTTAATACAGAGTACATGCACAGAGTGAAGTGAAATTTTTACTTGCATGTGCTAATCAATATGATGAGTGATTATTGCTATCTTACATTGATAATTTTTTCTTCCTTTCTTGAAAAATCTCAGAACATTTTAAGAGTGTGTCATGGTGTTCGAACAAAGCCCTTATTAACCTAGCAAGTGACAAGTAAATATTTTATTTTTAGTACTATAATACTTTGAGAAACAAAAATATTTTTCTCTGAACTTTTCTTTGTTTTATATTTACTCCAAAAACTCTAGAAAATTGTTCAAAAAGTTTGACAAACTTATATACTATAGCTACATCATTAACTAGAAGCATGAGTATACTTTTTCTGTGGAATTGTGAATTGCATGCATTTAAAATGATTATAATGCTGCAAAAGCATTGAATTCTACAAATTGTAGAGGCTGGTGTTAGGAATAGTACTTTGTCCTTTTAACAAAACTCTTCCTCTTTAATCTGAGGACAAAAATAACCTTATATATGCCTTTCTCTCACTTTCACAATAATAACCATTATTTTCTTTTTTCTGAATCATTATATTCAATACTGTATGCATCTCTAATCCTCTTTATTACTCCCTCTCTTATTTATCAGACAATTTATGCCTTCCACCTAACCTTTGTTATTTTCTTTTTTTAATTTCTTCTACTCTGCCTCTATTGCATCGCTTCTGCTTGCAGTCATTCACAACACGCCTTCATATTTCTTTTGACATACCAACATATACAGTGACCTCAGAAAGTCTTCAGAATCCTTCACTTATTTCACATATTAATATACTGCACCCTTGTGTTCAAAGCATGGGCATCTCAAGGACATTCCAGGAGTTATCCCTAAGCCACTCCTGTCTTGTCTTTGGTTTGTGCTTACCATCATCGTCCTGTTGGAAGGTGAACTGTCAGCACAGTCTGAAGTCCATAGTCCTCTGGAGCAGGTTTTCATTAAGGATATTTCTGTACTTTGCTCATTTCAGCTTTCCCTCAATTCTGTCTAGTCTGCCAGTTCCTGCCACTGAAAAACAACCCCACAGCATGATGCTGCCACCACAATGCTTCATCATTGCAATGGTATTGCACAGGATATGAGCAGTGCCTGGTTTCCCCAAGACATGACACTAATATTGGTTTCATCAGACCAGAGAATCTTGTTTCTCACAGTGTGAGAGTCCTTTAGCTGCCTTTTGGCAATTTCCAAGAAGGCTTCTATGTCTCTTTTACTGAAGATTGGCTTTGGTTTGGCCACTCAGATTGGTAGATTGTTAAAGTGATGGTTGTTATTTTGGATGTTTCTTTCATCGCAAAAAACAATTTCTCAGCTAGAGTGAACATCAGGTTCTTGGTTACCTCTCTTATCATATCCTGATTGCTAAACTTGGCCAGTTTAGCAATCAGGGAGAGTCCTGGAGAGTCCTGGTTGTTCAATTTAGGAATTGTGAAGGCAACTGTGTTGTTGGGGACCTTCAATGCTGCCGGATTATTTTTTTGTGTATCCGTCCCCTGATCTGTGACTCAAATCAATCCTGTCTCTAAACTCTTCAGACAATTTCTTTGAACGTATGGCTTATGGCTCAACTGTGGGACCAATAATAATATATGATTGGCATGTATGTACCTTTCCTAATTATGTCTAATCAGTTGAACTGACCACAGGTGGACTCCAAGCAAGGTGTAGCAACATCTCAATCATGATCAGATTTCAAGAGTATTAAAAAGGGTCTGAATATTTGTGTCAATGGAATATTTCAGTTTTTTATTTTTAATTAATTTACAGATTTTGAAAATCTTGTTTACGGTTTTGTCATTCTGGGGTAGTGAATGATGCTTGATGAGGGCGAAAATAATTTAAATAATTTTAGTACACGTCTGCAACATAGCAATATTTGAAAAAGGAAGTATAAATATTTTCTGAATCCAACGGATGAATGGGTGGCATGACAATATGGAAAATGCAGTGACATAGAAATGGATTTATATAGATTTATCATACCACTAACCTGTAATCAGACGTTTATGGGTAAAAAACACTTGACTCTTGCCTTTTAATTTCAAATACTTAACTAAGAAAATATTTAACAATCTGAGGCATTTTGTTTAAGGTTGTAGGATTTAAAAATTCTGCTTTAAAATCTTCTCCTGTTAAGCAGTGTTTTATTCTCTTAAATCTTATTCTCAGATTGTGTTAAATGGTTGCTATTTTTCCAGCTTACAGGGAATAATAAAGTATGTCTTAAATTTGTATTCTTTGATGAAGAAGCTTCTGTTGGATTAAAAAAAAACAGAAATGCCTGCTTCATAACAACAGTTATAGGTGCCATTTTGTAGAAAAAGTGTTACTTCCCAGTTCCATGCATAAAAATATCCACCACTTAATGCTAAAGCATTCATGCATTTAATTTCATGTTGGGAGATTTATGATGTCTCTGTTTCCGTGTAATTTGATTTTCAATTTTTGAACACGTATACATATTATATATTTTCAGCAATTAGGTTTGCAAAGAGCATGTGCTAATTGTTTTACAGGTTTTTTCAAGGTGATCAGAATTAAGAATCAATAGCAAGAGCTAGAAAGTTGAACCACTACAACAACAACTAATTACAATGGACTGCTCAAGACTTACACAAAAATAAGATGATCTTCATAATACTTTTTAACCCTTCAGAAGTGCCAGGAAACTTTTGTGTTATTAATGCAATATTCTTCAGTTCTGTTGGATGCAGAGAATACTTAAAAGAAAAATGTACTGGAAGGTCCAATTTTACTGAGGAAACACTAACGAAAATATATGCTTTTCAAACAACAATATGAAAACACCAACATATACAAAAATGTGTGTATAATATAAAATGTATGAAACGTTCAATCAAAGATAAATTTTGAATAATCCTAGAGTCATACCAAGTGACCTACCTGTCACAGCTATATTTTAACATCTAATGTTATATTATCCAGGATTTTTATTTCTGGGTTTGGGGCATCTGTTTTAAGAGTGGTAAGTGTTTTTAGCTTGGTTCATTTTGATTGTTAACTTGTCAACAGCAAAGTGTTTTGAACTGTTGTAATGTTTATATTATATCTAAATTGTATCCACATCGCAGTTCTGCGCTTACTCTAGTGTTTGATCTGCGTCTTTTGTTTCTTTGCCATCCAGTTTCAGGTTCGCAAATTGCTTCGATATTTGCAGCTGTGCTCAATCTGCTGCTCTATATTTATGAGCTCATCAGCATTGTCAAGAAGTGTCAGCCCTCATGTGAAGACTGACTTGTGTAAAGGCTGCAAGTCTACCTATGCAAGATCACCAAGAAAGAACACCAATCAAGGCTGTGGATACTCGTCTCCAAGCAGGTGCTTCCTCAGCCTATGTTTTCAATACATTTCCATGAATAACCCTTGATGTCTCATCTCACTAATAGGAGAGGGTGTAACGCAGAAGATCTTTGACCGCCGCATCAAGCCATGCCTTTCTCCTGTGGAACTGTCACTTTGCAGTGAACAAAGCATACTTCAGTCCAGCATTTGCCACCCAAAATGAAATCCAAGATTCCTGACTGAGACGTGGATCTCTCCAGGAAATACAGCAACACCAACAGCCCTTTCCTCTGGATTCCACTTCTCTCAGGAAGGAAGAGGTGGAGGGATATCTATACTAGTTTCCAAGAACTGGAGATTCACATCCCTGGGTACTGTTTGCAACTACACTACTTTTGAGTACCACTCGATCACTGCCTCCTACCCAATTGCCATTAACGTTGTTCTTTACCATCCTCCAGGTCCACAAAAGAACTTCCTCAAAGAGCTGGACACACTGTTGTCCTCTATTCCAGATGATGGCAGTCCACTTTATGAACATCCACCTTCTTCCACAGACTTCCTTTCTCTTCTTTTCTCATTCAGCCTGACACAGCTTCATACCCCTCCCACTCACAAAACAATAAACTTCTGGATCTTGTTCTCTCATGGAACTGAATAACCACAAATATAACTGTCACTCCACTACATACATCTGAGCACTTTTTTTATTCAGTTTCCTCTGTTTCTTTCCTCTTTTTCCACTGTTGTCCTACCACTGTGTACTTCCGCCATCATCTCTGATCCCTCTCTTCTCATCTATTTCTTTTACCTACTCTTCTCTGCACTCCCTCTTGATGTCATTACTGCCAGTGACCATGCTCAATTCTGTCTTCTTGCCTTGATACTACTTGTCTTCTCTTCAGTAGGCCTGTATGTGAAAGACCCTTCTTCCCAAGGTTTTCTGAAGCTCTACTGTATGCAGTCTACAGACTGAGCTTAAGACAGCTAAAATGAATAGGAGGAAGTCACAGGCCTGGGCTGAAGTGGATAAGAACTAATCTCTCTTATCTTTCTTCTCTTGCTATTACCAATGTTAAGTTTCTTTCAAAATAGGACTAGCAGCACTTCTGATACTCATGGCTTATTCTCTGCCTCTGCCCCTTCAACCCCCTTTACTGTTGGTAACTTTGCAATCTCTCTTCAGAAAAAAAAGTTGGCTATCATCAACTGTCAGTTCTCATCACCAACAGCAGCCAGTCTGCTCAGTCCTGAACACAACACAGCTTTCTCCTCTTTGTTTCTAACCTCCTCTCTAGTCACCTTACTAGCTCTCTTTGACCCCATCTCATTACATCTCCTCCAGGCTATCTCTCCATCACTAATTCTTTTCAACTGCACACCTCCTCAACACCTCACTCAGCACAGGAACATTTCCTGTGGCTATTACAACTCAACTCCTCAAAAAGCTCACTCTCAACCCATTTCAAGAAGGTAATTACAGACCAGTGCCCCTCCTCTCCTTTCTATCCAAAAGCAGAACATGCTGTCTCTAACCAAGTATCTTCTTTTTTTTTACAGAACAGATTGCTTGATCCTAATTAGTCATGATTCAATAAAGGCTACTCCTCTAAGGCAGCTCTGCTTGCCATTGTTGATAGGCCAGAATTACCAGCTTGTCATCAGTGTTTATCCTTTTAGAACTCTCCTCTGGTTTTCGACACTGTCAACCACTAGCTCCTGCTTGCCACCATCTCTCATCTTGGCATCACTGGGACTGGTTTGAGTCCTACCACTTAAGCAGATCCTACTGTGTGTCTTGGAGAGGTGTCAAGGGCACACCTTCCAAACACTGGTGTGCCCCAAGGATTGATGCTGAGCCCTCTCCTCTTCTCTCTGTGCACTTACTAGGCCCTATCATCATATGATTTTCCTATCAGTGCTATGCTGATGATACACAGCTGTACCCATTGTTCCCTCCAGAGTACCACACGGTATCACTTAGGATCTCTGCATGTCTTGTGGATATTGCAAGCTGAATGAAGGAACACCACCTCCAGCTCAGCCTTCTTGTTATCCAAACTCATTTGTCCATGAAGCACCCCATCTCTGTTCACTTTCACTCTGTATCCCTATGTGCACCTCCTTGGGGTGGTGATTGATGAGCAGCTACAGTCCCCCAGTCTTCCAGATATTAGACAGTGTAAATTTACAAGATCAGACCATGTCTGACAGAATATGCACCCCAATTCCTGGTCCAGGCTTTGGTCTTGTCACATCTGGACTACTGCAACTCTGTGCTGGCATGAGAACCAACATGTGTTACAAGGACACTGCAGTAGAGTTGAAATGTAGTGGAACATCTGGTGTTAAACCAGCTGAAGTTGACACATGTTATTCTTACTTCCAGATCACTGCACTGACTTTCTGTAGCAGCACATTATTAAACTCAGATCCTTGTTGGTCTGCTTCTGTATAAATTGAGACACTTGTGAGGTCCTATACTCCTTCTCTGCTGTTGAATGGTGTCTGACGACGCCAACTCTATATGGAATCAAATTTCAGTACAGACTCTTCTCATGTGTAGCTTTTAGCTGGTGGAATGATCTTTCTACCATCATTCAAATTGCTGACTTCCTCATTGTATTTAAGAAGCGTTTTGAAGACTCTTTTGTTTGATGAATTTCCATCTGACTGATATTAGCTGTTAGGTTTTGTAATCTAGGAATGTTAACTTTTCTGTATTTTGTTTTTTTGAGATCTTCACTTATGATGATCAATTTTGTATTTTTGTCCAGCAACAGTTGTTTCCCAAACAGTCCCCAGAATGATACTCACTGAATTATGTTGACCTTCTTTTTAAGTCACTTTAAATAAAACCATATTTGTTTGCTAAACAAATATATATAAACGTAATATAAATTGTATATTTATAATGTTAACGCATCACCAGTTTTTTTCTTGTGTTTCTAGCAAGGGACACCATTTCTTTTCCCAGGTCATGGTCATACTGTTCATGGCAACGATGCTGTACCCAAATGCAATACCCAGCCTGTTCTCCAGACCTTTCCTGATATGACTACCACCTGTTTCCCAATCTGAAGGGCTAACTCTGCTATGCCGATTATGATGTCAACTTAGCTACAGAGGAGTATTTACACCAGCAAATCAAAACATTTTTATTTGAATAGAAAAAAAAACCTTTGTGAAAATTATAGTACAGGTATTAGTACACATGAGTATTACATTGAAAAATAAAATTAATTTGGTTAAAAAAAAAGATCAAGAATTTTTAATCATCCCTCATACATCTCTATATATATAAAATCCAACGTCTGTCTGTCTGTCCGCTTTTCACGAGAGAACTACTTAACGGATTTAGATTGGGTTTTTTTCTATAAATTGCTTGAACATTCTGGTTGATTTTGCGACAATTCTCATTATGCTAAGTATCATAGTTTGCTTGTGGTACCGATTTATCCGAGATGCACACAGCAGGCCGAGGGGAGGGGGGCGGGGCACTCCTCACCCACGCTCCAGCCTCGGGTTTTTCCTTACCTCTGCTTAGCTAGCAAACAAGAGAACTACTTAACACTAGAATTACCAGAACCTATGAAAAAACTCGTAGATCTGTCCCACCTTAAATCGCTTCGCACCTCTCCATTAGCGTCTTTTGTCCTGTAAATGTTTTAATAAGCAGGAAGCAGCCTGCTATTCCATCCCTCCACCGCAGTACAGTTTTCTCAGTTCAAGTCTGTTTACCCGCTTGTCAGTTGATTAGAGCTGTATAGAGTGAGAAGTCAAGCAAAATGACACCTTTTATAAATACTGTATCGTTATTTGGAATACATGCATTTCATGTGTGTTCCGTGTCTACAACATTCTATGTAAACACATCGTTAAAACAGAAACGTTTTTTATGTTTTAGTAATAATTGACAAAATGTAGACATGAAGTGTATAATGTGTGAAGCCTGATTTCCAAATATCAAATAAACACTTTCACAAAAGGTACAAATATAACAGAACAAATGTGCTTCTATTCAAGAATATAACTGCAGAGAAAGAACCCACGTTAGGGTGCGACATTGAAACGCATTTGCTACAACTGCTTCGGTGGCGCAACGGTATCAACTGTTGACTGATAATCAAAACTTCATGGGTCTGACTCCGGACGAGTCCGTTTTGAGAAGTGAGCTGCTCTTATTCTTACTATCTTAGAATAAAATCATACATTTGATTTCAGTCTTTAACAGCTGGTGTAAATTTTTGATACTTGTAAAGGTTAGCTTTGTTTTTTTTTTTATTCAGTTTTATTCTCTCAGTTGCGTTCACGATCCCACCCACCCCCCCATCTGACACTGCTGTTTTCATATAAAAATGTGCTATAACAGAGGTGAACTCAGATCATGACGACGGTTCTACATCGGATAAAGAATGCACTTTTGCCGTCGCTGTACTTTGTATATGTACACAGGAAGCCCTGCAGTCTACTTGTGACTTTACACTGTAGGAAGTAAGCAAATAAATAAAGGTAAATAACATTTGATCTGGCTTTTATGTAAGTAACATATAAATGTTAATGTTTTGGGCACATGCACCGTCCAGATCTAAACACTAGAGTGGAGATATAGCTGAAGGTGAAAGCTGCCGTCGCTGTACTTTGTATATAAGAGCCAGATCGAATGTTATTTACTTATTTACCTTTATTTATTTACTTACTTCCTACAGCATAAAGTCACAAGTAGACTGAAGAGCTTCCTGTGTACATATACAAAGAACAGCAATGGCAAAAATGCAACGTGCATTCTTGCTCCGATGTAGAACCGTCATCATGATCTGAGTTGACCTCTGTTATAGCGCGTCTTTATGTGAAAACAGCATTGTCAAATGTGGGGAGGGGGGTGGGATCGTGAACATGACTGAGAGAATAAAACTGAATAAAAAAAAAAAAAAAAAAACAAAGCTAACCTTTACAAGTATCATAAATTCACACCGGCAGTTACAGACTGAAATCAATTGTATGTTTCTATTCTAAGGCGCTTACACACACACACACACACCAAGCACACACTAGGGACAATTTGGGATCGCCAATGCACCTAACCTGCATGTCTTTGGACTGTGAGAGGAAACTGGAGCACCCGAAAGAAAACTCACGCAGACACGGGGAGAACATGCAAACTCCGTGATTCAAATCTTGCTTTCATGAAACCGGAGAATTTGTTTCTCACAGTCTGAAAGCACTTTAGGTGCCTTTTTGCAAACACTGTAGAAAAGAATATTGTTAAAGTTGATGATTTGCATATATTCAAAGAAAATCATAAGCATATATGAAAATAAGTATTATATCCTAGTATAGTAAGGGTTAAACCATAAAAATCCCTTGCCTGCCTATTTTATTAATTTTCTCTTTGTAGCTGCGATCCACCAATATCTTACTGCTAAGCTCAAAAACTTTAGTCAAGGACACTGTGTACTTTTAGAGGGCTAAACGGTTCATTGTTTTAAGAAATGCAGTCATTCATGCTTTGGCCATGAGAGAAAACCAGATTGGCCGTTTGCTTCCACTTGTACCGGCTGGGCCTCTGCCTCCCTGTCTGCCTGCCTGGACAGGTGATGACAAGTCAAGGAAAATATAGTTTATAAGAAACAGCATTATTGTTTTAGGGGCGCAGCTGCCCCAACCTCTAGCCCAATATCTTATGTGTGGGTCCGCCTGATTCCGACTTACTGGTGGGAATCGATTCATAAGTAAATTTCAGACACCTGCGCAGGGTATGAAGTAATGATGGCAGTTTCAGTCAAGTGATGGACATTAGGTAATGGTGGGTTTGAACATTAGGTAATGATGGGAAGAGCCAGAGTAGGAAAGTATTTTGCATAAGTGATAAGAATTGTAATAAGTATAAGCTCAATGAATTTGCTAATTGCTCATTTCATTTGAATTCAGACCATGTATGCATCATGCAATAAAACTTGATTCTGCCTTCCTGAGACTCTGTGTGCCATCTTTGAGCAGCATTTTTCTGCCACAACAACTCCAAGAGGACTTCCATGTATCTTTTACTGAGGTGGGAGGCTTCTCTTTGATCACTCTGTCTTAAAGCTGAGGACTGTAGAATATTGCAGTGATGGTTGTTCTTCTGGAAGTTTCTTTCTTGTCTACACAAGTTTTCTGGAGCTCATCCAGAATAACCATTGGGTTTTTGATCACCTCTCCTACCATGGCCCTTCTCTCATAATTGCTCAGTTTGTCCAGGTTTTCAGGTTGAAGAAGAGTCGTGGTTATTCCAAACTTCTTCCATTTAAGAATTGTGGTGGTCACTGAATTTTTGAGAACCTTCAATGCTTCAGGAATTTTTTTAGCCTTCCCCAATCTGTACCTTGACACAATGTGGTTTTTAGGCTCTGCATGCAAGTCCTTCAACCTCATGGAGCCGTGGGACCTTCTATAGACAGGATGTGCCTTTCTTAATCATGTGCAATTAATTGAATCAACCACAGATGGAATCAAAAAAAGGTGTAGGAACATCTCAACAATGATCAATAGAATAGAATGAACCTGAGCTATATTTCAAATGTCATAGAAAAGGGTCTGAATACTTGTGTCAATGAGATATTTCTGTTTTATATTTTTAATAAATTGGCATGGCATGGAGCACAGTGGTAGTGCTGCTGCCTTGCAACAAGTAGACCAGGGTTTGCATTCCGGGTCCTCCTTGTATAGAGTTTGCATGTCCTCCCCGTGTACACATGAGTTTTCTCCAAGTGCTTTGGTTTTCTTCCCTTTGTCCAAAGACATGCAGATTAGGTGGACTGGTGATACTAAATTAGCCCTAGTGTGTGTTTTGTGTGTGTGTGTATATGTGTTTGCCCTGTGAAGAAGTGGCTCCCTGTCCAGGGATTGCTCCTGCCTTGTGCCCTATGCTAAATGGGATAGGCTCCAGCACCCTCTGTGATCCTGTTCAGGACTAAGCAGGTTAGAAATTGACTGAGTGATTTTTTATTAAATTAGCAAAGATTTCTTAAATCCCCTGTTAGCTTTGTCATTATGGGGTGCTAACTGTTGCTTAATGTGGGAAAAATGAATCAAAAGTACTTAAATACAAGGCTGCAACACAATAAAATATGAAAAAAATGAAGGAGTCTGTTCTGAACCCACTATGACCTACTCAATTTTACATATATTTACAAACATTTAATTAGAGTCTTAAAACCAAAAATTATATATATATTAAATATACAGTATATACACTAGCCATCCCCGTGGCTCCGCCCACATAGAAGTAAAACAGGACAGTAAACAGGGCCCTGCCCAGCTTCCCACTCCTGATGTCACACTTCCCCCTCCTCTCGGCCCGCAGCCTCTGTCTCGGATTAGCAAGTGAACTATGATTCTTTGAGCGACGAGAGAAGTTGCAAAATCAACCGGGATGTTCAAGCAAATTACAGAAAAAAACCGATCTAAATCCGTTAAGTAGTTCACTCATTTGCTAGCTAAGCGGAGGTAAGGTACATGCCCAGAGGCTGGCGTGTGAGTGATGGGGGCCCCAGCCCCTCCCCTCGGCCCACTGCAAGTCTGAGATTCATATAAATAAATCGGTACCAAAAGCGAATTATGATACACAGTAAAATGAGAGAAGTCGCAAAATCAATCTGAATGTTCGAGTAAATTATAGATAAAAACCCAATCTAAATCTGTTAAGTAGTTCTCTCATGAAAAGGAGATAGACAGACAGACGTTGGATTATCTATTATATATTACATATAGCAAAAAAGTAGACTTAATGCCTGCAGACAAGGGAGAAGAGAGAAACAAAGTTAATTCTATAAGGGATTCCAATAAAAAAAAAAAAACTAAGGAGTTAACAGTCTTTAGGAAAAAGCCTGGTAACAATAATGGGAGGAGCTGGTCATCCAATACATCTTGAAACATTTCACTGGGTTAGTGTTTGTGCTTTTAATAACCTACAATAAAGGTCTGATATTGGGGCTGGCGATAACAATATTGATTTACATAACTATTAAAAAGAAAATGTGATTAGCCTCAGCAGCCACTTGGATAAGAGGGCCTTATTGCTTAACTAATACAAAGTTCAAACTATGGTTACTCACAAAATGTAATAATTGCCAATAAAAGTCCTAAATGATCAACAATGATTCATTCTAAATTTAAAATTGGATTTGGTTTAATGACTGGATGTAAGTGATCTGCAACAGGGGAAATGAAAAATTCCATTAACAATTTCACATTTGTTTTAATTGGAATGAAAATCAAAGACTGTGTGTACACCTAAAAAGTCTACAAAAAAAAAAAAAAACACTTTTCAGAACTGCAGTTTATGTCATCCCTGTTGAACTTTTTTATTTCACAGCTCGAGGATATCCATGCAAATGGCAAGTGATAAAACTAATTATTAGATTGTTTTGTTACTATGTAAATTTTCATCTGCTTTGGAAAATGAGGGCTTTCCAAAATTTTCAATTTGCATATGTCAAAACAGAGCCTAATCTTTTAATATTAATACTGGAATTAATTAACTGAGTTTCAATGCAGAAAGTAACATCTGCTTCCTATGTTGTATAGTTTACGGAGATAATATATCTGAAAAATAATACTACCTTTGACTTTGTAAAATATGAATGCTTGATCTGCTTTTTGTGATTGAACATGCATTGTGTTTCTTGTTTACAGTGTTTTTATACTCTTACTTAGTTTGTCATATTTTCGCTCTTGTTAAATGCCAAGAGACCAGTTTGATTTGCAGTTTGAAATATTGCAGCCTTCTGTTATGTTCTGTTATGAAAATCTTTACATTTATACTTAAATCAATTGGATACAACTGTTAATGCAATTAAAATGATTTTAATTTCAGAGTACTGACTATTTCATTCTCATCAAGGACATGCTCCATTATACACTGCCATTTCTTGTGATGAAGTCCTTAACACATTGACTGCTGGACTGTTTATTACCAGGATGCTACAGCACAGGTCTATGCATATATGATAAATAATGAACTCTATTAAAACACACAAAAGTGGCAAGAAATGAAACTAAATCAATGAGTTTACTATCAACAGTAACTTTGTCAAAACGTAAAGAAACTGTTTATTACTTTACTTTCTCCAGTAACATGATTAAAAGTCACCATTTGAATGAGAGTCTGCATGGCACCCCACAGAGTACAGGCTTAGAAGCACAAGTGCCACCAATAAAACAGTTTGCTTTGCGCTGTCCATGCTTGTTGCACACAACACATTTGGTAGTTGGTGACTTTTTGCACTCAGTGGGCAACAGAATGTCCACGTACTGTTGTCCTGACAGTTAAGGCAAGTCAAACGCATGGTGATTTGGAAATGCCTTCAGGGCAGCAATCCGCATCAGGATCCACATCATCCTTTTGATTGTTGCTATCTCGATCACACTGTTATTGTCACCAAAATATTCATCTTGCAACAAATCTAATTGTTTCAAAAACTCAGCAGATTTATACCTTTTTTGCAATAACATTATTTTTAACCTTATTTTCCGCAAGCTGTTGCCACTAAAAGAAAACAAATTCTATGTCTATCCACTAGATGGCTGCACTGTAGTAGGTATCTGACACATGGTAGCAAAGCTCACCACCAAACTGGCTGTGTCTATAGCAGCTACATACTAAGATACAAGTTGTCTTTTATATCGTGTTTTGACAGGCACAGTGAGATATGACTTAACTCATACCTCATGTTCAAAGTGTTAAATGGATAAATTGGTATTTTTCAAGATATTTCTTCACAATCATGGGATGTATTAATTTGCCACATGAGATGTTTTCTAAAATGAAATATATTTTATACTTTTAAAAAAATAATAACTAGCACGCTCTTGAATTTTATGATGCAGCTAATGAGTACCAGGGTCCGAATGTGAAAAAAAAGCAATAAAACCTACCAAATATGTCAATTTTTCAAGCCAAAAATGTTATTAAGTATTTGTCTCAGCCTTGAAATTACACATATATTGCAAAACAGTGTGTTCATGTTGTTTTAAGAAAAAAACTGCATAAGAACCCTTCTTTTCTATGAAAGGACCCTTCTACCCCATGATTTTGCTACGTTATCTGTGGAGAATTTTCCATTGGTAGGCAAACAGCTTGGCAGTAGAGCAGTGGCACCAAGTGTCACATGAAGTTACCAAAAAGAAAAACAGAACAAGAGAGGGTTAGTAACAGTTTAGAACTATCTAATATAATAATTTAATAACTTCATATTTTAAAAGTAATGACTAACAACAGAGATGCCGTATGCACAGCTAGTCCACAGCTCTAGTCAGGGTATGCTAAACTAAAGTAGTGAGTCTTCAGCTTGGATTTAAAAGCTGAGACTGAAGGAGCATCTCTTATAGTTTCAGGAAGACCATTCCATATGTTCTTCTAACCACTGTTTGAGTTTTTCATCCAAACAAAACAGTTCTTTTCACCTCTCAAACATGTCCTGGTTGCTCTAAGTCTCGATTCTGAAAGTTCCAATGTGAGTGGTGGTGTGTAAATAAAGAAGTGCACTTTCTAGCGTAGTGGCAGCCTCCAGGGTTGGTCCATGACTTGCAACTAATGCAACCCAAAAATGGTTTTGGCCTCAATGACCTGGTCTTTAAAAAAACTGAAATAAATGAATGACTGAATGAATGAGTGAGTTTTGTAAGTTTTCAGCATAATTACACAAAGCATATCTGAGTTCAGAAAATCAAAGGACAATGCAAGGTTGAAAAGTTTATTTTTGACTATCAAAACAAATACAAACAGTTGCAAATATTAATTAGCATATTTTAATATAATTGCTCTCTCCTGAATTCTAATTATATGTTAGTCTAGTTTCGTTCCTATCATTTTCTTCATTCTTATGTACATATTTGAGTAGTCACAAACTGTTAAACCATAACTGAAACTGTCACCAGCTGCCCATATGGAACAAGTGTTTTTGAAAGACAGAGTGAACATGAAAATGGCATGAAAAATACATGAACTTCATTACTGATTAATAAGAAATACTCAAGATACCATTCAATTATCCAAATTAGAATTTATAAACAAGTGGTACTAATGCTGGGAAATATAATTAGTTTACATCTGGTTTAATCATTAAAACAAGGATGAAGCATGAAAAAAACAAAGCGACCACTGAAGCTTATGATCATTACCATTACCATTACAAAGATTCATATATTACATTAAAACAATAACTCAGATTTATTAAATTCTTAAAATAATTACACAATTGGATTTTTTCAGTGTTGAATAAACCTGTAATACTGATAAAAGAAAATCTGCAGATATACATCATATGCAAACTAACACATTAAATCTGTTTTTAATGTAATCAGATCTTTTAAATGTAATTTATTTCTAAATGTAATACATTTAAAAAGTGCAAGACTACAAAAGGAGGGTAATATTGAGTTACAAAAAAAATCATAATATTAATCATAAAAAAATATTACACATCTTGTGTGATTTTGTTAATAAAGATATGATTTAGTGCTGTTCTCTGGGTGAAGGTTTCCTAAAACTTAAGATGTCATACCTAGAAAGCATGGCTGGAATCCTGAGCTTGAGTATCTGGACATGAGCAGGAATGGCCACAAGACTAATGTGTGATGTCAGATCTGTCAAGTGTGATCATCGAAGATCAGCCCTGTATAGGGGGACAGCATACTGTATAAACAGGGCTATAAAAAAGCTGCCAGAGACATTGCACATTTTTGCTGCCCCAAACCCTTCCTTTCAATATACTTACTAATCATTAGACGATACATTGAATACCCATACGATACATGTTGCAATACAATGTACCCTCAGAACATTGAACAAAAATAAATACCATATATACTTGTGTATAAGTCGGGTCTTGAAACCCGGAAAATCGATCATAAAATCAGACCCCAACTTATACGCCCATTCCAAAATGCAACACTTTTTTTTTTTTTTTTACAACTTCTTGCTTTTTTCAATCTCAGACCAGTTTCTCAAACACATTGAATTTTTGTTGCAGCAGCACAGTTACCAATTTCTTTCACCACTTCAATGACTTTTAATTTAAACCCAGCTTTATATTTTCTTCTGATCAAACGCTCCATCGTAGATATGGGATGCTCTTACGATAAAGGTGTATGAGGGTGTGAGATACAAAAAACACAAAACAGTGCAAATGTTGCTTTGGAATTGTTTGGGTATTACCATGTGGTCATCCATAAAAAAAACGCAGTGTGCTGCGTGGTTAGTCTCTCAGGTGGGCATATCATAATCTCTTGGACCAAAAGCGTTTGTTTTCCATATTCGACTTATTCGACCGACAATATAAAATATATGGTAAAATCAAGCCCCGGCTTTTTTGCGGGAGAACTTATCTGCTAGTATATATGGTAAATAAATAACATTGTAACATCAGCCCTGAGAGAAAACCATGCAGGTGATGTCCATGCAGTAAACAAGAAGGGTGTGAGACTATAACAGATGACTGACATAAAAAGGGGCAGGAATACAGCCTTGAAGACCCCCTTGAAGAGCAAGTACAACAATTAGTGACTGGGGACTATACTGCTAGACATCACATGTCTCCTACAGCCATAAAGCAGGAAAATCAAGGTAGCAAATTAGTATCTTCAGTAGGACATATAATGAAAAGATCATTAACAATTGCTTGTATCTATGTAGCAGTCTCTCCTACCATTGAATCGTTACAATATATTTGCAAAAAACAATGAAACAATGAAAAAGATTACCTTTAAAATAAGAAAATACACATAATAGGCATTAAACAATTAAAATGTATAATATGCAGTTAAATGCAAAACAATGCTTGCCTGTTTTCCTTCTCCTGCCCTCTTCTTTAAAGACCTTGGCAGTTTCTCTGTCCAGAGAGTTAAAAAGCACCTGCCTTTTCTAACTAAACATGTGCAGTACAAAAATAATATTTTAACAGACATTGTGCATTTGAATGACACCTTATTCAGATCCCAGAAATTGACAGAATTTTTACAAAATTACATAAGCAGTATGCACAATGTGATATTGAAAACAAAATCAGTAAAACGAATGCCAGCACTGTGTACTAACATGTAGCTTTGAAATGCGCACACTGTTTTTTTATTCTCGGATGTTCCTAGTAATGCAAGGTGTTGTGTACTGTGTAACCTTTAAAAACCAAACTATTTTTATATAATATTCAGAGGATTTGACGATTTGTCACTACTTATGCCACGTAACTCCTGGTTCAGGTACTGGTTATCTCTTAGCTAGATTATTGTAACTTTCTCCTGGCAGGAGGTGCCTGGCTATGAAGAACTTTGAATCTTGAAATTAATACGGTATTTAACAGGGAGTTAGTGAAGTTTACAAAGAACAGGGGTAATGTGTTCTATGGAAATGGCTCCAGTAATAACTCAAGCAGCAGAATTTTGGACCAGCTGAAGCCTATGCAGAAGTTTGTGGGGAGGTCAGCCAATATAGAATTATAGTTCCTACTATAGTATAGTATATAGCAATGGTTCTTAAACTTTTTTTTTCTCGTGATCAAATTTTGCCCATTGTGTGTCTTTACAACCCTTAATCACAGCATAACAGCAGCCAATCATTGTGTCATTCCCCCGAAAATGATCCTTCCCTTTTGAAAAATTGCCACAAACTGTCTTCCCAAGGGGAAGAAGTCCCATTTGGAGAATCACCATCATGTATTGTCTGGAAGGGGGGTCCCCATTGAAGAATCACAGACAAATGAAGCTTGAGGAATTTGTTACCGCCACGACTCAGCATCAGCCATAGTTAAGGAAGCATTTGCATTAATTGCAGTAGGAAGATGCCATCATGTCATAGCTTGAGTAAAAGCGACCTAAAAATAAGAAGAGCTGCAAAAGAGAAATAATGTGGAAGGCCAATGGTTGAGGCAGGGCGAGTGTTCCTATGTGATCCTGCTGTTAGCTCTGTGTAGTGGGATCCACACTGGCAGGACTGGAATTTAATATTTATTGTACGATAACTTTATGCTCTGTGGAGCTTGTGTAGTTTTTTAACAAAAGGTTTTTTATATTTTATTTTGTGTAAAGGTTTCTGGATGAAGTGTTGCAGTGTGACATTTATGACTGGAAAATCCTGCTTTAAGTAGGAGCTATAATGCATAAACAATTTTTCTAAGATTTAAGTTAAAAAATGTTAACACTAAATTCCTCTGGTGTGCAACCTAATTTCTATCAAGATTTCCTGTTGCACAGGCAAAATGTTAACTATCAGGACTCAGAAGCATAGAAAAATAATAAAAACTCCAGTATTAAGGCAAATATATGATTATAGGTATATTACATTTATGGAAAAAAATGTAATTTTTAATTGTCTTCTTGTAAAAGAAGAAACAGAAACGGCCACCTGGATAAAACAGAAATCTAAGATTGGGAGCTATTTAGTGTAATGTCAGGAATCTCATTGTCAGTATTCTGTGTTTTTTAATGTCAGACATTTGGCACAATTCGTAGACTGCACAGATTTGCCTTGCTAGAGCATGGTCTCTGCTACAATACAAAACCTTTCTTCTCTGTAAGTCAACAGATGGTATGTGAGTCACAGATTTCTGGCATTCTGTTGTAAATTGTAAGAAAGTCTAAATGGGTTCCTTGAATTTATTACAAAGAGTTACAAATTTTTAACTTAAATAACTAATCCTAAGGGGATAAATAATAATATAAATAATAACTGTAGGTGGTAGGGTGGCATAGCAGACACTAATGCTATCTTATAATATCGACAACCTGGGTTTACTTGCCAGCTTGATCACTCTCTCTAGCATTTACACATTATTCCCATGTCCATGTGTGTGTTGTTCCTGAGCATTCTGGTTTATTTCCACATCTAAAAAATATGCATGTTAGGTTATGTGACAATTCTAAACTGGTTTAGCTTGACTTTACTTGTGTTAGTACTCGATAATTTATTAGCACCTCATCCAGAACTGGTTCCTGACTTTAACCTTTTAGAAGCATCTATTGCTAAATGTGCTACTATACTGGAAGTCAAAGGTGACATTATATATGACAGGGCTCATAATGAGCACCACCTCAGCCTCAAACTTGCAACATATTGGGCATAACTGTAGCTAACACACCATTACAAAAGCATACTATGTAATATTTCAATCCAAATGAAAAATAAATGAAATAAACAACATTACTTGCCACTCAAAGAAATTTTCAGATGACTCATTGGCTGCATTAATAATGGAGATGAATCGGTGTACAGGAAAGTTGTCTTTTGGTGCAGGAAGAACCACCTGCAACTAAACATCAGCAAGACAAAACAGCTGGTGGTGGACTTCCAACTTGCCAATGAGCCTCTGAGACTAGTCACCATTCAGGGGGAGCACTTGGAAGTGGTACAGAGCTACAACTACCTGGGGGTTCAGATAAACAGCAAACTAGACTGGTCTGACAACACAGTGGTGCTGGACAAGAAGAGCCAGAGCAGACTGGATTTGCTAAGGATTCTCAGGTCGATATGTGCAGTAAGTTGCTGGAAATGTTCTACTAGTCTATAGTAGCCATTGTGGAAGAAGCTCAAAAGATGCACAATGCCTGAGCAAACTTATCAGGAAATCCCGCTCTATTACAGGTTGAACCCTGGACACAATAGAAACTGATGCAAAAAAGAGGATGGTGGCAAAATTGGATGTCATCATGAAATATCTCAACCATCCCCTCCAGGAGGCACTCACTTGGAGCACTTTTAGCCACAGGCTCATTCCACCACGGTGTGGTGGTCTTTTTTGCCCACTGCTATCAGGCAATTCAATGCTTCCTCCCCACATACTAGTTCATTTTAAAATTCATGCACAATATACATTTTTTGTTTACTTAGCTATTGATTAATTAATCTACTGTATTATATGTCCTGTGGGTTTATATCCTTGTTTTTGTTTTTTGATTTTTTTTTTTTGCTTCTACTGCTGTATACATGTGAATTTCCCCTTAGGATTAATAAAGTTTATCTAACCTAATCTAAACCTAATATCTAACACATATATCTTTTCATTTCAAGACAAATGCAAAAGATTCTATGTGGTTATTTTGCAGCCCTGCAAAACAAGTGCAACCATATATCACTGAAAGACGTTTGGGAATACTGTACCTCACCTTAAAGCCAAATTGCACAGATTCTTTCTAACATGGACCCATGGTATAATGTTTAATACTCTGTCACTACTTTAATGTGCCTACACCTAAAACTTACCAGTATTAAGGGATATGTAGTTCACAGTTGCAATGCATCATGGATTACTGGCCACTACCTCACTGTCAGGACTTCCTTCAGATTTCACCTAAGTATGACTGTCACAGTAGCCATCCTATTGGGAGTGTTCTTTCTCCTTCACCCTGACTGACCTAGTTGAGAAAGGAACTTGGTTCTCAGTTTACGTTGGGTAAAACTGAGCAAATATGAATGCAGGGAAGCAGGCTTAAATAATTTTTAATCTTTTAGCAATGTTCAAATAGATTGTGCCATAAATAAAAGCAAAATAAATTGTGAACACCATACAACCTGAGACATAAGATATTGCATTTATAAAGTATTACACATAGAGAGAGGGGAGACACTTCAACCACCACTAATGTGCAACATTCACCTAGATGAAGTGACAGCAGCCATTTTGCAGCTTTACGCTCACCACTTATTGGTTATTAAATGGTGATAAAGTAAGAGAGATCATTAGCCAATTAGAGATGGAAGATGATTAAGAGGGGCCAGAATGACCAGGCCATAATTGACAATATAGCCAGAATATTGGGAAACACCTTACTTTTTATGAAAGATGCGCTTATGACCAGAGAGAGTCTGGACCTTAGTTTGGTCTCTCATCCAAGTAGTGACCAAGCCTGAACATGTTTAGCTTCAGGTGGTACTCTTAGAAGTTTAGTCTTTCCAGGTGGCCCATTTCTTACATTGATTCAAGTGTCAGCAGTAACTCAGTGCATTCTTGGATTTATTTTCCCAACCATCTTCTTTCTTCTCTCTCTTCTTCTTTTCTTTTTTGTCTCTCCATCTCTTCTCTTCCCACTCGATCAGCCCTTTGGTGTTATGCAAAGTTCAGAAAACTAAAATCTTGCTTCCAAAATCAGCTGCTTTAGCTCACACTTCTGACATCACAAATGAGAGACAAAAGCCCAGACAGTGGTGCATCTTTCTTATTGGAGAACAGAACAAAGTGAGTTGTGATACATCTCTGCCCTGTAGGCACTCCTAGATGCTATGCATAGCTTTATGCATTTTGTTTTATGCAAAGAATCTAAAATCTTGGACGCCTGAAGTAGAAGTGATGTTAACAACGTGCGACTTCCTACTCTCACATGGTAGCAAGGAGGACAGATTGTCATGAACAACATAGTAATCAATACCTACAAAAATGCATACAAAATAATGATGAACACACAAAAAAAATTGCCATGGGGATGAAAAATCAAAAAAGTGATCTCCTTAATATCTTTTTGGTTTCTCCTAGACAACAATGAGATCAGAAAAAAATAAAATGGAGACATTTTGAGACATTTCCTTTTCTTTCAGGCTTTACTTTCCTCCTTAGAAAAATATCCTGGTATCCTTAAAAGTGTCTCCTTTTACTGTAAGTTTCAGTAAAGATCTCAGCAAAGTCACACAATGGACTGAGATTTTCCAAGTAGTGTGTTGGCATTTGTTTTGCATTTTGAAAATATTTGCATTGTGTGCTCAGTAATATATCATAAAATATATGGATCATTGTTTGTTGTAATAAAATACTATGATTGTAAAACTTTCATTTTACCGTGATTGTAAAACTCCAGTTGATATTGCCGTGCTCCAATTAGATTACACTTGCGGTCAGTGAAGTGTAAGGCTTTGGGCTTCAAAGCCTGAAGCTGTGGGTTTAAATCCCACTACTGACACCATGTGACCACGAGAAAGTCACTTCAACTGCCTGTGCTCCAATTGGAAAACCAAAAGAAATGTACAGTAACTGACTGTATCTCAAAAATTGCAAGTTGCCTTACCTAAAAAATATGAAATCTTGAAACTGTAAACAAGACTTGAAAGATATCTCACAAAATATGACATGCTTTTCAACCAATTCTCAATTTTGACTTGTTTGACCTCAGTTGTACCTGATGTCTCCTTTTTGTCTAAAACTATTTCTCCAAAAGAATTTCAGGAGAGTCATCAAAGATCAACCTTTAAGCAGTTAAAATTTTCCTATGGGTATGACCAAAATTAATAACAAAATAATAAAGAAAGTTGCACAAAGGAAAATAATAACAGAAATAGTTACAAGATGACAAAATATGACAATGCAATGGCAAAATTCCACAAAATCATAATTGTAATCACTTTTTTTTAAATATACTATTTGACTAAGATGAGTACATGTGCCCTTAAACTTTGGAATAAAATTTCAAATCCATCTATTGTTTGGATCAGCCTTATTATATTACAGAGTCATATGGGACTGGTACTCCACTGAAATCTGGCACAAGGCAGGAATTAACCCTAAATGAGACATATGCTCACTCACTCAATGTTATGAAGTCACCAACGACCCTTCCATGAATGTCTGATTTCAACTGTGTCAGTTTCAGAAAAACATATTATTAAGAACAGGTATTATTTATATTAAATGTCATTGGAAACTGAGAATTTATTTCAACAAAACATGTTAGAAAATGAATGAAAAACATTTGTAGTCAGAGGTGTACTTCAAATACTGACAGGAAGACTAAAATTGGGAAGTAATCTTATGTCCACAGAAATGTTTATTTTGTAGAAATGCCTCTTAAGTGAGATCTGATGAGACACAATTTCATCAAATTCCAATTTTCAACTCACGGTGCGTATCTTCTAGAGGAAGTACTTTCACCCAGATCATATCAGTGTAGGTTTCATCATCAGAGAAAAAAAAAATTCAGTCAAGGTGAACAGATTTCATACTCATAACATATTGTTAGCGGGAATATATATTCTACTTACTGTTTGTTGTGTTTTTGGTGTTTAAATATGTATTTGTTAAACCACTTACAATATTTAACAGTAAACTTTAACAATGTAAAAACAAAAGGCATCATGTGGACCATGACATTACCAAGGAAAATCAGCCAAAAAATTTAAAGATGCACTGAGTAATTCCTATCTTTAATAAAATGAAACATGTGGAGCACATCCAATATATAGTGCTACACACATTTAATTAAATAAAATATTAAAACTCCATCCTTCATTGTGTTGTTATCATTATATCAATGAGTAATGAGGTATTATAGTTAAAATGAAAAGAATAATGCATAAAACAAAAACAGTATGTAATATGGAAAGTGAAATGCACATTTTTTAAAGTAATATGCATTTTTTAAGTAAAAGGCAAATAATGAATAAGATAAGGCTATCTGACAACAGAAAAACTACCTCCTGGATACATGGACTCCTTGGAAACAATATCCAAAATCTAAGATCATAAAGAAAAGGAGATTCAGACTTTATCAGCCCACAGGGCATTTTGTGATGTACAGTATCATAGTGCAAGCTAGTAGCTACGATTTGGCGGAGGACACTCTTTGTCATTTGTGTCAGTATCTTATACTGGATCCTTGCCAGTTAGTAGACATTATCAGTATAACCACTGTAGACTTATTTATTTCAGTTTTAAGGTGTCTGCTGATATTTGTAAAATGCTTTAAGCTACACTTCTGTATGCAAATTTGTAATATAAATATCGTTTGTTGCAGGTGTTATACAGTAGACAGTTGCAATATTGGGATAATTAGTCCATATAAAAAGGAATTTAGAAGAGGAAAATTACTTTGATTAAAAACTAAGTTGTCACATCTTAGCTGCAAAATAGAAAGCAAGATTTATGAAAATATATGCCACTAATGGTCGATAGTAGGGAAGAGAGTCATCAAGGAGATAACGACACCAAAAAGATGTTGCTATATAGGTTGGTGTCTATATATGCCCACCTAAAAAACCCAAAATAAATTGCTGTGCTCCTCAGTTATGAGCCCCCTCACATAACAAGAATGAACTATGAATAAGTATGTGCTGTGTGCTTTCTGTATACCTTATACATGTACTGATTAGAAACATAATACAATAGTGAGAGAAAGCACTTACTATGGGAACATAGGACATAGAGGTTAATTGTACTTCGTGTAGCAATTACTCTGTTACAATATTTGCTGAGTCACCTTGCTTGCCGGATGGCCAGCTAGAACTAGTAAAGAGGGGTGTTTGAGGTTAGTGTGGGCCAAAAGTATAAAAGCTCGAGGTATGACCTGTGAAACTACTGTCGTGGGTAAAACATTACCTAGTTGAAAATTTGAGAAGAAAGGGAAGGCCTGGATGGGACTGGTGGAGGGGCCAGACACCACCATGGAAAGGGTGTTGGTCCCTTCTCTTTGATGTGCTGCAAGGAAGTGAGACACACCCCAGCCATTGCAACCAGAGACCCTGCCAGAAAAACTGGCCAGCTCACTGAATGATGTGCTGCTATCCATCCAAGTTGTATTTGGGGTAAATACCATATCAATAATTGCTTTGTTTCCGCTTTAGGCACGATTTAGGAATTAAGGGCATCTATGTTTTTGACTTACAGCGAGAAAAAAAAGTTATACCCGCTCCCCTGCTTGATTTCGGTACACTCTGTTTACTGTCTTTGGGTAAGTTAATGATAAATGACATGTGCCTGTCATTCTTGGTTTGGTCTGTCTGATCAATGTCAGTCACAAAGGTATAGCAGTTTTTGACTACCCCATTAATTAACCCTAAGATTAACATCTCTCTTTTAGGCCCTCATAACCTTAATAATTTTGGGATTCCCATAAAAAGATGGGATGAGGTAAATTGGGTAAGTGTGGAGGTGAAATTAATTTTTGGGCATCAGAACATGATTTGGTTGGTGAGTGAGTTTAAGCAAAAGTTTCTGGAGGTGATAACAGAGGGGGGTTGGTGCTCAGAGTTGGGGGATTTGGCTGAATATGTAGATTTTATGGAGGAGGGACAGGAAGGTTTTGATGGGGGAGTAATCAGGGACGTGGAGGTTAGGATGAGACAGTGGATGGAGGAGATGGAGAGACAGGAAGGGGCAGTACAAGTGATGGATAGTGAACGGATGGTGGAGCGAAGGGAAAACAATATTCTTCCCATGGTATGAACGTTTTCAGCTAAGGCCTAGGGAGTAGTGAAAGTATGGAGGGACTATTTTGGGGAAGTACAACAGTCAGATGATGATTTTAAAAGATTTAAAGTAATGGCTGCTTATCAAAAAAAAAAAAGAATTTAAAGGAATTACTGGTGAGGGCATCTTGTACCATGAGAAAAAGAAACAAATATGCTTGGCAGATTCCTTTTAAAAATAAAAAAATGGTTAAGAATCCTTTTGGGTCTATTGAGCGGCCTATATTCCAAACATTGTCCATCAATACGGTTAATTGTATTTATGCCATTCATAAATTCAATAAGACCTGTGGTCTTATCTATATTGGTGCGACCAAAAACAGTGTAAAGGCTTCATGTATTCAACATCTATGTCTAATAGAAAATCAAACTAGGCAGATGAGATTACATATACATTTTGACCAGTTAGGTCACACACCCTAATTCTTTGCATTAGAGCACGAAAGTTACTGGAACAAAACTCGGCGCTTGAAAAAGGAGTTGGAGTGGATAAAGGGCTTGAATACATTTTTTCCGAATGGCCTGAATGACCGATAATGTCACCAAAAAAAAAAATACAGGGCCATATTATATTTACATTTTTTTTATTTTATATGACAATTGAGAAATTAAAATTTAATTAAATATAATACTAGTGCCAGTGAACCCGTGTGTGCCAGTATAGTGGGTATCCCCTACTCTAACGCCTAACCCTAAAACCTAACCTGACCTATTTGCAGTCTTTATTTTGCTCACTATGTGTTCAACTAACCTATTTTCTTTTTAATACTTTCAAAGTTTGTCATATATGGATGCCAGGAAGCTTTTTAACATATAAAATGTTTAGCATGAGTCCTTCACTAACAGACAATATAACTTCCAATGCCGTGACGATTCCATTGTTGCTGAGTTGTATCATGCTCATATAGTCTTACTTTATGTTTTGTAACCTTAAATTTTTTTTGCAGAACCCTCCACCTACGCAGCCTTATTGCAGTTTGCTCAACAGTAATCTTATTTTCACAGGAGGTTTAATCTCTGCTTTCTTATATTTGTAAACTGTTTTTAATTATTATCAAACTGTTTTTTTATTATTTTAAGCATAATAAATATTTAATGACTATGTTTGCAGATCACAATGGTGTATAATTAACTGTCTTTCGGCAAACATATGGGGTTATTTATATCAATCCATCCATTCATATTCTTAACCCGCTAATTGAGGAGAGGGTTACAGGGAAGCTGGAGTGTCATTTATATCTTATATTAAACTTGCAATCCTCCATGGCTCCGCCTACTTAGTAGTGAAACAGGACAGTGAAGAGGGGCCTGCCTGGCTCCTTACTTCTGATGTCATGCTTCTTCTTCTACTCGGCTGGCCCCCTTTGTCTCAGATTAGCCCAAATATATCATTCCTGCAAGCAAACTATGATTCTTAGCGGGATGAGTGAAGTCACAAAATCAACCAGAATATTCAAGCAAGTTATAGAAAAAAAATATATAAATCTGTTAAGTACTGTAGATCTGTCCGTTCCCTGGCTAAGCAGAGGTATGGTACATGCCATGAAGCTGGGGCGTGAGTGAGGAGGTTCCCCGTCCCCCTCCTCTCGACATGCTGCATGTCTTTGAGATTCACGCAAAAATAAATCTGTACCAAAAATGAACTGTGATACATAGCGCAATGAGAAAAGTCACAAAATCAACCGGAATGTTCAAGCAATTTATAAAAAAAAAACCGATTTAAATCCATTTAGTAGAAAAGCGGACAGACATACAGACAAGCAAACAGCCAGACAGACATTGGATTTTATATATATAGAGAGATACGTACTGACTGCCCAGAGGAGCAGTCATTCTGAACTGAGATGGAACCAGAAGATGAATTGTAAAAAATAACCATCCAAGGTAAGACAAAATTTAGTAGCACAGCCTGGGATGTGAGCCAAATATTGAAAGTAAAGAAATGTAACAAGAAAGGCAGAAGCCAAAACTAATGGCCTAAACATTAGATTTCAATCAAGGGTCAGGAAAGAGATCAAAACTGGGAATTCTTTTAAATGGTCAAACAAAAAACGTCAGGTATTAGGTTCTGCTCTCAAACTTGGACGATGAATGCTCTGTGTTGCCGGTTGAGGTGTTGTACTAATTACGTCATTTAGTGCCATTTTCAGCAGATTTTGCCTGGCAAACTGTGAACATATCCCTAACCTTGGGTGTTCAGGAAAGTGGTGCCAATAACAAAAAAAAATGGCACTGCAGAAGAGTTTATTTACTTTTAATACCATTAAAAATGCATCAGATTCAAAAGTCAATATGTGACCAGATGCTTTGACACCTAAAGCCACAAAACCGAAATTTTAATTCATTTTAGAGGCTGAAGAGAAACTGTAAAAAAATTAAAAATAAAGGCAAGTCATGGAAAAATATTGTGTGGACAAATTCTTGTTATAGTTCAAAAGATCAAAATCAGGCTTTACTGATGAATGGCATATGTTAGAAATACCCAGGGTACCTTATTTGTTTAATTGCTGACTTTTATCCTCAAATTATTCACATATTATAAATATTTACTTCACATTTTACACATAACTATTTAATATTTTCTATATTTTATGCACCCTTTTATTTATTTTGTCTTTGTGTCAGCAATAATCATGGCAAATACTAGTAATGGCTTCAATTTTCTTGTTATATGTGACAACTAAAAATTGACCTTAAACTTTGAATTGCACCCCATCTAATTTTTGTACCATTTATTTTGGAGGTACTGTAGTAATTTCTTATTCTCTCTTTATCACACATAGTGCAATAATCATCTTATACCAAACCAAATGTTATGCATTAGAAACATCATTTGGAAATAAATTCATTGTTGTTTAGAACCAACATTTTTTACTACGGGCTTGCAGGGTGCTACTCACTATTGTTCTCATTGGTCTCAGCAATCAATTTTGGATGGGATTGCAGGCCAGCAATGCAGATTCATTTGTATTGGGTGAATTTAAAGTCGACTAATCTAATGTGTGTTCTTCACATGTGGATGAGAAGCAGAGAACCCAGAGAACAGGCAAAACATGCATTTACTTAGTGCACAAACTAAAAATATAAAGGGGAAATAAATAATACGAAGAAGAAAGACTGTATAAAAAAAACATGACAACAAACACCAGTAAGGAAAAAAATGTCAGGTATAGAGTGCAGTGACCTTGTCACTGAATAGAGGATAGAAGCAATTCAATTAGATTTTCCCAGATATTCACAGCTTGTATTGCTTGGAGATAAAATCCACTTCTAAACCTGCTGCTCCGAATTGCGCTTTTGCAATACCTTTGTAGTGGGGGTGGTTGAAATCTGTTGTGAATGTCCAGAGTTTATTTTGTGCAGTATTTTGAATGCATCTGTTCAGCTTATGGTAAGTCAAATCCAACTTCCGTTTTTTTTTCTTTCCCAGACCTCAAAACCCTCTGAATGACCTTTCCTCATGCTATTTTATCATACTATCTGATCACTCTTTGATATGTACCTATTAAAAAAGGTACCAACTAACCACTTAGGTAATTTTATTAACGGGGGATTGAAAGTAGTACTAGGGTGTTGTACAATGTTAGCATTATGGATGTAGTGAGAAGTCAAGCAAAATGACCCTGGTTGTAGTGTAAGTTTACAGCATGGTAATTATAATTATAAGTAGAAAAAGTTCTGCTGGGAGCACTTGTTGGACTGGTTGAGTACGTTTATAGCTTTTGGGATGAAATTATTTCTGAGCCTTCCATGCAGGAACGGCTCTGAAGTGTTTGCCAGATGGGAGAAGTTTGAATAGACTGTGGCATGGCTGAGTGGAATCCATGCAGATGTTTTTGGCTTTCCTGAGGAAGTGTGTGGTGAAATGTCCTCCAGGGCTGAAGGCTGTTTCCCCATAATCCTGTGTGTTGTAGAGCCTTCCTATCAAAAGCTTCACAGCTGTGATACCACACACAGATACCATGGAATAAAATACTCTCAGTGTTGTAGCGGTAGTAGGTCAGCAACACCTGTTGAGAGAGGCAAGCTTTCAGTATTCTTAAGAAAAAAACACCTTTGCTGTGCCTTGGTATTAGTTGTCCATGAAAGGTCTCTGAAGATACTGTATATATCCCCAAGAACCTAAAGCTTGACACACACTCCACGCTATCCCCATTGATGAAAACTGGAGCATAATCCTCATCACGTGATCTTCTAAAATCAATGATGAGCTTCTCGGTCTTCCCTTGTTGATGGACCGGTTGTTCACTGAGCACCATCTCACCAGATTTTTCACCTTTACTCTGCAAGCTTATTTGTCATTATTGGAAATGATCTCTATCGCTGTTGTGTCATTTGCATATTTTATGAAGGCATTGGTGGTATATGCAGGTACATAGTCATGAGTGAAGAAGAAGTAGAGGATGGGCTGAGTACACAGCTTTGCGATGTGCCCGTGTTCAGGTATATGGTGGAAGTGAGATGAGAGCCCAGTTTTACCACCTAATGGTACTCTGACAAGAAGCTGAAGATCCAATTACATAGTGGTACGCTAAGACTAGAGTAACAAACAAAGAAGTGCTAGAGCTCATAAAGCCGGATATCTCGTTAGAAGGGAAAATCACTAGACTCAAACTGACCTATTTCGGCCATATAATGCGATCAAATTCGCTAGAAAAATCGGTCATGCTAGGGATGGTAAGCGGCAAAAGAAGACCTGGCCGCCAAAGCATAACACAGCTCAAAGAAGCTGTGCAAGATCGAAAAGCGTGGAGAGAGCTAGCTTATAGAATCGCCAAAGGTCAGAAACGACTGAACGGATGACACACACATGCTAAGACTCAACTGGTGTAGTTTATGGATGAGCTGGGAAGGCACAACTGTATTAAAAGCAGAGCTATAGTCCATAAATAGCATCCTCACATATGTGTTCTGTCCCTCCAGATGAATCAGGGCTGTGTGCAGAACTAGAGAGACAACATCCTCTGTAGGTCTATTAGCTATGTAAGCAAATTGATATGAGTCCTCAGAGACGGGGATGTTGGCTTTAACGTATTGTTTCAAAGCACTTTGTTACTATCGGTGGCAGAGCGATTGGATTATACTCATTCATATCACTAATGTTTGTTTTCTTTGGCACAGGCATAATGATGGCTGACTTAGAGCATGCAGGGACCGTTTTATATGTTATCTTCCCTATCTACTATGTAGGGATGACCAAGAACAAATTTTAATGTCAAGTTGATGCAGAATGAGGCAAAAACCTCATGATATAATAGTATCTATTAGCAACCCATGGTACACAATGGCAAACAATATGAATAACACCCATGGAAAAATGAAAATAAATCTCGCATTACTTGTGTGACACAATCCACATGTCTGTGATCCAGCTGTATGCTTAAAATGTGCAAACCACATGCATGTTTTGCTAAAATATCATTAATATTTGCAGATTAATCAGTGTGTAGCATAAACTAGAAAGGCATATTCCCATAATTCTGTATTTTTTAACAAAAGGCAGGATTTTTTAACCAGCGAGTGAGAGGATGAGGGAGATCTTCAGTTCAAAAGCACAGAATGTAACATGAGTCACTTGAGAATTTTTTTCAAGAACGTTATGTACATTGTTATTCATTTGTAGAACACAGGTTGCCATTACATTCTAGTCAGTCAGTCAGTCAGTCATCATCCAACCCGCTATATCCTAACACAGGGTCACAGGGGTCTGCTGGTGCCAATCCCAGCCCACTGCAGGGCACAACACACACACTCCCACACACCAAGCATACACTAAGGACAATTTAGGATTGGCAATGGACTGTGGGAGGAAACTATTCTATTATATTATAAATATTTGTGTCTTGTGTGGAGTACTCCTTTCCGGTATCTTAGGTTGTATTTAATTCTAACTCAGTAGAATTGACAACATTCGCAGTCGCACTGCCCCAGAGTTCTGGACTAATTTTTACACATTCTCTCCATGTTAACATAGGTTTTCATTGAAACATGTGAAGTATCAAAACTCAAATTATCCAACATTCTCTATCTGAGGACTGGCTTTATAAATGTTGAACCCTACAGTAATAGATTATAAAATCTGCAATACATTTATTCATAAACTCGTTTCAATAGTACACTTTGTAAACTCTTTACTGTGGTCCACTTTTGATTAAAGTGTTTTTGGAATTCATTTTTTTTCCTTTTATGCTTCAATGATACACCTTTCTGTCATTTAGCTGCCAGTTTAACATTTGCTTCAATGACAGCTCTCACATCAGTGCTTTTTCTTCTTCCAGAAGCCAGATGACTATTAAATGAATGGAGCAGTTGCAGAACAGCTCCCTTACTGCTTGTTTAAATTATAAGATTAATGCTTTGTTTTAGACTGCAGTGCCTCTTAAAATTGGGCTGGTGTGCAAAATCATTTTTTAGGCACATCTTTATGTATTAATATTGTTAGACACCAGTTATTTGGAAAGTTGCACTGATGCTATCTATTATGTCTATGAATAAATAAACTAAGCTCAGAGCCTCATTTTGCACACTTTGTTGCAAATGTTCTGATGCATGTGCATCATTTACTTTGTTCATATAAAAAGCATATTAATTATTGTTAGACCACATTCTCACAGCAATTTTAACTGACATCAGGGACTTAATTATAAAGTTCATATTTCCCAAAACATTACAGCCTAAAGTAGGTCACTGTAATTAGAAGGTAAATGACTATTAATATACAAATGCAAACATTAGTGTTTTGAATATGCTTTCCTCAATAGACGGGTAGATAGTGACCATTTCACCTTATTGACAGAACCAATTAGTTGTAGACCTAATAATTATAAACTCCATGCATGATAAATAAAATGATGGAATTACAGTATTCATAATAGCCTTGTTAGTTAGTAATTGAACAATATAATTATAAAATGAAAGAGTTCATTTCTGAATGGTGGAATGGTGAAGTACTTAGCACTTCTGCATCATAGCTGATTTGATTTTCAGTCTGGTCACTGTACCCCTCCCTAAACTCCCCCCTTCTCTGTGGAGTTTCCCCAAGTACTTTGGTTTCATCCTGGAGGTACTTTCAAGATTCATACCTGTCACTGTGTATTGTTTTAGATAGGCTGGTGTCACTTGCAGGGTTCATTCCTGCTTTACACCTGATACTGCTGGCTATGGTGGTTAAATTAATTGGCATCAGTAAAGTGGGTCATTGTGAATGAGTGTACTGAGAGTTTAGAACATTAGAAAAACGTTTTACGAGAACAAGCAAATCGACCCAAAAAAGCTTGCCAATCCAATCCACCTAATTTCTTCAAAATAACATCAAGTTGAGATTTCAAAGTCCCTAAAGTTCTACTATCATTCACCCTACTTGGTAACTTGTTCTATGTGTCTATGGTTCTCTGTGTGAAGAAAAACTTGCAAAATTTGCCCTAAATAAGTTTCCAGCTGTTTCCCTATGTTCATTTTGAATTCATATTAAACAAACAGCAGGGATCTACCATACTACTAATTTCTTTCATAATTTTAAAAACTTCAATTATGACACCTCTTAATAACGGAAAAGGTTCAACTCCTTCAGTCCCTCCTCAAAACTCATACATCTCTGTCCTGCTTGCTCTTCTCTGGACTTTCTCTGTTATGTCTTTTTTGTATTATGGAAACCAAAACTGACCACAATACTCCAGGTGAGGCCTCAGTAATGCATTATAAAGTTTAAACATCACCCCCTTTAGATAAATTTGATTACATAAACTTTATTAATCCCAAGGAGAATTTTTTGTGCTTAACAGAAAGTTATATGTATATCTGCAGTACTAGGGTGTTGTACCGTGTTAGCCATTATGGAAGTAGTGAAAAGCAAAATGACACCTTTTATTGGCTAACTAAAAAGATTACAATATGCAAGCTTTCAAGGTAACTCAGGCCCCTTCTTCAGGCAAGATATAAAAACCAGCTACATAATTGTTACCTGTTACCTATTTCACTGTCCATATTGTACCCCACATATTCAAGCCTAAGAGCCTCTAATGGCAGGATGTTTCCTAACTTCGACCTTCTTTTATTTTCATTCCTTAACTCTTTGAGGGCTGAATATTTTTTCCAAAAAACTCTGTTTTCTGAAATGCGCACAAAGAAATGGTTTCACACAGAAATCAACGTAAAATGTCTGTTGCTATGTGCTATGGCTCGTGTTGTTGCATGTTCAGTATCTCTGGCAGCAGTGGCTGTGCGGGGGCACCATGGTGGTCAGCAGGAAAGTACGGTGGGCCGGCTGCCTGCCTGTCTTTGCATAGTAGGTGGGCGGCGTTGGCGGTAGTTTATACCTTTTGTCATCATAAGTGGTGGTCCTCCTAGGCAAACACTGTTGTAGGCGCATCAGCTACATGAAAGTATTGAGCACCACAATCAGCTTGACACCAATTGGATAATGCTGGTACCTCACTTTCGTTTTCGATCTCCATCTCTAGATCATTTGCGTTAAACTCGGAGTCCGACAAGTAAGATTCCTATTCAACAAAACTACGTAAAACGTCCATGGAGTATTTTTGCTTTGCACATTCGTTTCAGTCTCCCGCCAGATGTTGACGCCATTTTAGAGATTGTTTGCACTTCGCTATTCATGCACGTGTAGGGAATCAAGGTTGACTCAACCAAGCTATGTAATTTTCCTTCTAGCAAAGACAGTCAAACTAAAATGTAAGGGCGAGTTTTGTTACTGTTTACAGCTGATTACTGTCCTCTACCACTGAATTTTGACAAAGCTCGACATCAGTCCTGAAAGAGTTAACTTCAACTCAGTTTACCAGTTTAGAGGATCCCAAAAAAGTACACTTTGTGCCCTTAAGAGCCTGCAGCTAGACAAGAAATGATTAATTAGCACTTGACTACGTTAGCAACCAACAATTATATGGAGACATTCAGTTTAAGGGCTCGTTTATACTTCACGCTCAGAACACGTACACACCTGCATCATGGCTGCCACGCGTCCTCTGAGCAGGTCCTCAAAAATTAATGCAACACGTGCGCGAGTTGCAGTATCAGCAAAAAGTAGGGGGGGCGCAGTGTGATAAAAGTTGGAATGTGACGTCAGTGTCTCTGGTTACTATCTACATGTGACAGAAAGCCTCTTTGCGGATCCTATGAGATCGATGTGCGCGCTTCGATGTTTGATGTATGGTTCGATGTGGTGAAGCAAAATGCCGACATACAGATGTATTCGTGGTGCTTTTGTATTCAAGCATTTTATTTTCCCGATCGTAATGACACGATACATTTTAAAAGTCTCACATACCGTCTTCTGTGCTGTCTTTTTTCCTATGGCTTCCTGTGGTCCTGGCAGCAGCGGCAAACAGCATGAGCACATAAAATGTATGATATTCCAACTCTTTGCACATTTAGAATCCTTAGATTTATACTTGATATCACTTTCACGAGGAAATGCATTAAAGTATGTATGTTACATTTTACAGATAAGTCGGTAATTTCGTTTAAATAATGAATACTGCTAATAATTACACACATGGGGGTGACACATTGGTGGAGCAGTAGCACTGCTGTCTCACAGGGAGTCATGTCACTGATATTCCCTGCCTGGAGTTTACATGTTTTCCTGCTGGCTTTCCTCAGTGTGCTCCGGTTTCCATACAAAGATATGCAGATTTGGTTACACTAAAATGACGTTAGTGTGAGTGTTTGTTGTTGCTGGTGCATCATCCAGGGATTGTTTCTGCCTCGTGCCCAATACTAGCTGAAATGGACACATCCCTGGATTGATGAACTTAATCATTAAACATCCTTTTCAGAGATATTGAGGTAAGGTGTCATCGGAATTTAATGGGTGTTCCAGGCAATTCACAACACAGCGAAGCTGAACCTGTTCTCACTGTGATAATATCTCGCACTGCCACCTGGTGGATTCCTCCAGATTTACGTAAAGTACGCACGCAAGTATAAACAGTACAACACTTGCGTAGCAGGAGCGTCCACTGCAGCATGCGTCGCGTCATGTGAAGTATAACCCCAGCCTAAATGTTTCCTTAAAAATTATATTTATTTGCATAATAATCAATAGTAATAAACATAAGCAATACAAAAGATCATACAACCTTGGTGAGTTCATGCAGTTTTCATTCAGTCCCAGATGGCACTTCCCAGATGACTTAGTTGCAGATTATATATCCTTAATCAAAAAATGAAAATGATTTCTTGCTGGAGACACAGTTCCTGGGAAAGTATTCAGCAGCTGAGCAGACAGCAAGCTGCATTTAAATAGATAGATAGATAGATAGATAGATAGATAGATAGATAGATAGATA
>JANRMT010062841.1:26423583-26456070 GCA_026402145.1 Polypterus bichir lapradei | reverse complement strand
ACAGGTACACATAATGTGCACATGCTCCTCCAAAGTTGATTGATGTGCTTGGCTGACTGTGCATTCATGTGCAGATGTGAGCAAGTCAGTCATATGATTCATTCTCACGTCCGAGTCGGTGATGATGTAACTGCTGACGGCATTGGCGCAATAAATCCCGAGCTGTATAGAAGTATCTGATCGGTTCAAGTTCTAGTAAATGCCTCCAAACTCAGCGGACGGAGCTTCATCCTACAACAACATACTGCTGAAGCAACACAGGAGTTTTTCAAAGTTAAAAAATGGAAAACTTATGAATGGCAAAGCTAGACACCCGATTTAAATCTAATTGAGCATTCCTTTCATTATGCTGAATAGAAAACATAAAGGGACAAGTCGCTGAAACAAGTAGGAGCTGAAGATGGCAGCATTAGTGGCTTGGCAGAACATCACCAGATAAGATCCTCAGCACCTGGTGATGTCTGTGAATCACAGATTTCAAGCAGTCATTGCCTACAAGGAAGACACGACAAAGAGATAAATATGACTGCTTTAATAGACCTGCCATTTCTGTGTCCTTAACATTATAGTGCCCTCAAATGGGTCAAAAATTATGGAGGGCACTGTAAATGTTAAAAGGATGAAATCAGTACTGCATAGTCATTATCCATCCTTGTTGTTCTAGCAGTTGTGCTAGAATGTACTAGTAAACAAGTAATGGTAAATATAAATTGAACACAACTGATTTAGTGAACCTCTGAATGAATCGGGAGAACACATGGGTCACAGTCCTGGAGATATAGCAGGAGAGATCAGCATTTGAATGGACCTTATTGAAGCAGCACAGGTCAAACAGAGCTTTCTGTTTTTGTGAACAAGTCTCCTCTACTGCTATGGGGGAACTGTTAAGGGATTTCTTCCATTTAATATAACTGAAAAAAGTGCTTTAAAAATCCAGGTCACCAAACTGAATCAAATAATTTGAATCACTTTGGAAACCAGAATGTCAATTTGTGGGGGGGCAGCAGTGAGTTTAATTCTATAGGAAGCAAAAGCACACTAAAAATAGAAGATTTCATCTACTGTATAGCATTATTTTTAACTAGACAAAAAAGCCTGTTTTAGACTGAAATTCCCAAAGACTTCACCAACTTCTAAAGATGGCACCTTAAGTTGAATTGATTAGACAACCTCAAGATAAAATACATAATAACAATACTATTTAACAATCAACTATACAGCCATCATTATTGAAAACAAAAGAGGAAAAACTACAAAGTACACTTAGGCTTCAAATCCAGGAATTATGTGGTATGCTTAAATTATTTTGAAGCTAACCTAATGGTCCCAAATTAACTGTGACTAGTAATATTTTAAGAACATTGAAGGAAAATATGAGTGGTAATAAGAAAGTAAAGAAGTATATGTTAATTTGAATGAAAAAAATACATTCTTTTTCACATATCCATTTTCCATTCTGTTTTATTAGGAAGAAAATCAAGGATGAGCTTGGCAAATTTTTCAGAGTAAACAAGGCCAGTGACAAATGAATCAGGTCCAACTATCTGCTGGTAAAATGAAAGCTGGTAATGTAAATAAAGAAAATAAATAAAATTAAACAGAGAAACATCCCTGGAGAAGGAGATTCCTGTAGTATTGTAGAGGTCAGGCAACCCAGAATATTCACTGAACTAAATAAAACGTTATTGCCAGGCAACTTAGTTTCTAGGTATTGGTTACAGCCAAAAATACAATAAAACACAACTGACAGTACAATATATAACATATAATGTTATATACAACAATACCATAGTTCACAGAATTACATGAAATAATATGATGTTGTAAAGAATCACATTCCAGACCCTAACAATATAAGTCATTATAAGTAATGGGCAGAGATATTTGAATATCTGGATACACCAAGCTGTATTAGACCAAAGTGACTGCCAAGGAAAGAAACTACATGCCGAAAGGTTCTTGTCCCAAGTTACTGGCTACGTTTTTTATTTTAATGGTAATATTTGCTGTTTTCCAGCACTTCCTGTTGAGAAAGTAGAAGCACTGTCGAGCCACATTGTTATGGTGGAATGGTGGATGCTTTCACTGACACTTTTATGAAACCGAACCTGCACTGACTGGTAAAGGTTAAACTTTTAAGTTGGTGGAGGGAAAAAAAGCAAACATTTTTTTGATGGGTGAAATTATGTGCTAATTCCTGTTCAAATGGGGCTAAACTTCTGAACTGAAGACAGGACTCTTGACCAATGAATGAGGGGGAGGGGCAGCTCTTCAATTCAAAAACTCAATACAATTTGAACACTTTTCATGCCATTATGATTTTACAGTAGTATTTATATAACAATAGTTAAAAAAATCAAGCATTTTTCGCATTGTAAACATACAAATTAATGATTTAACAAGTGGATCATGCAATAAGTAACACAAGATTATTTTCATTAAATGTTTTAGGTATTGTTTGCTGTTATTCAGTGTTAGTCTCCATATGTACCCATTCTATCAAAAACATTGTTACAGTAATCCCTCCTCCATCGCGGGGATTGCGTTCCAGACCCCCCCGCGATAGGTGAAAATCCGCGAAGTAGAAACCATATGTTTGTATGGTTATTTTTATATATTTTAAGCCCTTATAAACTCTCCCACACTGTTAACATTATTAGAGCCCTCTAGACATGAAATAACACCCTTTAGTCAAAAGTTTAAACTGTGCTCCATGACAAGACAGAGATGACAGTTCTTTCTCACAATTAAAAGAATGCAAATATATCTTTTCTTCAAATGAGTCTCTGCATCAGGAGCAGAGAATTTAAGAGAGAGAGCGTGCGCTCGCAAAGAAAAGCAAACAATCAAAAAATCAATACGTGTGCTTTTAAGTAAAGCGGCATTTTTCAGAGGAGCGTCAGTATCTTCTAAGCAAACAGCCCCTGTTGAAACAGCCCCTCTGCTCAAATCTCCTCCGTCAGGCGCAGAGAACGTCAGAGAGAGAGCGCAAGATTAAAGCAAACAATCAAAAAATCAATACGTGTGCTTTTGTGCTTTTTAAATATGCCGAGCACCGCAATAAAGCAGCATTTTTTAGAGGAGCGTCAGTATCTTTTAAGCAAACAGCTTCTGTGCAAACAGCACCTCTGCTCACACTCCCTCCGTCAGGCGCAGAGAATGTCACAGAGGGTGAGAGAGAGGCAGAGACAAGCAAACAAACACCGCGCGGGATGCATATCTTATAGCATTGAGGAGTTTTAGTTAATATGTAATACATGCTCTGATTGGGTAGCTTCTAAGCCATCTGTCAAATAGCGTCCCTTGTATGAAATCAACTGGGCAAACAAACTGAGGAAGCATGCACCATAAATTAAAAGACCCATTGTCCGCAGAAATCCGTGAACCAGCGAAAAATCCGTGATATATATTTAGATATGCTTACATTTAAAATCCGCGATAGAGTGAAGCCGCGAAAGTCGAAGCGCGATATAGCGAGGGATTACTGTATCTCCATTCTCCATGAAAACATGAGATTAAAAAATTTTCTCACCCATCACTACAAATCATATGTTGTAAGTAACACAGAAAAAATATAATTTTTGAGTGAAGTATTCATTTAAATGCCTCATTTCGTATTGGAAATTCATGACTTGTTGTCATTGTACTTAACCATTATTTATGCTGCAATTCAATTCTCCTCACAGAAATTGACATAACTATGTTTGTATGATCATCTAAACCAGAACAGAATTCTGTCAATACGTTGCAGAGTGGTAAAAGTGCTTGCATTAGTCAACTTGCAAACTTGGAAAAATCACACACAGAATATGGACTACACAGTTCCAGTGTTCAGACGCCATTAAGAAGCCTAACAGAAGGTCAGGTTATATAGCACCCTGATGTGTGGAGTACAAGTCCAAGGAGGTTCTGCTCAAGCTTTATAACGCATTGGTGAGGCCTCATCTAGAGTACTGTGTGCACTTTTGGTCTCCTGGCTACAAAAAAAACATAGCAGCAGTAGAAAAAGTCAAGAGAGGAACAACTAGCTGATTCCAGGGCTATAGGGGATGAGTTATGAGGAAGATTAAAAGAGCTGAGCCTATACAGTTTAAGCAAAAGGCAATTAAGAAGAGATATGACTGAAGTGTTTAAAATTATGAAGGGAATTACTACAGTGGTTCGAGACTGGGACTTTAAAATTAGTTCATCAAGAACACAGGGACATAGTTGGAAACTTGTTATGGGTAAATTTCTCGCAAACATTAGGAAATTGTTTTTTACACAGAAAACTATAGACACATGGAATAAAGCTACCAAATAGTGTGGTTTAGGGACTTTAGGGACTTTCAAAACTAGACTTGATGTTATTTTGGAAGAATTAAGTAGATAGGGCTGGTAAGCTTTATTGGGCTGAATGGCTTGTTAGATTGTTCTAATGTTCTAATGTAATCTGGTTACATATTGAAAATTTGGCAGAGGAAACAGAAAAAAGATTTGGGGCTACAGGAGGGGACACCCCGTTTAATGTGCATAATGAAAAATTACATAAGTCTAGTATTTAGAAGGTTATAATGCCTTCTGCTGTCAAAAAGCTCCAGATAATAGACGATGTATCTTCTCCTGAAGCTGGTCTGTCAATGAACAGTGACGTCCGTTGAGGCTGTAGGTTATATAGGGGCTGAGGTGGAAGAGGCAGGCTAGCAAATTCTCTAAAGGAAACAGAAACTGGCATAGTGGTTGTGTCACAGAGTTCTTTCAGCTCATGCCTTGATTATCTCGGAGTGAAGTGCTGGAGTTTTAGAGTGGAAATAATAGATCGTTATTTGGAACACATCTATTATTTCCACTCTGAAACTCCAGTATTTCACTGCCAGATAATCAAGACATGAGCTCGAGAACTTTGTGCACATTCTGCGGCAGTGGGGGGATGGAATAGTAGGCTGCTTGCTGCTTGTCTTTATCAGCACATTTACAGGACAAAAGACGCTGATGAAGAGGTGCGATGGGATTTAAGGTGGGCCGGATCTACGAATTTTTTCATAGGCTCTGATAATTCTACTGTTAACCAAGGTGAGGGAGGTGAGGGCATCAGGAGGGAGATGAAATGACACTTCTGTTTAGAAATGGTGACATCCCTCTCTTTTAGGAGTATTCACAGTAAACACACACACACTTCTGCCAGGGTCATCTTATTGTTGGTAACTAATCATAATGTTTATTCATTATATTAGATCCCATAAAAATATGTTGTGTCCTTTGTAAGTGCCTTTGTTCTGTTGAACTGAATACTCCCATCTGCAGAAGAAAACAACAGATTGGTCTGATTTGTGTTCCAGTGTCATTCTTCACTTGCACCACCTCAAGGGGACGCTAACAGATTCATTGTCATCTTTACAGACATTAGAGTGCCCTTTTGTGTTATCTCCACTATGACTGGCATTCAACTCAGATGTCAGGATTGTACTGAGCTCTGCAGAATCCTGTGATGGAAAAGCCAGATTCAGAATTCGGAAGGATATTTATTACATAGTATAAAAAATGAACCAGTATATAACAATAATCATCATACAGTACATTTAAATTGTGCAGCTGATAACATTGAAGTAAAATATGTCCATATAGCTTAAAACTGTACTAGTCATACCACTACCAGAATCTTTACTAAAGGCATTTACTCCATAACAAGGTTTTTGTAGCATAAAATCAATTTTATGGTTCAATGAATGTCACAAATAGAGTGCAAAAATTAGAAAGCATATAGAGAAATCAAGAAAAAAAATACTCCAACTTATATTATCTAGTAAGAGAGAAAGGTAAGGGGGTCATCAGGGTTCAAGAGAGATATGTTACAAAGTTAAAAATGAGTTCAGAGACAAGGCTCACCAAAAAGCATTAAAGATAAATGAAATAAAGCATTTCTAGGAGTTTCTTTTCTGCATTGTGCAGCTTTAATGTTACAAAAACATTGCCATTTGTCCTGTGTGCTGTGGTAAACCTTTTATTTTACGATGCCTAAAGATTACATTTAGCTTTAACATGATTATTGTTTGCTGGGATAATCGCCACACAACCCTGCTCTGGACAAGCGGGCCAGGAAGATGGAAGGATGGATGGATTATCATTATTAAAATTTTAACTACTGCATTTATTTCTCAGATTTTATGTTTTATTGTTACTTATATCTACAATATAATCAGGGAGCACATAAGTGGTGCGCAGGGGTTCATGCGCTATCAGAATAAACAATGTGCGCCAGATCTAATGTTGTAATGCACGTTTGCGTACCTAAGATTTTAGGAAAGATATGTGCTAAACATTGGACTGCAGTATGAGCCACTGCTTTTATAACTTTCTTCATTCATCAAAAAGTCCAAGAAGCAAGCTCCATTACGCAATTACTTTGGTGTTCCTCCACCTCCAAAGAAACGCCAGACTGAACCTGAACCGCAAAAGAAGCGTGCGTTCCCAGAAAAATGGCTGCAGGAGGTCAGCTGGCTTCAAACGAATGACGCCCGCACTGAAATGTGGTGCAAACTATGCTGTGAAACTCCCACTGTGGTGGATAAAAACAGTGCCTTTTATACAGGTAATAAAAACTTCAATCATCCAGAGAGCCCCAGAAAGTAATGCAAGTGGTTGATAACATGCACAGCCTGGACCAGGGGCCCAGTGGTCCAATCGACAGATGGCAATAAAAGCTGACTAAAGAACAGCATCAAGCATTGAGTAACTTTTTTTGTTGGCCTTACACAAAGAGAAACATGCACGTGCTATGTGTTCATATGAGGAGGATATTCCGCTTCTCAAGAGGCTTGGAGTTAACGTCGGGACCGCTTATCATTATCGAGAAGGCGGGGGTCGTATCATGAAGTGCATTGCACAGGCAATAATTTCAGATTTGAGTGAAAAACTGAAATCAGTTGAATTTTGGGGTGTCCTCTTCGATGGATCAGAAGATATAACAAAAATGGAGCAGGAAATTGTGTACATTGTTTCTGTGTCTATCAACGAACAATTCAGCTCAGATTTTCTTGGAATAATTAACCTGGGGGCCAATCGAACAGTACAGGACATAGAGGATGGACTTGTTCAACTGTTTCATACTTGTGGATTAGCAGAGTGGAAGATGAAGCTGGTCTCAGTATGCACTGATGGAGCCGCTGTCAATGTTAGAATTTACAACGGGGTTGTTCCAAAATTACGTCAAATGGTGGACATCGGGGATTCCCTTGTGCATATCCTGTGCACCACCCACACCCTGGAGAACTGCGCCAAGTCAGCTGATCGCATGGCCCCATACTGTGAGTCATTTAATCAATCCACTGTGAAGTTGCTAAGATTTTACTTACAGAAAGGGGGTGCAAAACAAATTGCACAACTAAAGCATATCTGCGAAGAGAAAGGCATTGCTTTTGTCAGATTTGGAAAGTTTAACAATATCAGATGGTCTGCATGGAGACAGGAGACTCTGTTGAAAATATGGAGAATGCTACCAGCCATTCAGATTCAAGTGGCAACAAGTGATGACAGCAGCCTAAAGCATATCTGCACAGAGCATTTTCGTTGTTTTCTAGCCAACATGTTTGATATTGGGAACATTTTACAGTTCACCTCCCTCAGGTTCCAGCAAGAGAATCTGACTATTAGTGAATGCAAAGATGAGCTTATGGTTGCTATTGGACAGCTGACACTACTGATGGACAGTGAGGGTAAGTACAGGAAGGAGACTGTGTCACATGCTGATGCTGACAGGGACAAGACTGATGTGTTGAGAGCTCTAATTCACGAGTTTGAAAGCAGATATGAATCCCTCAAATCATGTGATCACTTTTTGATTTTTGATCCTACAACTTGGCCTCTTGAAATGAAAGATCTCCACAGTTTTGGCAACACAATACTTAGTAACATCCTTGAGACATATGAGGCCAGCATGTCTGTTGACAGAGTCTCCACTTTAAGAGAGTGGATGCGTTTAAAGCAAGCAGGAAAACGTTTGGCAGCCTCCTCTGTGCATGACCTGGTGAATGTAGTGAAGACAAGCAATCCAGACAGTTCCTCCAGCATTCAGAAAGTCTTTCTGTTGTCCCTTGCACTGCCCTTGAGTAGTGCTGCATGTGAGAGGGGATTTTCATATCTGAATATAATAAAAAACAAGTACAGACCCTGCCTGTCAGACTCTCACCTCTCATCTCTAATATACATCCTGTTGTCTAAGTTCACAACAGAGACCTTTGACCCAAAGCCAGCTGTTGACTTGTGGATGCAAACAGCTAATCGCAGGCTGAATCAGGGAGAAAGGAGCAGGCCTAGTACATCTGCATCTTCTACGGTTTTTGAAATAGAGGAAGACAGTCAGGAGGGGAGTGATGATGATAATGATGATGACATAAGATAACTTATGTTTTTAAATTGCAGTAACTGTTGTCAGTGCTTAAAAAGCTGTCATTTCATTTGGTTTTCAGTGTTTGAAAAGCAGTCATTTCATTAGAAAGCTACATACTACGAGGCTTTAAAGAACAGATATTTTGTTGTACTGGTTTTATTCATTCTCAGTTGAAACTGAAGTACATGTGATGTCAGGTTATCCATGTATCCCTCTATTGTGTTCATCCTGTGAGGTGGGTCATGGAAAAAAATATTTAAAAAAAGTGAGGACAAAGCAACAACCCCAAGTTCTCCCCTGAGAACAAGATCAAATATGTTATGTGCACCCCTGTAACCATAATAGTTCAATATCACCAATATTGACCTCTCTGGGTAATTTTACATGTATACTATATATGTTTTCTGGCTCTTGCTTTCTCAATCCCTCTCTTACATATACACAAGGGTAAGTCAAGAATTAGCCACACTTTTGTGATAATTTTATTTGGGTTGGCTGTACAGCTTTGCTCACTCAAAAAAGTGTATTTGTGGTGATAAAGATTCATCCTTGATCAGTCAGCTTCTCTTGTTTTCTAGGCTTCTTTTCTGTTTGCACCTAAGAAGAGCCTCAAGCAGTGATCCACCTGATATGGCTGAAGGTGTACCAGAGCCAAAATCATTGTCGATTTGTCAAAATAATGGAATGGATTTCCTAAATGATGGGCTTCCCACTTCTTCTTCATGCTTAAAGCTTACCCAGCCAGTTCTGAAAATCTCAGTCCATTCGTACCACTCCACTGTGGTAAAACCCTGTCTCCATATTGTGCAGAAAGTCTTCTATGGATTTTCCTTTCTGCCTTATTTTCTTTCATACAGCACACACTGAGTATCCTTCTTCTTATTTCAAGTTCCCTGTCACTTTTCACATAACAGTTTCTACATTCTACAAATTGCTCCGGGGCATTGTACAATGGCTGACCCTGTGCTCTGAACTCCAAAGGTCATGCGAAAAGACAGTTTTCCCTCGGGGATTAATACAGTATACCAAATGCCAAAAAATAAACTTACTTTATCGCAACTATGGTTTGACTGTTTTATTCAACTTTCTGTTTTTTTTCCTAGCAGACAGTGGATGGATATCCTATTCAAATATAAAGTCATGGGATAGTATTAAAAATAATGTAACCTCATATTCTCAATTCCTCTAAATCCATTTCAGGGTTGCAAGGTGCCAACAGCATTGGGTGCAGCGCAAGAACCATCTTCAGAAAGAGCATTGGTGCATCGCAGGGACTATTAAAAATAGTAATAATTTAAAATGATTCATTTTAAAGAAGAGTTGTTTTTCCATACATTTCCTATATGATGAATATCTTTGGAAACATGACTTACCCTGCTCTCTTTCACTTATCTTCAAGACAGGATATTCTACTTTATAAACATATGACTTTCTTATGCTTCTGCTATATTGATCCTTCTCAATGGAGCTCAGTGAAGTCACTGAAGAAATGTGGATTAGACCTCTATTTAGAACATATGAAAGGTATAATAAATAGTGTTAAAAGTAAAGGTACATTGTTATTAGAATGCTATCACATACTCATTAATTAACAGCTAGCATGGGAAAAAAGAGGACTTGTGGGATTTCTTCATGTCTCTTTGAATAATAGCTTTCAAATTACATGATTAAGTACCTGATAACTAGTGAACACATATAAATAGTAAAAGTGATGCGGATTAATGTATTTCTTTTCATGAACAGATGGAAGTACATTCAGAACTAGAATGGTGATCTATTTGACGACCAAAGGTGGCCCTAAAACTGAGGAAAAATTAAGCAATGCTGGCATCATTGGCAGTTCGCTTATTGTGAGTGAAACAAAGTGTGTCAGACAGTGGTATCATTTGTTTTAAACTATTATAGCTGTGAATTTTTAAATTCTTTTCTAAGATTATAGCTGCAAATTAGGCACTAGAGTACTTATTAACATAAGAAAGGCTGCTTATAACAAAGAGTTTATCATACCTGTGCTGTCATTTGTCCATATCAGAGATTCAAATACACCACTCCACTCATACCTTTTCTGTATGTTGCTAAACCATACATCCATATTTTAAAATGCCCTGGTTTCAAGGTAACATGAAGTTAGAATCTATCTTGGCAAAGCTGGGTGCAAGAAAGTAACACTGGGCAATGAAGATTTTGCTTCCTGAATGCTTTTGGGTGCATCTTATGGCTTTTTGCCTGCTTATGATAAAAATCATCTTTCAAATTTCCAATTACATTCTATTTTATTTCATTTGCCATATTTTGTATTTCCAGGGCGGCACGGTGGCGCAGTGGTAGCGCTGCTGCCTCGCAGTTAGGAGAGCTGGGTTCGCTTCCCGGGTCCTCCCTGCGTGGAGTTTGCATGTTCTCCCTGTGTCTGCGTGGGTTTCCTCCGGGTACTCCGGTTTCCTCCCACCTCCAAAGACATGCAGGTTAGGTGGATTGGCAATTCTAAAGACCCTAATGTGTGCTTGGTGTGTGTGTCCTGCGGTGGGTTGGCGCCCTGCCTGGGATTGGTTCCTGCCTTGCGCCCTGTGTTGGCTGGGAATGGCCCCAGCAGAACCCCTGTGACCTTGTGTTCGGATTCAACGGGTTGGAAAATGGATGGATATTTTGTATTTCCTTTCATATTTTAAGTCTACCAATATATTGCTGTTTTGTTTAGTCCAGGCACGGTTTTGGGTTGTGAGCATGACCTAACAACAATGACGTCTTTTGTTATTTTTCACTGTTACGCCTGAAAGCTGTCTTCTTAACACAACGGCTGTGTCCAGCCTTCAATACCCATTGGCTATGAAGTATACATGAAAGAAATATACGAAAGCATGGAGCTGCTATTAAAACATATACAGTACAATAACTACAACTGGAACATTTGTGATGATCTAAAAGTGATAGCACTGCCACTACAAACGCAGTTCAGATATACCAAGAACTGCGACTGGGACAGCCATGTTAAACAACAACAACAATATTTATTTATATAGCACAATTTCATACAAATGATGTAGCTCAAAGTGCTTTACAGGATGAAGAAAGAGAAAAAAGACAAAATATAAAATAAAATTAGGCAATACTAATTAACATAGAATAAAAGTAAGGTCCGATGGCCAGGGAGGACGGTAAAATCAAAAAGAACATTACGTTAAGAACTGGCTGCTCCATAAGCATTTTGTTTCAGGGCAGAAAAGTCTGGTACATAAATGTCTTGTTGACTCAACTAGATATTTTTGCCTGCTTTTCATATAGAATTTGGACTGATGAAAGATTTTATGAAAGTGATGAGCAAGGAAGGTTAAGGGGTTTCAATATTTAAGACAGATGTTTCCACGATTAACTGATGCCAATATTAAGAAAGGCATATCAGTTATGTCATCAATGACAAGCAGTTTGAAGATCTACTAGTGGGGCTGGAGGAACTGAAAAGGACGTTGTTAAGAATTTTCTTGACAACTACACTGCACAATCTATGTCTAGCTGGTTGAGAACATGCTTCAAGCATACAAAACTATGAAGTGCAACATGTCAACTAGCGGTTCATTTTCTGCATTCACACCTGGACTTCTTCCCTGCTAATTTCGGTGCAGTCAGATGAACACGGTGGAAAGTTTCACCAACAGAAAAGTAGTATCAAGGCAAATGGAATCCATTAGAGATAATCAGCTATTGTTAGATATTGAAATCAGAAGCTTGAAATGGTGAGTACAAATGAAAAGAAGCAGCAAAGCATTTTTAGCTGAGTTGAATGAATGCAAGCCGTCAACATCATTAAGCGATTAAACATAATAAATTCCTAAAAAGTTAATTTGATATGTCTCCAAAGACGCTAATGATATAGCCAATCTGAAATTATGCGTGTGTTTAGTGGAAGCCATCTAACATAATCACCAAAAAATGTTTCAGAAAGCAGTGAATGATTTTTTTTTTACTTTGGTTATATTCTTGAATAAAAGTGCACGTATTTATTTGATATTTAGACTAAAGTATTCACACATTAAGCACTTCATCATTATTAGTTTAACATGGAAAAAGTTTCTCTTTCAGGTATGTGTTCAGCATTTCTTGCCTCACATTTCCTCTCATCCTACACTTACACAGATCGTTGTAGACACGAAACACAGGTGAAATGTATGTATTCCAAATAACGATACATTATTTACCCTATATAACTCTAGGCACCTCACACCCAGGTAAACACATTTGCGCAATGAGAATTTTGTGACTTACTTCAGCTCTGTCGGGGGGGTGGGGCTTGGACATCAGGCTGCTTACTGCTTGTGCTGATCGACACATTTGCAAAACAAAAGGCACTGATAGAAAGGTGCGAAGGAATTTAAGGTGGCCCAGGATTACACTTTTTTTGTAGGCTTTAGGGGTTCTAGTGTTAAATGTTACATCGCATAGATGTTGAGGCCCACAGTAGGATGCAATAATATATATTACGTTAAAAAAGTAGTATATAATATGATTAAAATAGGTAAAGTATTTTTAAACAATATTCAAGCAACCTAAAAAAAAGAAACAGGTTTCTACGTTTGCGTCATTGTTCCAGTGTCTTTGATTTGGGCTAGTCACAATCTTTGTGGAGTTTTTCATATGAGCTGATCACTTTAAAAATGTTTTGCTATTAAAAGAAGTTTTAATTAGGAAAAGTAGTCATGTGAATATATGTTTATATTACTTTGAAACATTTATGTGTAGTTACCTTGCATTATGTTTCTAGAGAATAGTGATTATTATGTCTCTCAGTCTTGCAGATTCACTCTATACAACATTCGAGGTATCAGACTATATCTGACAGAGGGTGCCACACAATTCCTGGCCCAAGCTTTTGGTCTTGTCATGTTGGACTACTGCAAGTGTCATCAATCCACTGCAGATAATTCAAAATGCAGTGGCATGTCTGGTGTTCCACTCTTTTCAGATCATTACAATGTTGTCCTGTAGCAGCAGACATTAAGTTCAAATCCATGATGCTTGACTGCAGAGTAGTCAGTGGGTCAGCACCTATATGTATGGAAACCTGTGAGGTCCTATTGCCCTTCTTGACCACCCGAGTCCACTGAACAGCACCGGCTGATGACACCTCTGCGTGGCATCAAATCTCAATCCAGACTCTTTTCACGTGCACATTCTAGTTGGTGGAAAACCCTGTCAATTTTCTTTTATATAGATAGATAGATACTTTATTAATCCCAAGGGGAAATTCACATACTTCTGCAGCAGCACACTGATAAAAAACAATATTAAATTAAAGAGTGTTAAAAATGCAGGTAAAACAGACAATAACTTTTTATAATGTTAAAGTTTAGATATTTATAGGTCTGCACCCTCTGCACACAGTCACCTCTGATGATCACAGGGTCCAGGAGGGGCCTGGGCCTTCTAAAATCCACCACAAGCTCCTTGGTTTTTCTGGTGTTCAGGTGTAAGTTGTTTGAGTTGCACCATTTAACAAAGTCCTTGATTAGGTTCCTATACTCCTCCTCCTGCCCACTCCTGATGCAGCCCACGATAGCAGTGTCGTCAGCGAACTTTTGCACGTGGCAGGACTCCGAGTTGTATTGGAAGTCCGATGTATATAGGCTGAACAGGACCAGAGAAAGTACAGTACCCTGCGGCACTCCTGTGTTGCTGACCACAATGTTAGACCTGCAGTTCCAGAGACACACATACTGAGGTCTGTCTGTGTGATAGTCCATGATCCATGCCACCAGGTATGAATCTACTCCCATCTCTGTCAGCTTGTCCCTAAGGAGCAGAGGTTGGATGGTGTTGAAGGTGCCAGAGAAGTCCAGAAACATAATTCTTACAGCACCACTGCCTCTGTCCAAGTGGGAGAGGGATCAGTGTAGCATATAGATGATGGCATCCTCCGCTCCCAGCTTCTCCTGGTGTGCGAACTGTTGGGTTTCTTCAATGTGCTTAAGAAGTGTCTGAAGACTCTTGTTCAGTGAATTTCTGTCTAATTTATAAGGAAGTGTGACCAGCTTGTATTTTGTTCAGAGCTCTTCACTTGTGATGATTAATTTTGTAACTTTGTCCTAAAACATTTGTTCCAAAACAGTCCCCCAGATAGACAGTTACTCAATTACGCTGGCCTTTTTTCTAAGTCATTTTGGATAAAAGTGCATCCTAGGTGAAAAAATGTAAATTTAAATGTGAATTTTATTTTCAGCAACTGTTCTAGTTCTATTACTATACCACAAAGAAGACATGCCTATTATTCTTTTAAATCCTACAAACATTATGGTTGCTCATTTGTATTGCTATCCTAAGATTTTTTTTTAATTCACAATCCATGATTGTTACATTGTAGAGCTACACAAATGTTTAATATCTCAACATCATCATCCATTTGACATATCACAAGATTCTCATTAACCTTCTTTAACATATTCTTTGAATGAGGCAGGGTCGGCACTGTGTGACCGCAGTTATAATTGAGTTGCTCAACATGTCTGTTACACTTGGAAGAATTGTTAAGGGTTTGATACTGACCTGAAACTCTATATGCAATTGGCTGCAAGTCTATTAACAATGGGTAAATATAAAAGTTGAAATCAAATGAAATCTGTCATAAATTCTAAGTACTGAATATTTAGCAAGTGATACACTTTACCAAGAATTGTCCATTTTTTTGATAGATAGATAGATAGATAGATAGATAGATAGATAGATAGATAGATAGATAGATAGATAGATAGATAGATAGAGCTTTATTTCTGCTAAGGGGAAATTTACAATTTTACAGAATCTCAAGAAATACTATAACAAGCAAATACAAGCCCCCTAAAACACACATAAGAACTAAATCAATGAACAATAACCTCTGATTTGACTAATAATAAAGGAACAGTCCCAGTGACCCAAGACCAGGCCTTTAATGACCTCTTGGGCGCACCTATTAGCAGTGTGTCTGTCTGTCTGCAGAGAGAGTGTCTGCCTGGTTGAGAGGTTTACTTACCTCAGCAATGACATTCTTGTCTCTGGTGACTCTTCCTGTGAAGTTAATAGATGGATTGGGAGAGAATGGGGGGGGTTATGAGGTTGCTGGAAAGGAGTGTGTTGCAATATCCCAACAGATAGTCCATTATCCAGGACACCATAGGCTCATCCACCTGCATATCTCTCAGCGTACCCTTTAACCGGGATGGATGGACTGTAAGTTAACACACTGGAGAAATCCAAAAACATAATCCTCACAATTCTGTCAGCTCTGTCCAGACAGGAATAAGCTCCTTTGTGGAGCATTAAAATAATGGCATCTTCCACTCCAATCTTTATCTGATAGGCGAACTGCAGCTGGTCCAAGTGGCTTTTCTCAAGAGGACTCCTACAGTCCATGACCAGCCTTTTGAAGGTCTTTATAATGTGGGGGCATGAGGACCACTGAGCTGTAGTCATTAGGAGAAAAGATGCCTGTCTTCTTTGGAAAAGGAACAATATAGGATGTTTTAAAGCAGCAGTGGCACTTTGTTTAGCCTTAGTGACAGACTGAACTGACACAGTACAGGCCTTGAGTATTCATGGATTAACACCATCCAGTCTCACAGCTTTCCTGTGTGTAGCCTCCTCAGTTGTCTCCTCACTTAGTCATCAGCTATGGACAGCCTATACTGTTCGTCCGAAGTGGACTCTTCATTGACCATACCAGCTGAAGCTGTAGGAAACAACTAAAATAAACTGGCTCTGTTAGTTTTGCTCTATTTTGCTGTTTGTTAAGCCATTTTTTTCAGTATATGATACTATATACAGTATCTTGCAAAGTTTCTCATTACTTCTCTCTTCAATGATTTTGTTCTGCATTTATTTGACTACTTGAATATTGTAGGAGGACAACTTTTTTGTTTCAGTTTTATTATTTTACTTACTCATATTTTGTATTTTCCCTTCACTGACTTAGATAATATTTTTTGGGTTAGCTTATACTGGAACTTTAAAGATGTACTTATTTATGGAAGTATTTCATTTGAGAACAGAGATGTGGAGTCATGGAATTCAACAATTATCATATCACTGTACACGACTTGACATGAAGGCCAAGTATTTTCTCCAGAAGCACGTTCAATTAAACTGTGAACAACTTCTGCTTTTCTTGATTGTTATGAAGCAGACAGTAACAAAATAATGGATATTGTAATAAGAGTTAACCCAGAAGGAAAGAAGGTATTCAAAAATAACATATCAAGGAACAGTCATCAAATTAATATGTTCAGGAGAAGTATATCCTACAACACTGACAGACCTATTTCAGTATTTCACTGATAAAGTGCCAGAAAAGATGTTATACAGCCATTCCAGTCTGGCCAAGTTTATGACAGTCAGAAAGAAATTGGCTGACTACCAACTATTGATTGGTGCCAAGTGAAAAGATACTGGGCAAGTCAAGGAGATGGAAACCAGTGTGGTGTTATTATAAGCTATATTGTTTAAGGGGAAAACTACAAATAGACTGAGGAAGGTACACCAGGGCAGATGGTGGTGGGGAGGTTTAGGGGGATTTGATTGGGAGAATGACTAAAACATGTGTACCTCAGAAAAAGAACTGACATCTACAAAGATCTGCCAAGAAAAGATGAAAGGCTTGGAGTCTGTACAAATGAGAAAGCATGTAGGAGTCACACTTATTGAGCTGCATGAGAAACCAAATGAGTGTCATGATTCATAGTTTTAAGCTTTCACAGTTTTATTTAAATTATTTACTTTCCTTATTTGCTGATTATATTCATCGTTAGTACGATGAGATCATTGCAGAGGTTTTTGGAAAGTTTTTATCTCAGGCTCTACCATTTTGCACAAATTTTGATTTGCCAAGGCAATAGTGTGTATAGCAGCAACATCCATTGCTGCCAGCCTTGTTGCCAATGTCACAACATACGTATGACATCTTCATGTAACCATTATAAAAAACACCATGGAAACTCAGGTATTTAAGCTTTTTTAAATTAATCTAAACAAATCGATATGTACAAATGTATTCTAGTGACTGAAATTAATTTTGCTGGTTTTGGTTCTGACAACAGTTCTGCCTGTTTCATTTCCTTAATATTCCTTTATTTTGTGTTTTTTTTGTGAGTTTTTTGGGTATGTTTGTTAATATAAATGCTTAGTTAATTTCTGTGTTTTATTTTTATTGTGTTTTTCTGTTTGTTAATCATTTTGAAATTCTGTTCTGGTCTATTTTTTTTTTTAAGTATAGGGAAAGTATTGTAATCATCCAAAAATTCGATTTCGAGATTTTGATGAATCCTGGTGTTTTAGATCTCCCTGAGTCCAAAAATACCATTTTTGGAATTATGTATTTGTGTCTGTCTGTGTGTGTGTGTGTGTGTGTGTGTGTGTGTGTGTAAACACAATAACTTGAGTACTCTTTCAGTTAGGTCAACCAAATTTTGCATACAAGTATTAAGTACAAAACGTAGATTTCTATCAACTTTTGAACCATTTCCGGTAACCGAAATTGGAATTTTTTTTATTCATGCAGCTGCAGAGTCTGATTTATTCAACTTTATTTTTATAATAATTGTTCAATATATTATTAATTTGCTTTGCTGTTGATGGTCCTTTAATTTACATAATATAAAAATATAATGATGGCCTTGCAGTTTACTCCTCAAATATCCATCCCCATATCTGAGTATAAGAGAAAGTCTAGGGGAGGCCACTCCTGATTTTTTGTTATTTATCCTGTTTTTGTATAATGAATCTGATGGAGATCTACATAAAGACCTTGTGTGTCATAATTTTTATGTCACTGAACACTTATTAAGCAAGTAAGAACTTTTTTTCTGAGATTTCTTTTTGCATTTTGGGGGATTTGAATATCAAGGAAAATCTGGTTCCTAGTAGATCCTTTTTAAAACCAACGCCCAACTGACAGGCACAGCCAAAGTTTCTTCTTTGGCTCAGGTCACTACTGGCACTGCAGGGTCCCAGAAGTGGACTACTCTGAGCCTCACTTCCTCATTTCCAGTTACCACTCCTTGGTTTTATGTGAGAGCCCCCTTCGAGCATCAGGTCACTCAAACTACCCCATGAAATGCTCAGCTGGAGTGACCCTCTTTAGTCCCTGAACTTCGGCCATATACTTCTCCTCGGGGCTCTCCTTCCAGCTGCCTGCCTCCTTTCCCCCACACCCTGGCACTGATCCTGCCTTTGTTCATCCTTCTTTTTCATTAAACTTCGTCTCGCATTGCTCCCTCTCTTTCTTCTTGATCTTTCATCGATCTCTCTCTTTCGTTCTGTTTCTGTCCCTCTATCTGCTGTGCAGGTTCCTTTCATATGGCGTGATTGGGCGCAGGTGTGATCTGCTGCTACATCTGAGGTATGAATGAGGCACCTGACTGATCCACTGACTTTTGCACGTGAATGCACGATCAGCCAAGCACTCCAATCATCCCCAGAGTAAAACGCGTTTGCGTGAACTTGCACCCACTTGGAGCCTGAACTTCCTGGGATGCAATTATTTATTTAAAAAGACTCTTTGCTACGGACCTCTCATCACAGTATCATATACAGAATGTCAAATATGACTAATAAGTCCAGTGTTACAGGAACATTTGGTTATTCAAGCTTTAATCCAGTACCCAATGTTATTTAATTGTGTGCACCTATTCATTTCAAGTAGGCACAGTGCAAGGATTGACAGTGTTTTAGGAATGTACCTTTTCTGCTTAGCTTCTACACTGAATTTTCTGGATGTATTAATAATATTCTAGCAAAAAATGTATACGTTTTGCACATTTTGAGCATATGCTTGGATAATGGACATGTGGATTACGCAACACAAGTTATATAAGATTTTTTTTTCTTGCCAATAAACATAACTGGTTACCATTAACTATCCATTTTATCATAAACTATGTTCTATCATTCCGCATAACACCTTAAGGTTAAAGATTTTTCTCTGCCACTACTTCAAAGTACATTGGGTAAGTAACATATAAAAGAATATAATTTTTCTGGATGGTTTATTCCTTTAAGAACTCTTTAATTCCCAGGGCTATAAGCACTTGGAATTCTGTTACTTGTGGGGATGCTGCCAAATTCTGAATTATTATTTTTTGCATACTGTAAAAGGTAACTATTGTTCTGTGTACAAATCTTGAATGTGTGTATACGAGATAAAACTGGTTGTCATTTTTTGTGCCTTGGCATATTTTCTTGGCCTTATGTTTTATACAGTCCTGATGCAAACACATTTCTGTCTGGGATAATAAAGTCCACCGATTCTATCTATCTGTATTGTAAATTGACTTTGTTTCCATGCATTCATTTTTAAACCTGATTTTCCATTGCAATAACATAGGGATGTAGACCGCAGCTCAGTAGCACTGGGCCCAATCACTGGACTGGATTCCATTCCATCACAGATTATGCTTACACCCATATTCACTCGCCCACTAGCGCTGGTGCTTAAGTAATTTCTTTGTTTGAAAAATATTTTGCAGTCCTGCACTTGATTTAGGTTTATGTACATTGTTGCATTGATAGGTTTCTTTTTAATGTTAAAGAGACTCCAGTTCTTCACTGTAGCTCCTCTGTGAAGTATCAGTAACAGGTACTATGGTGTGATGTACCGCATGTTAATGTCTGTTTGCTGTAAACCTTTCTTGGGACTAGCTAGACAACACATGCTTTGGAATATTTACTTCAAAACTAGCATTACATGCAAGAAAAATAAAGGATCCTCAGCTGCACAGCTTATCTCTTATAGTCGTATTCTCAGACATCATTTGGTGTTGCTTGTAATTGTAATTAATCTTTCCAGTCTTTTAGTTTCTGACGTGCTCTATTTATTCAGCAGGCCCATTATCAAGGTGACCCATGGCTCTAAAGATAGGTGTATAATTACTTGTCTGAGCTTCAGGCTAGACCCAGGAGTATCACGGGGGATATGCCAGGGGGCAAGTAAAATTTTAAGACTGCTCTCTCTCTCTGGCTCATTTTAATCTACAGAAGGATGTCTGCAATATGAAGTCAGAATGCTTTTTTAAATGCAGTTTTCTAGGTTCACACCTGCAGCATGTAGAATCATTACTGTCACTGATTTGTACACATTGGTGAACAGTGCCGTGTTCTTTGTGCAATAATTAAATGTCCTCTTTGGTTCACTATATCCTTCTTCTTTTCTCCTGTGAAACACTAGAATTCTTTAATATTATTCTGATCTTTCAATGAAGTATTCCACCATCCACACAGTTACAGTATATGCACTATACAGTGGATTCAGGAAGTATTCAGACCCCTCCACATTCTGCACACATTATTGTGCTGTAAATTTAATTTTAATTGGATACATTTACCATTTTTTCCATCAATCTATACTCAACAACCCATAATGACAAAGTGGAAACATGTTTTCTTAAAGTTTTTAAAATGTATTAAATACATAAAACTAACATTTCTCATTCATATAAGTAAGCAGACCCTTTTTTGTGGCACTTTGAATTGTTGTCAGATCCATCCTGTTTGCTTTAATTCTCCTTGAGATGAGTCCACAACTTGATTGTTTCGTGTCTTTAACCTTCTTTCCTTTTCATCATGGAAATAACCTTTAACCTTGTTTTCCTATGTAAATGCACACTGACACAGCCCCACAGTAACTCCATAGTTTATAAAGGCACACACTTTAGTATATAAAGTCCAACAAGTCACACTGCATCTCAGGACAAAAACAAAGCCATGAAGTACAAGGAACATTCAGTAGACAGCCTTCATCAAATTGTGGTGAGGCATAGATCAGGGCAAGGGGATAAAACCATTTTTAAAGGTGTGTGTGTGTTCCCAGGAGTACCGTGGCCTCAACAATTGTGAAATGCAAGAAGTTTGAAAGAAACATCTTCCTATAGTTGGATATCCAGCCAGACTGAGTAACCAGGCAAGTAGGGCCTTGGACAGTTAGGTGAGCAAGAACACAGTGGTCACTATAAAAGAGCCTCAGATTTCCTCTGCTGAGACGAGAGAACAGAATGTCAGATGGACAACATTGATGGTGGGATAGAGAGACTGAAGCCACTCTTGAGTAAAAGAATTATAACATTTAAAGGAAACTGAGAGCACGAGCAAAAACGTTCCCTGGTCTAATGAGACAAACACTGAACTCTTTGAGCAGAACTCCAACCGCTATGTGTGACAAAGATCAGATATTGCTCATTACCTGACCAATATCATTCCTATAGTTAAGCATGATGGCAGTATCATGCTATGGCGGGGACCTTCTTAGTGGCAGAAACAGGAAGACTGTTCAAAATTGAAGGAAGGTCGATAACAGCCAAATACAGAGAGAGAAGCTCTTGAAAACAACTTGCTCCACAGTACACATGACCTCAGACTGATGTGATGGTTTACCTTTCAGCATGATAATGACAGGAAGTATACAGTCAAGACAACACTGGAGTGACTTCAGGACAAGTGGCTGTCTTTGAGTAGCCCATTTACACCCAGACTGAAGATGTCCGTTTATGAGCATCTTCCATTCAGTCTAACGGTGCTTGAGAGGATTTGCCAAGGAAAATGGCATAAACTGTACAAGTCCAGGGATAGAAAGTTCGTACAGACTTAACCAAGAAAATTTAATGTTGTTAATTGTGAACAAGGGGGCTTCCACAAACCGCTGAATTAGTGGGTCAAAATAATTATATGAATGAAAGGTTTCAGTTTTTGATCTTTAATACATTTTCAAAACTTTCTGAAAATGTTTTCCCTTTGTCAGTATAGGCTGATGGACAAAAATGGTAAATCTGTCCATAATTAAATTTACAACACAATAAAGTGAGCAGAAAGTGAAAGGGCTGGAAAACTGAGGTCCACAGCCTTTGTCAGACATTATTCTCATGAATGTGCATGTACATTTTGACAAAAATGTATATAGAACGTGTGTGTGTCACACTGATCGATGTGCACTGATGCTATTTTAGGACCTGATGGAGAATGGACATTAAATGTGAACTGGGCAATTAGGGACTTAAAAAAAAATTAGAAAACTTGCATTATGGACGGGGTTATTGAGAGATTTTTCACTTTGGACAATGGGGATAGAAAGAGTGTGGTGGGTCATATCAATGAATGTTTCCATAACCCAAGAACATCTTTTGTAAGATAAAAAAAAATATATCAAATATACTCTGGCTGGTTGATTATTTCAATGCTGTGTTTTAGTAGTATGCTATCGCTGTCGTCACTGTTATTATTTTTCATATACAGTATTGTATATGCATATCAGAAGTGATGCTGCATTCATGTGTTGTAGGAAATTTCTAAGCAAGCAGATCCCATTTCACTGTGAGCTGAAAAACACTTTTTGACAAACAAACATGAAAGTAGCCCAGATTGGCAATATACCTGCATCTATCCATTTGTTTTCTGATCTTGCTTTCCCAAAATAGAATGTTAGAACAATCTGGATGAGAAGAGTCCATTCAGCCCAACAAACCTCACCATTCCATCCATCCATCCATTTTCCAACCCGCTGAATCCAAACACAGGGTCACGAGGGTCTGCTGGAGCCAATCCCAGCCAACACAGGGCACAAGGCAGGAACCAATCCCGGAAAGGGTGCCAACCCACCGCAGGACATACACAAACACACTAAGCACACACTAGAGCCAATTTAGAAATGCCAATCCACCTAACTTGCATGTCTTTGGACTGTGGGTGGAAACCGGAGCGCCCGGAAGAAACCCACACAGACACGGGGAGAACATGCAAACTCCACACAGGGAGGACCCGGGAAGAGAACCCGGGTCTCCTAACTGCGAGGCAGCAGCACTACCACTGCGCCACCGTGCCGCCCGCCCTCACCATTCCTATCCACTTAAATCTTCCAAAATAATATCAAGTCTAGCTTTGAAAGTCCTTAAGGTCCCACTATTTACCACACTACTTGGTCACTTATTCCATGTGTCTACTGTTCTCTGTGTACAGAAAAGCTTCCTAATGTTTGTATGAAATTTACCCTTAACAAGTTTGCAACTGTGTCCCCCATGTTCTTGATAAACTCATTTTAAATTAACAGTCTCAATTCACTGGGCTAATTCTCTTCATAATTTTAAACACTTTAATCGTATCTCCTCTTAATTTTCTTTTGCTTAAACTGAAAAGGTTCAGCTGTTTCCTCATAATTCATCGGGTTAAGGTAAAGCAGGGCCAGCATTAGGTCCAAGACCACACAACGGGCATAAGGGTAATAACTTTAACTGTGACATTAGTGATACAGTATTATAATAATAATTAACTTCTTTCCAGTTTCTTACAAGCACATTTATACAATATAAATCTATCAAGTGTTATATTTTACAAAGGTGCTATGTTGTAAATTATATCATTGAAGTTTACAAGAACACATTTACAAATTAATCTAATTAATAAAAACATGAATAAACATATAACTAAAGTTGCATAATGGTGCATTAGTTAACAGTGCTGCCTTTTAGCACCAGAGACCCAAGAACTATAGATTGCACAGTTCTTTTTCCCCCCAAAATAACTTTGAACTATATAATATGCCCTTAATCTAACAAATATTAAATAACTTTAATATTTATATATTATATGATTTTATCTGAAACAAATCATTTTAAGTATTATTTTTTGCTTACACATTATCTCTGAGTTTCTGCGATCGTTCATCAAGCTACAAAAATATTCCCATTTAATTGTTTATGGCAAACTCACAAATAACCTAAACAGTGAACGGCAAATTCACTAATCTGGATGGACATCTGTATTGTGTTTATTAATTCCTTTGCCTTTTTGTATTATGTTAATATTGGATGCTTTAGTTTTAGTTGGGGCGGCACGGTGGCGCAGTGGTAGCGCTGCTGCCTCGCAGTTAGGAGACCCGGGTTTGCTTCCCGGGTCCTCCCTGCATGGAGTTTGCATATTCTCCCCGTGTCTGCGTGAGTTTCCTCCCACAGTCCAAAAACATGCAGGTTAGGTGGATTGGCAATTCTAAATTGGCCTGTTTGTGTGTGTCCTGTGGTGGGTTGGCACCATGCCCGGAATTTGTTCCTGCCCTGTGTTGGCTGGGATTGGCTCCAGCAGACCCCTGTGACCCTGTGTTTGGATTCAGCGGGTTGGAAAATGGATGGATGGATGGATAGTTTTAGTTGTCCATCATGTCTCCTTAAAGTAGAGGCCAATTTGGCCTTTTCCCTTTTGCTTTGTTTTGTGTTGGATCACAGGTTTCACAGTTTCTATTTTCTCTATTTTTGTGGCCATTCTGAGCCTTTTATTATTTAAAATACTCAACCTCATTTTGTACTTTTGCAGGCCAAAGCTTGCGTGTGGAGGTTGGGGCCAGGCTGCCTGGAGTGAGGCCAAGTCCAGGGGGCCAGTCCTGAATTAAAAGCAGGTCTGGCCATGTTGTGTGTGTGTTTTTTAAGGCCTGCTTCCATTTTTGTTTGTTTCTTGATGATAGACATCATAGTAGGCAGAATATTATGGCAGCCAGTTATCTGCCTGCTTTAAAGTCACGACATGAGCCCAAATAAATACTTTTAGGATATCATACTCTATAGCATCAGTCATGATCAGGCAACTTTTATAAATCCCTGTTGATCTCAAAAAATAATTAGACATCATTTTACGGGTTTTAGAGGTCAAGGAATCTTGTGGTCTATTTTTGTGCTTGATAGTTTTTTAACGACTTTGAAAGTAAGTAAGAATCTCCTGCAATTTTAAGATTTTTTTTGGTCTGGTCACCTTTGCGTCACAATGTCTATCGTCTCAGTGTTTACCTTTCTGAAGTTTTTTTGTCTGTGGAGAAAAGAATGCAGGCAATGGAAGCAGCAGCTAAACGATAAAGGTCCCTTTTCATGTAATATTACAGGTTTTAGCTAAAGTTACTAGGGTTACCATGACAAGATCACGTCAAAGCCAGAAATAAATTGAACTGGTGGGAAAATCACTTTACCTGTGCCCTTAAACCTCTCATGACTATTTTTTTCCATGGCAGCTAACAAAACTTGTTTCTTCTACCCGTAGCTTCTAAATAGCACAGACTGCAGTATTTCCCTGCCCTGAGGAGTGAACGGGCCACATAGTACTCCACGCCTCATAGCCTTTGACTTATTGGAGGTCTTTTGCTGTCCCCCTTTTGGCAAGGTAAAAACTGATTTTAAATAAATGGCATGTTAGGCTATAAATAGTTAACACTCTTCTTTCTGAATGAATCACAAGACGTGACCCGTCATAGGCCTGTGATGTTGACCTCATCAGCAAATTTAATGATGGAGTTGAAAATATGTTTAGCCAAATAGTCAGAGGTGAGCAAGCAGTACAGATGGGGGAGTTGGGGTGGAGGATGTGCTGCTTCCAATCTCCAAATGCTGAGATCTGTTTGTTAGGAAGTGCAAAGTCCAGTTGCAGAGGGTGGTGCTCAGTCCTAAATTGAAGAATTTGGTTTTCAATTTTACATTAAATGCTGAACTCTAGCTTAGAAAACAGAACTCTGGTGTAACAGTGTTTATTATCCAATTCTGCTACCAAGATATTGTAAAGTGTAATGGTTGTGGCATCCTCTGTGGACAGGTTGTGATGATATGTAACCTGGAGATGATGGCGACTATCTATAATATTTGGTTCAAAGTATCTCTAAAAGCACTTTGTTATGAATTCAGTGAGTACCACCAATCTGCAGTCATTTAGATAGTCCACTTTTGTTTTCTTAGGCAGAGGGATGATAGTTGTTTTAAAGCTGTCAAGGACTTCTTCAAAATATTAAAGATGTCACTGAAAATGTCAGCTAATTGTTACAAATTTTTAAAACCTTTAAAGCCTTGAAGAATCTGATAAATTAATGTTTTTTCAAATTTCCTAATGATCTGAAGATCTGTGATGAACATTTATGGCCACCCCTGCCTAAAAGACTAACTCAAGGATATTTAAAGTAGACTTACAAGGAGAGTATCCCAGGGACTATACGCAAGTGTGTATGTGTTGTTGCATTTTCAATATAAATGAAATACAATTTCCTTGTTTATAATGCCCATCTTAGCAAGAATGTTATCATATGAAGTGTCTTTGTTTAGAATATTCACCATTAGGATGAAATAAAAAAAGAAAAAAAAACTTGAAAAAGGTCATGTCATGCTGTACATATAATGGAATTTTAAAATCCAGTATTAGTTATTTGTCTTTTAAATGGTACATGATGTGCTAATCCTAATGATCACATCCCATCGCATAAGTAAAAGCACGATTGACATCTGAATAAATGTCAATACCAAAATACCATGCAACTGCAGCTCAGCTCACTTTGTTGCTTTTTCTGTGCTTGTGTAAAATTAAAGGGTGATCTGCCAAATGCCTTTAGTGACATATGTCCTAGTATTTAAATGCCAGACTACTTTTAACTCAACATGCTATTTAATCTTCACAGCAAGCTTACAGGCTTCTAAAGCTCATAAAGTGGGTGTTAAAGAAATGCTGTCCATCATGTTCACCATACGCTGCTTTTTTGTTGCTCTTTTCATTGCCAGATACTGTGGGGAGATTGGGGGAGTAAAGGTTATGGCTTTTAAAGCAGCAGTAGGCTATTTTATATAATCTTCTCGTTGTGAACTACTAATATTGAAGAAGGAAAAATGAAGTATGCTTTGCTTTTTTAAAATGTGTTTTTAAAAATGTTTCAATAAAAATATAAATCTTCACAAAACTATGAATTTAACTCACTTTGGCTCCTGATATAAACGTTTATGTTTTCATTTATTGTACATTGGTGAAAACATACATTAGTTATAATAAATACTCAACACAGGATTAAACTAAGCATGTTTTAGACGTTGAAACCACTCACAAAAGAAAACTGTTCAACAATGATAAAACCAGTATTGATACCTCGGAGAACTTGCATCCTGATTGATTCTGGGCTGAGTTTGTAGAGCAGTGAAAAAAATAAAACAAATTTAAACATGTACAGTGAGAGATTAAATGAAGCAGTCATAACAGTAACAAATTATGCATCTCAAGTATCATCTTTTTATTATTTTTGCTAGCCATGTAGGTAACATAGAAGCTTACCCATAAAATACAGTAAACAGAGGTCATACCAAGCTTTTTTAATAGGAATTGTATCATTTTAGGAATTTTCTGTAATTGCACTTGTCATCTTATAAAACCACCTGGTACAGCAGTGAAATGTTGAAAAGGCATACTACCATTAAAAATTTGCATTCAAATCCCAGTCAAAGATTAGCAGCAACTACCAGGAGGTTCAAACCCCAATAAAGACTGTCATGCATGCATGCCCGAGGGTTATCTTCCAGGTTCACCTAAGGTATTGGGTACCATCCTGGGCTCCGTTTCTAATAGTCTTGTCTCCTTTATCTCTCACAGCCTGAGAAGCCCCGCCACTTCTACTCCCTGATATAAAAGCCAGACATCCTCAGAAGGTGGTGCCTCATTTGCAGCCGAGAGATCATCTGTCAGGAACAACTCCAGATCTGTAAATAGCAGAGATTGCTGCTAGAGGGCAAGAAACGCTCATTGCTTTTGTTTTTTTTAATTAAATAGGGTTTGCCCAAATGGCACCCCAACTATTTTAGGACTTGTTCCTCCTTCTCACTTGCCTCCTCTACAAGGTACAGCAACAATCTGTTTTTTAAATATAGATTTTTACCTGTTTTAAATTGTTCTACTTTATAAAAAGTTATAATATGATCTCGGTATTTTCAGAACGTTCACTTCAAAACATTTTTCAAACTAACCACAGCAAGTGATCTGCTAGCCATAAAATTCCCTACTAAATGAATTTAAACATTTTTAAAATAATTTGTTCAGTTAAATACAGACTTTATTTAAACTATATAAAAGCAAACTAAATGGAAGGAAAAGTGCAAAGTGAAATAAGGATTGGAGACCTCTGGGTTTATTACAGCAAAATTAATGGCAGCAAAAAGAACAGGAAAAAAAAAGTGATGGCCCCACTATCCAATATATAGTTGTCTAAATCTTGATATGGATTGCTTGTAGGGCAAGATCTGTGTCCTCTAGAGGCTGGTCCCAAAATGAATGCTGACATCAGGGTTTGACTCTTTTTATGTGGTGGGTGGGGCACAAAGGTGGAGTTTCTGGGCTTCTCCAAAGGTTAGGTCACTTCTCCTCCCATGCCTGTTCTTCAGCTCTATGGAGAGAAGAGAACATATGAACAACCAAGCTACCTTGCACTCTCAAATCAGGTTCCTTACATTTGCATTGCTCTGAAGGCACTCCGCTAGCCTATAGGCTGTACACCTAGCTAATATTATGAGTATTTGTTTTTTGACTGGCTGATGTTGAAAAGAAAAAAGTGCACCAAAAACAACTGAAATAAATTGTCAGGTCAGTGTAGTTGTGAAAGCTGTTTCTGATGCAGCATATGTGGACTGCTTACGTGACGGTTGAGAGGTGCAAGGAATGGGAGTGAGGCAGTGGTAACCAAGACACATCAAACGAAGTTATGGTCAGTCAAGACACCCCTATGAGTGTGCTGTACAGAGTGTGGAAAGCAGAATAGTTCCAAACAAGATACTCATTTATGCATGCAAGTATACAATGATTAGCCACAACATTAAAACCATCATTAATATTGTGTAGGTCCCCCTTGTGCTGCCAAAACAGCTTTGACCTGTTAAGACATGGGCTCCATAAGATTTCTGAAGGTGTCCTGTGGTATCCAGCACCAAGATGATAGCAGCCTATCCTTTAAGTCCTATAAGTTGTTAGGTGAGCCCTATGCAAAAAGAAGTGGTAAATATGGTTTGCAAAGCAACAATTACATTGTTTTTAATCAAAACTTTTATAACACAGTGTGTGCAGGTGCGCTGCAGTAGTACAAAATTCAGTTTTGCATGAGACACAGCTATGGACATTTTTTCTTCTTATGCTTTCCCGTAGAAGCCTTAACAGTTCTTTATAATTTACTGATTCAGAAATGCACACTCAATCAATTCGGCATGATGCCACTTGCCAGACTGATTAACCAGACTGGGGTATGAGAGACTCTAGTAAATTAAACATCAATTTTAAGATGAGGTTTACGGTAGTCTACTTTAATGACAAAATAAACAACAAAATAAAAGTTCAAATTTCGAGATTAAAGACATGAGAAGGCAGATGGGCTGAAATCAAACCCCACTGCAACTAGCACGTAGCACGTTAAATGCTTCCTATTCTAAGTGTTCCTCAACCCATTCATTAATAGCTACATGCTTCTTAAATGCACTTTCTCTTACGCCGACAGGAGCGCGCAGGCAGTGATTGCTACTCATAATGTGACACATGATATTACAGCTTTCTGAACATTTTAGAATACTAAGATGTAAACTTGATATCATTTTCACAATGAAATTCTTTAAGGCTTAATCATGTGGGGGCATGGTTACCCTGCTGTGCCAGGCTCAGCAGGCATTGACCGTGAGGCAGGAACAATCACAGGACGGGGCACCTGCTCATTGCAGGGTGAATATGAGCACACACATACACTAGAAGTGTCAATTTAGCATCACCAAATCCCCCATCCTGCATTTCTTTAGAAGTCAATATTTTGAATTTTATCTCAACATAGACCTTTTTTTCTTCACTGTGTCCCTATTTTTTATCCTCTCTGTGATCGTATTACCCTTCCGTATGACACACAGATGGTGGGCTGCGACTTTTTGATATCTGACCTCATTTTTTTTTTATTTTGGGCACTGTGTGACTTTCTGAACTTGAACTTTTGGGCATTTTCACCATGCTGTACCACACCATCAATTTTCTTTTGTTCTTAATACCACTGTTTAAGCCACCAAATAGTACGTTTTTCCTTGCCTCCACTTCGCTGAGGAGGACCTCCAGTTAACATTTGCTGAAATTCTTCTTTTTTTACACATACTTTTGCCATTGTCTTTTAACAAAACACTGAATGGAATGGGACATTTATACTGATTTACATATTCAAGTAGGCAAAATTCTAGGAGGAGTTGGGGTGGGGCTGTAGGTGCATGCATGAGTGTTAAAATTCACGTTGATTGGGATTTTTAAAGGTAAAGTGTGTAGAACTCTGCTTATGTACAGTTTTATGCATCTGAATTTTTTGTGTGTATGCACATTTCTAGTTTTACCTGTGTGCCATGTTTTAGTGTGAATTCCAGGCCTGGCATTATACATGAGGTCCCAAGTTACCAAGCACACCATTACTTCTCTGAGGTCTACCTTCAAGAGATGTTGGACTGGTTGATAAATTTCAAATTAAGTGAACTGTCTTACCCACTTATATATATATATACACTAGCAAAATACCCGCGCTTCGCAGCGGCGAAGTACTGCCTTAAAATAACATTTTTATCAAGAAGAAAAGTAAACCTTTTTAAACTGAGGGAAAATATACCAATAATTATTTGTTAAGGATCTCTTTGTATGCCACGTTGTCATTTCGGCCCTCCGGTTGTAATATGACCAAGCTGTGCGCTGAGCTTACTCTTGAGCATGCAACGTACAGTTGGCCATGTGAAAAGCAATTTTGCCTCAAATCTCACAGCTTGGATTGCTGCTGTCACAATCGGTTTGAGTTTCATGGTTTGTTTCAATTACATTAGTATTTGCAGGACTTGTTGTGTTGAAGTAACATTCGGCATCTATCAAGCATTGTAAGCATACAACCGGTTTCATCGATAACTTTGCATCCAGCTGTTGAGAGTTTAAACATTCATAAACATCAAAGTGTCCACTACTCAAATTGTCACCTGTGAATCTAAGATGTTTAAGAGGCATTGGCAGTTGTCCAAAGGTGTAAAATATTTGCCCATTTCGGTACACTTGAAAGCGACAACCGAACAATTCAGCAGCAGCCATCAACTCACATGCAGAACCATAGGTGAAGGGCTTAAGCATTTCACTCTTATAGTGCTCCTGTGTAGTATAATTATCTCCTGTACCGTCATCAGCCCACACCTTGAACCTGTCCCAGTCATTCAATACATAAGACACAATGTTCCTCCGGATATCAAGAGTGAGCCTGACATGGCCGTGCAATATGTAACAAAGAGAATGGAAAAGGCAGGCGCCATCTTCGGGCATGGAAACCACTCAGTAAGTGACAGTTCTTTGATCGATGGTGATCACCACGATAGACATGTTAATGGGGGTACAGTTGGAATGATAAAGGAAATGGGTACCTGAACAATGTAAACTAAGTCTAAAATACCTATACAATAACTATAATCATAATAAACGAACAATAAAACAGCGGAGAAGCTGTGGATTAAATAAAAAGGCTGTGGTTATCAGCAGGGAGACGTGAATACCGTGGCAAAGCAAGGAAGGGAATGAAGAGACCGGAGCGATGGATAGCCTTATAAAGGCAGACAGCCAACAACGTGGGAGGCATGGAGATGGGGGACCCAACGCCGCCTCACACGGCAACCGAGCTGCAGGCTATGGACATATATATGTACGTAAGTAGGATTCAGTTAGCGTTGGGAACCCGCGTACCAAATTTTTTGAAGATGGGCCCATAGGTAACAAAGACCATTGGAAAGTTCAATATGGCGGCCGACAGTGGCATCATACCAGGGCAGGGAAGCCGCCTACCAAATTTCATGAAGATGGGGCCATAAATTAGAAAGTTTAACATGGCGGACTTTGTCGACCGTTATCGCCGTTATGCGTAGAATTTCTAAATGAAACCTGCTTAACTTTTGTAAGTAAGCTGTAAGGAATGAGCCTGCCATATTTCAGCCTTCTACCTACACAGGAAGTTGGAGAATTAGTGACGTTGGAAAGTTCAATATGGCGGCCGACATTAGCATCATGCCACCGAAATATGTATGTACATTGGTTTCAGTTAGCGCAGGGAAGTCGCCTACCAAATTTCGGGAAGATGGGGCCATAAATAAGAAAGTTTAACAAGGCAGACGTTGTTGATCATTATGACCGTTACGTGTAGAATTTCGAAATGAAACCTGCTTTACTTTTGTAAGTAAGCTGTAAGGAATGAGCCTGCCAAATTTCAGCCTTCTACCTACACGGGAAGTTGGAGAATTAGTGATGAGTGAGTGAGTCAGTCAGTCAGTGAGGGCTTTGCCTTTTATTAGTATACTAGCAAAATACCCGCGCTTCGCAGCGGC
>JANRMT010062841.1:26369721-26393296 GCA_026402145.1 Polypterus bichir lapradei | reverse complement strand
TATTATATTATATTATATTATATTATATTATATTATATTATATTATATTATATTATATTATATTATTTACCATTGGTTTGAACTATATCATAAAATCTCCATAAAAACATAACAGCAAAATGTTTTTTCAACCATTACTACAAAGTATGTACGTTTAAAGCAGTGGTTTTCAACCTTTTTTTGCCTCGGGACCCAGTTTTAGCTATATTTGGTCAGTGATGACCCTAGGCAACATTTTCCTTTGTAATACATAATAAAATTGTACATTGGTGAATTACGGTATTCTCTATTTTGTCGTCCTTGGTAGACATTGGCATACTCCTGTTACATCAGAGAGCTGGTCCATTTTAGTATAACAAACATAATGATACATGTATATAATAGCAAAGAATGGGGGGTTGGTCATGCTTGGTGTTTGGAGCGTTCAGATACAGCAAGAAGAGAAACGCTGAAACAAACTTTTTTTTTCCATTTAATTTAAGCTGGTGAGCCATCATACTCTTAACTGGGTTACATGTAAATCCACTGTTATTCAATATTGTATAATAATACAATGTGAAAACTACTATGGGAGGTGAATATTTTTTGTTTCTCTTTATTAAATGCAAATTAGATTTTTAAACCAACAGTTAATCAAAAATTAAACATCATGGAATGGTTGTCATTAAGTGACAGGATATAAAATCAGTACACGCCTTTATCGTAAAATTGTACATATTAACTAGCAAGTCTCAAGCCTCTTGTTAAGATGCTAAAAGCAAACATTAGAAACGAGACAAAACAGGAAACTCAGCATATACAGTGTAAGATAATGAGACTGTGTCTGCGGTTTATAGATCTGTGACTTTATAAAACAACACTGACTTTATCTGGATGTCTCTGCTATGCAGTTTAGGTTAGGGTGTTTGATATGCAAAATCACACATAAAATGTTTTAGCCAGGAACAGTTTTGTAAAATAAATCCATCAGATATTTTTTCATCTTTCATATTTACTCATGAAAATGAAGCTTGCCTGATTAGGAGAAGATTTTGCATGTCTTTTTACACCTGACATTGATTCCTCATGATGACATTTAAATGACATCTGCATTACTTCAACTGTAGTATTTCCCTGCCCTCTGTCAGCTCTCATAAGATGAAGACAGCCTTTAAATGAAGTTAACTGAAGCTTTTAATAATTATTTTGCACAACAATGACATTTTGAAAACACATACTACTTATTGCAAATATTGGGATGTTCACCTCCAATGCTGTGGGATTCTTTAAACAAATCTGTCAAATAATTTCACACTCACATTTAATTAGTTCAAGATTCATAATTTCTTTCACTTAACATTAATTGAATTAAGATACAGTAAATACAAGTTACATGTGTTTGTGTTGAAAGATGTCTCATGAAGCTATTACAATATTTTATCGTACCATACAAGCTGTGGATCCATATGCTATTTTGTTCCATAGCATTGTTACAGACATTCCATCTGAATCAGGATTAAGCCAGATTGGACTATTGTTTCACAAATCTAGTTCACCAAGTTTTAATCCTGCATCTGGTTTATGTCTGTGAAGAGTTTGTCTGCCTGCTCCTGGTACTCTTGAAATCCTTTTAATAAACCATAAAGATAACATTTGAGTAGAATTTTGAAGGTCGATAAAGTTCTACTGTCTAGCATGCTACAAAGTACTGTAACTTATTTGATGACTGTTCTGTGTCAAGAAAGACATCTTTAATAATAAATAACAGTAATAATTATAATAATACATTTTGTTTATATAGTGCCTTTCTCATGCTTTGCAAAATTTACCCTTAACATGTTTCCATCTGAATGCATGATTGTCTCCGTGTGTGTGGATGCAAAGGACTGGTGCCCCTGTTTAGGGTTGCTTCCTGCCTTGCTGCCAGATGGTTTAAAAATTAATACATGTACTTATAGATATACAGATGTTCACACAGCATAGATAGTATAGCAGGAAGTACTACTGTTTCATTATTGTTGATCCAACATCATTAGTTCAAATACTGTGACTTTGCAATCTCCTTCAGTTTGTGTGGGTTTTCCTTTTAGTACTCCAGTTTGTATCCCACATCCTCAAAGATGTGCAGGTTAGGTTAATTGGTGACTTTAAAGTAAGTGTAAGTGGGAGGTGAGTGGGGCCTTGCTTGAATCCCATGGCCGATTCGAGCATTCTTTCTGATCATATGTATCCCTTTGTCGCCAATTTTTATCTATCTTCTACTGGCTATGTCTATTATGATAATGCACCATGTCACAAAGCACAAGTAGTCTCAAACTGCTTTCCAGTCACCAGCCCCGGCAAGAACACATTTGGGATGTGGTAGAACGGGGGATTCTCAGCATTCATGTGCAGCTGAAAAATCTGAAGAAATTGCCTAATACAATCATGTCAACATGGACGCGAAGCTCAAAGGAATGTTTCCAACATGTTCTATGATCCATAGTAATAATTTAATAATTTTATTTATAAGGCACTTTAGATTTGTAGTAAATCTCAAAGTGCTACATAAAAAAAAATTAACAAAGACAAATCAAGATAAAAACATAGATAAAACAACGATAATTAGTGGCATTCCTGTTAATATCCATCCATCCATCCATTATCCAACCCGCTGAATCCGAACACAGGGTCACGGGGGTCCACTGGAGCCAATCCCAGCCAACAGAGGGCACAAGGCAGGAACTAATCCCAGGCAGGGTGCCAACACACCGCAGTCCTGTTAATATGCTTTCCTAAATAGAAAAGTCTTTGGCTGTTTTTTAAAACAGCCCACAATCTGCTGTGTTCTCAGGTTCATGGGTAGGGCATTCCAGAGCCATGGAACAGCCACTGCAAAGGCTCGGTCACCCATTGTACGAAGTTTGGTCAGAGAGGGGCAAAGGCGGTAGGTATTTGCAGAACGGAGGTTTCTTGAAGTGGATTGTAATATAAGGAGTTCCTTAAGATATTGTGGAGCATTTCTGTGAATACACTGATTAGTGAGCAAACAGAGTTTGTATTCAATACGGAGGTGAATAGGGAGCCAATGAAGTGACCGAAGGATTAGTGAAATATGTTCATATTTCCGCACCCTCATCAGGATCTTTGCAGCACTATTTTAAATTTGTTGGAGCTTTTGAAGGCTCTTGTTAGGTATCCCAATGAGGAATGCATTACAATAATCCAGCCTGGAGGTGACAAAGGCACGAACCAGTTTTTCAGCATCACAAAGGGAGAGGCAAGGACGGATTTTGGCTATGTTTCAGAGATGAAGGAATGCAATTTTACAGAGGTGATGGATATGTGTATCAAATGATAGATGGGAGTCTAATTTGACAACCAAATTTTTAACAGAGAGGGAGAGGGTAATGGTATGACCAGAAAAGGAAATACAATTTACAGAGGAACGAAGTTGATGGGGGGTACCAATTAAAAGAGCTTTGGTTTTGGTGCTGTTCAGCTTAAGGAGTAGTATGAGTAATTCTGATACTAAAAGGAGGCCCTACCCAGTATTAGTATAGTGGACCTAAGAATTTGCTCAGTGAGAATATACGAGTATTGCATATTATGTATACATTTGCTGGTATTGTACCTCTTATTGCCAACTGTTCTGAGGATACATGTGGAGTGGTGGCTCTGAGGCAAGGGATCTGCACTGGCAATCGGAAGGTTACCGGTTCGAATCCTGTAAATGCCAAAAGGGACTCTGCTCTGTTGGGCCCTTAAGAAAGGCCCTTAACCTGCAATCGCTGAGCGCTTTGAGTAATGAGAAAAGCGCTATATAAATACAAAGAATTAGTATTGTTATGCAAGAAAGTGTTTCTTTGTACTACATACACATGATAATAAACTTGACTTAAAAACCTATGATGAGGCAAACAGACTTACCCGTAGACCAAAACTGTAATCCAATAGGACAATGAAATTGTTTTCTAATTCAGTTGAGAATAAACCTCTGTATGTTCCTGGTGTCTTCGATGAGATCTCTCTTTTAAAGTACAAAACCATTCTGACGCCTGATGGAAATTATAGTCCCCATGTTGGCACTGGATGTTGGGTTGCCCCCTCCCATTATAACCCCTCTCTTCAATATACCATATAGCTTATATTTTAAGTTAGACCAATGTCAACATGCATGCAAATTTTGAAAATGAAAAAATCATTTCTGCCATTTTTGCATAATTGGCAAACAGACAAATAAACAGACATCCAATCAGATTATAATTTTATTATAATTTTATTATAATTTTATTATAATTGATTACATCTTGCCTGAAGAAGGGGCCTGAGTTGCCTCGAAAGCTTGCATATTGTAATCTTTTTAGTTAGCCAATAAAAGGTGTCATTTTGCTTGGCTCTTCTTTATATAGACTAACAAATTCATGTGTAAGGGTTATGTTTAGGTTTCGGGTTATGAGAGTGTTCAGTTAGGAATAATTAGGTCTCAGAAAATCTTTATAGAATGTTTTGTTTCTCTTTTTGTAATGTTATTGGTTTTATAAATTATATTACAATAAATAAATTACAAATCAATACAAAAACCAATATTAGGGCAGCACAGTGGCGAAGTGTTAGTACTACGGCCTCGCAGTAAGGAGACCAAGGTTTGGGTCTCTGTGTGGAGTCTGACAGTTCTTCCTGTGTCTACAGTGGTTTCCTCCAGGTGCTATAATTTCCTCACACAGTCCAAAGACATGCAGGTTAGGTGAATTGGTGACACTAAATTGGTCTTAGTGTGTGTATGGTGTGTGTGTGCGTGTGCAGGCACCCTTTCTCTGGAGGTGACCCTGGTTTGGATTAAGTGGGTTGGAAAATGACGTGACAACCACTATAATGTTACATCTTATTCAAATCAACTTTGATTCTCCCAAGCTATCTAGAGAGTAAGAAATCAGAAGATGTAATATGTAGTTATCATTCAAAAACAAATCCTAAAGGTCAGCAAAGGTGCAGCACGATTAAATAAATATGTAGAACATTAACACATTTCTGCCAAATTCTAATGACAGCTGAACAGATCTTTATAAAGTGAATTAGATTTTTTCTTCTTGTTTTATGTACTTTATGGCACTCTTTCTTATTTTTTATTAATCATCCACTTGAATGAGATAAGGAGGCATACCAGCAATGTAGCGTAAATCACAACTACAGATTGTTCGCTAAGCAGCAACATCCCATCAGGTATTATTTTAAACAGAGCTTTTAGAGGGTTAGAGTTTATTGTGTATTCAAAACTCTTTTAAAAATAAGTGAAAATGTATTCTAATAAAGCCATATGCTGTTTTTTTCCCTCTGTGTACTTCAGTTTTCCTCCTACATCTTAATAATACCCTTGTTAGCTTAATTAGGAAGTCTAAAATGGATCAGTATGAGTTAGCTGTGAGACTTAGACTTCAACGAGGGTTGTTTCCTGCCTCGTGGTCAATTTTGCTGGAATCGGTTTCTATCTCCTCACCCCAATTTGCATTTTGTAGGTTAAATAATGGATGAATGGGTTTTACTGACTTCTGATTCCTGCCTCTATATCTACTAGAAGAACAGGGGATATAATTTCTTTAATGTCTTTCATAAGGTGTTTCTTAATTCATGTAATTAGCACAGCATAGTTAAAAAGCTTGCAATCACTTGAAAATGTGTGTTTTTTGTTAATAACCTCATGGTTATAGCTAATACATTATAAGCATGAAGAATAGTACCATTTCTATGCAAATATGTTCACTGTTGTTTCAGTCCTCAGTGTACATTCAAGAGTTACAAAGCCGGCAGCTTTGTCTAAGTATTTCTTTTGCCCTCTCTCCAGGGTCATCAGAAACAGACAGTTCGATGTGTCATAATGATATTAAGTAATGAATAGTGATTGGTATGAAATTATTTCACCCTGCATGCCATCAACCCATTATGTGTGGTTAATCAACAGCATATGACTGCCAGACGATACAAAAGCCCTTGCCAAAAAGATTTTAATTCATCAAAGTCTACACGAACCTCTTCCCAAAGTATTAACACACATTTGCATACTGCCGTGCAAGTGGAGAAGAGGTCTGCTTGAAAAGATTCATATATTCAAGACTGCCTGTCATGCACCACCTGGTTACTCATGTAATGAAACTGAGTTTAAACAGCAGAATATATTTTATTTATTATATCCACAGAATGTTAAAATTGCACTTTATGCAGAAGTGATCTGAAAGTGTCTGCATTTCTTTTTAAGGCATTTTTCTGGCATAGCTCATGTGAGACTTTGCAACATTGAAAGCCCTGCTGTTGTCATGTGACATTCACTTGTCCTTTGGGGCTATCCAGTCTGTAATTCTTTATACTGTATAATAGCACTGTGTGTGTGTGCACACTATGGTTTTGGCCCTCTTGGCAAGAATGACATAAAGAGGCAAAAAATATAAAAATAGAGATGATATTGAAGTATAAATATGGAGGAGCAAAGATGAAAGAAAAAGAAAAAAAATAAACATCTTAAGGAATAGTCTGTAGCCTCTTAAGTCCTAACTATACAGCAGGGGTCTGCAAAGTCCATCTTGAAGTGGCTGCCTCTACATCACGGTCCTTAAACCATTTTCGAGCAATCTGTGCAGTGTTCTCTAAGAGTTCTCCATGTCTTTCTCTCTCTCTTTGTGAATCTTCTTTTTGCTTAATCTGCAAGAAAAGCTACCATGTGAGAGTAGAATGATCATACGCATCTTGTTACTGCTTTCTGGACTGAATAAAGACTTAGCACATTAAAGTTGTATGATTCTCTGTATCACTATAACCTCACTGGTCCAATTTTTTTGAAACACTATATTAATGCTGGGTAGGGCATCACTTTGCTATTATAACAGCTTAAATTGTTCATTACGTGGACACCAGAAGATGTTGGAACCATTCATTTGAGTTTGTGGTCCATATTGATGTGATTTCTTTAATCAATGTCTGCAGATTTGTCAGCTGCACATATTTGCACTGAATCTCTTTTAACACATTCCAAAGCTGTTCTACCGAATTCAGATCCAGTCATTAGGAAGGCCACTGAAGAACACCGAACAAAACACTGTTATGTTCATGACACCAGTTTGAGACAACTTGTGCTTTGTTACAAGGTGCATACTATATATTCTCACTTTGCAAATTCTTAGGAAGACTATACTATTACTGGGTGAGGTCTCTTTTTGCTCTCAAAAGAGCCTCTGTTCTTCATACTATGGATTCTACAAGAACATTCCTTTGAGATTCTGGTCCATTTTGACATAATTGCATCATGCAATTTCTGCAGATTTGTCAGCTGCACATTCATGCTGTGAATCTCCCATTCAACCACATCCCAAAGATGTTCTATTGGATTAAGTTCATGTGACTGAGAAGGTCACTGAAGAACATTGAACTCATTTTCATGTTCATGAAACCAGTTTGAGATGACTTTTGCTTTGTGATATTGTGTATTACCATACTGGAAGTAGCCATTAGATTGTTCGGCAACAATACAGCTTGCAAATAGGCTTTGGCATTCAAGTGATGACTGACTGGTATTAACTGGAACAAAGTTTGCCAAGGAAACATTCACAACACCATTGCACTATCGCCACCAGCCTGGACTGTTGACACAATATTTAGTATACAAGATGTGACAATTTAATTCGCGGAATGGCCGCGTAGTGTCACCCGTGATGTAATTGTATCAAAATCCCATGAGTATTTGTGTTTGAACATGTTTGAACTAATACGTGCGTAAATTGCAAGCTGATAGAGCTAGTTGTTAGTTAGCTATTGGGAAGGTAATAGATATCTGCGTGTACACTTTGGCGTAAAAATGGGTGATCGAAATTTAGATCAACTTACAAGTACAGTATTAATATTAAATTTTGTGTTAAAATCAGCAAATGCGCTACTGAAATGTTACAACTGTTGTAAGTCGCATATGGTGAAGATGCTATGAAAAAGTCAAGTGTGTTTGAGTAGCATAAGAGGTTCAAAAATGGGTGAGAAGATGTGAAGGATGACCCCAGAAGCAGACAGCCAAAAACAACAATGAAGGACGTTAATATTGACAATAAGTTCCAGGCCTGCTTCCAGAAATAAGAATGCCTTTTAAGTCAGTGCCTAGATGAATAAGAGGAGTACCTTGAAGGCGAGAGTAGCCACTAGTGTACAGTTCCATGTGTATATTTTTTAAAGGTGCACTCCGGGAATTAAATTGTCACACCTTGTATGTGTATTTACATTAGCTGTGGCCTTAAAAAGTTTTGAGAAAAAAATAACCATTATTTGAGATTTACTCTAGTAACCTAGCATTGGGGTCCCAGGCCCCTTGGCCATGACTTAAACTCCATCCATCCTTGTAAAAGCTTTGATTGGAATTTAGTTGTAAAGAAATGAGATTTACTGCATATTTCAGTAAAATGCCTTCTTGAGTCTGCCTCTACACTGACTCATTGGCCCTCGGTTTTGACTTCAAGGTGTCAGGTGTTCTTAGGCATGGTTGAAGATATCCTGTTCATCACACTTTCATCACTGACATGTACACCAGCCTAGACGTTTTTGTACACCTCTAAGAAATATCTTGGTGCCATTCTTGCTATTCCTGCAAGTCTGATCTCAGTTTTTCTTTTGGCTAATCATAAAGGAGGCCATCATCCTGCTGATTATGCCACTGTGAAAATAATCAGCCTCAACACAAGAAAAAAGTTTGGGGCAGCCACCCATATATTGTCCCTGGCTGCAAGAGGGTATTTGAAAAATAGCACTCATGCGCACTGCTCGAGCTCCAAACTGAACTGCATTACTGTTGGGAATATGGCAGCATTAAAGGCCAGGACCGAAAGTGATATAACGGTACCAGATGTGACATTCTTATGGGTGCCGGAACTGGAAGTGATGTGCTTCTGGGTGCCGGAACTGGAAGTGATGCCTTCAGGGTTGAATCAGGCAGGTTTTCCCGTGTTTGGTTTGTAGAGGCAATAGAGGATGGTTTAGCGCACTCCTCCCCACTTGGTCCATACAACTTCCTCCTACTCACACGTGTGTGACAATATATACTCACCTCTTCAAGGTACCAAACTTTGTTCCATGATATGTAAATATTATTGTTAAGGGTATCTGTGTTATATCCTTTTAACATAATATTATTTTAACTTGTTTAGTGCAATTCCATATTATACCCTGTAAGAAGAAGAAAGCTAAAAGGAACATAATTGAACCAAATAGAAAATATCTATACAGACTGTACAAAAATAAACCCAGGATTAGCTATCATAACTGAAACACCGGAGGTGACAGCCACCCGAGTCTCATCACCATGCCACCCAAGCCACGGCTCTGTTCTCTGTTTTCTTATTTATCTTTACCTTTATCTTTTCTCATCCAGCCTGATCAAATCAGTATTGCAAGAGCACGGCTTTTTGCCTGCAAAGTGAATGATGCTGATTCAAAGTCTGAGTTCTATTGATTTTATGACATGCCAAAACATATTCAATCCTTGTATCACCTCTGCTGTTTAGAGACCTATATACTGTATAGGTTTTAATGAAATGTAGAAACCTTGACAGCTAACCCTGGCTCTTTATCTGAGAAAGAACAGCCTTGGAGTCCTAAAGATGCTGGTTTCGAGTATTTTACCACTGCCTGCATTCCTGCTTGATTGATTGGTGCAGGTGCTCTAAGAAATTTGGCTGTTTCTGTCTATGTAAAAGAATTTTTTTTAAGCAATAGTATTCCTATTTATATTGCTGAATATATTTAGAGCAGTAGTTTACAGGAAAAGAATGTGGTTTTGGAAAATGAATACAATGGATCCAAATCTGACCTGTTTTTTTTGTAACCTTTCAGTTATCAGTTACCAAGCCTACATTTGCTTCTTATATACATGTTTAAAACATTTATGAGCAGTGTTTTTCACCAGCTGCTACTGTACTATAAAACAGGGGTAGTTTCTTTTATATTTCTGTAAGTATAAATGTGTGGATAGCAGATTGTTCTTAGTGGTCACTGCAGATGCCTCAGGATCCCAGTGGATTATGCAGACATTGGATAATCTTTCTGTGTTTGTGTGTGTTTCTGGCATGTTGGAGCAAAACATATTTGTTTCGCTTCTGTATTCATGCTTGCTTTAATTGTGATTTTTTTTAAAAAATTACTTAAATATAAAAATATAAAGGATCATTGCTTGGACAAGTATTTTTTAACAGGTTTCCCCTTTTCAATCTGGGCATTGTTTGACATTTTGAACTTTAAAAAACTTTTGAGCATATGCAAGCTACAAGCCAGCCCTTTGAGTTTGGTGCAAGGCTGCCTGGGGTGAGGCCTGGTCAGTGGATGCAGACCTGCAGGAAAGGGCAGGTAGTGTTTTTGTTAGTTTTAAAGCCTGTAGGAAGCTGACAGGCTAAGATTCTTGTGTGTCCCTGGCTTGCTCACTGTCTGTATGTATTTTGCACCTATCATTTTGGATTTTCTCCAGTTTCTTTACACATTTCATAGATTTGTGGGCTTTGTTAAATTGTGATGCCAGCCTGAATAAATGTGCATTTTTTTAATCAAATAAACATTTTACTGGATTCAAATATCTTTATTTAGGGTTTTCTAGAGTAAATTCCTAGAGTATGAAAACAAAATTATTTTCTTCATAAAATTAGTTTTTCGCTATGTATAGTTTTCCAGTTTGATTAAGATTTTCTGTTATACTGTTTTTTTGTGGGTGCTGCCCATTGTGTGCTAGTGTTGCTAAGTACAGCAAACCACCACGTCTTGGCGACATAGTTAACATGTGATGACATCATCAATGTGATTGCATAAAGGTTAATATTTTCAAGGACACCTTGTCTAAGACTGGCTACAAAAATGTTCTTGTATGTTGGTGTTGTTATGTATTAACATTTGTTCCCTTTGACATCCCAGTTTTCTGCGAAGAGTTCTGACTGTTGATTTCAGTCCTTTGAGATAGGACTGACTTTTTGTTTAAACCTAAGCTTGTCTTTTGACTATACTTATCTTTTGGCACTTTACATTAAAAATATTACTGTTTCACTTTGAGTCAGTATATATTTGAGTCAGCATGGACTTCCGATTCTTGTTTGGCCCTTGTACTTTGGTTGTGTGATAGTTTGTCTCTGTCTAGTTTGTTGATTACCACATTTCTCGTCTAACATTATTCATCTCCTGCTTATATTTTACCTTTCTTACAACAATCCTCTAAGACTTGGTGTCACTTAACACCTGAACATTTTTCATTTTTTACTAAAAATCTCTTCCTATAACTGCTTCCTATAACTAGTGTGAATGTGTGTGAGAGTCACCCAATACTGTCAATATAGGAGCCATATACCTGTGACCCCGTAATGCAAGAAGAAGCTTCAGAAAATTAAAGGACGTACTTGCATTGCCATAATACCAGTAAGACAGTGTTACTGGAATATTTTCATCAATCCAGTGAACATGCTGGATTTCTTCTTTTAATGCCATTCATGTCATTTCTCTCCCCTCAAACAGTACTGAAATCCATAAGAACGTGGATTGTGTCACATGGCACCACGTCTGTGTTATATGCACACATTCATTGCCCGTATCCATCCATCCTTCCTTTCATCCTCTGAAACTAATTAGCCAGATAGAGTTTGGGTTTGGTACAGTTGTATCTATGTAAGTACAGTATATAATCTATATTCTGAAAAATATTATCAAAGAAAAACAAGTAACCAACTGTGAATATTATTTAAAACCTATTAAATATTTGTCACCAATAAATGTTATATATTAAGCTTGATTTTTATTTAATTCAATAAGTTAGAGAATAAGTTAGAGACCTTCTTAAGGTCATCTTGCATTCACAGTTTGGTCTTAATCGCCCTAACCTTTTGTTTTTATGTCGGCTCACTGACTTGTGAAGAACAAGTGAGGGGTTAACCTTTCTTTTCACTTTATTATTATACAAGTATGTAGGTTGATGTTTGTAAATGTGTGGGTGGATCTTTTTTTTAAACCCTTTAATTTGTATAAAATGTTCACTTGTAGCCTGTGTTGGCGTCGAAAGGTGGGTATTGTAGATGTGCTTAAGGTTAAAAGAAGAAGGGAAAAAAAGTTTTTATGTTGAAAAACTTTCTTTTAAATCACTCAATGTCAAAAAAGCTTGTAATGCACAAAATCATTGCAAAATACAGATACATTATAGCACTCAGTGTTTAACTATCCTTGAAAATGGCAAGGTCCAGTTATATCCAGATGTGGAGAAGACTGTGATACTTTGATCTTCTCCACCATATTACCCTTAGCAGCATAGCTACCCATGTTCTGGCGAACAACTGAAAGTCATCTTGTCATGAGAAGGGCATTCCGAGTACCAAACAGAAGACCCTAAATCCAGAACTACACATAGAAATGAATGGTGTTCCACTATTTTATCTTGGTAGGGTAATATATTACTCTACTTTCACCTTTTGTATCATTAATATGTAGCCTTTGCCAGAATGTGTCAAATCTCACAGACTTACCACTGTTTGTAAGGTATTGTACCATATAACTTTTCTCCACCTTCCTTCTACATTTATAACCTCAGGCAATTGGGTGTAGTAAAAGACAAGCAGGAGTTAAGTTACAATTTAAATAATGTATTATTGGTAATATTCATAAATAATTATATACAAAATGCAGGTGAACACTGGCAACCATACAACCTGAGAAATGTTGATGTGTAGTTTCAGGCGGCACACAGTCTTGTTAGTTACTTAAAATGTCCCTACTTAAGTCATCATTTTTGGTCAGCTTTCTTCAGAACAGCTGCCGAGCTGTGCTCTTCATTGTGTTGTCTTTTTCAGTTCATGGTGTGTGAGATGCTCCTTCCCCCAACCCTGTCGTAAAATTAAAAAGAGATCAGTCCTATAATGGGGTGGGGGTACTTAAACATACAAATAAAGACATCCAAAATATTTATCAACTTATATGCAAAATTTCACACCACAACATACATCCTCTAATAGAACCCAACTAGGCCTCATGGTGCATGCACAGATTAGCCAATATTAAAAAGTAACAATGCAAATGCAATCCAAAATACACTTTTCTTTTGCACAAAGAAATATAGACATAAATTACCAAGTGGTGTGGTGGACAGTAGGATTTTAGGAACCTTCAGATATCTGCTTGATGTTATTTGGGACAAATTAGTGACTAAAATGGACAAACTTGTTGAGCTGAATGGCCTGTGTTTATCTCCACTATCCTAACATTCTAAAAAATATATAGCTTTTCACATCTGGATCTGGGCAGTTTATCCCATTCTTCCTGACAGGTCCACTGAAGACATGTTAGATTAGATAGGAAGTACCTGTAAACAGTCATGTTCAGGTTTCTCCACAAATGTTCTGTAAGGTTTAAATCTGAGCAGTGATTGGGCCACTCAAGGATAGTCAGAGATTTGCCTTAAAGCCACTCTAGTGTTGCTCTTGGCTGTATGGTCATTGTAGTACTAAAACAAGAACCATCGCCCCAGTCTGAGGTCGCTTGCGCTCTGGAGCTGATTTTCATCAAAAACCTCTCTGGATTTGGCTGCATTCATCCTTCCCTCAATTCTGATCAGTCTCCCTGTCCCCGCAGCTGAGAACCTTCCCCATAGTATTATGCTGCCAACATCATCCTTTACTGTAGGGATGGTAATAGACAGTGACTTGATTTTGGCAGACACAGTGTTTCTGCCCAAAGATTTATTTGTTGTCTCATCAGACCATACTTTCAGAGTCCTTTAAACTCTCATATGCCTTCTTCTTAAGAGCAGCTTTTGTCTAGCCCCTCTGCCATAAACCCCTGATTGATGGAGCGCAGCTGAGATGTTGGTTCTTCCAACATGTTCTCCCATTTTCTAAAGCTCTGTTAGACTGACAATAAAGTCTTCATCTCCCCTGGACGAAGATGTTTCTTGCCTGGTTACTCATCTTTACCGGGTGGCAAACTCTAGGAAGAGTCATGTTATTTCATAATTTTTTTGGCCATTGTGCTCCTGGGAAGACTCAGAGCTTTACAAATGGTTGTATACACTTTCCTTGATCTATGTCTCACCACACCACAATGCAGAAGTCTACAGAAAGTTGGATGTGTGGTGTGGAGAGACATGGATGTGTGGTGGCTAAATCCAGAGGTTCAGTCACTCAGTGAGTATTAAATGCCATCAGCCAATGGTTGCTTATAAATTGTTACCCATATTGATAGCATACATTCTGGTTCATATGCACAGAGCATTATCTCCATCTCCCCACAATTTGATTGCAGAGGTCTACAGAGAGTTGCTTAGATTTCATGCTTGGTTTTTGTCCTGCCACAGTGTGAATTGTGGAATCGTCTATACAGAGGTGTTTGTCTTTCTAAACAATGTCAAATCAATTCAGTTTGCTACAGGTGAACTCCAATCAACCTCTAGACATAATCAAAGACAATTAAAGCAAACAGGATGCACCTACTGTAAGCACAATTTGGAGTGCCACAGCAGATTGTCTGGAAGCAGTTCTGGACAGGCAGTCAGTTCATTGCAGGAAACACTCACACATACTGAACTACATGTCTTTGGCACACGCGTGGAAGACTAGAGCAAGACTGATGACATTTAGAGAAAACATACAAATCCACACAGACACTGATTGGGTAGGGTTTAAAACTCTGGAGACAATTGTCATTGGTGCTAACCACAGCACCCTATCTCGATTTAACAAATTATCTAAAATATTTTACCAGTAACGTATTGAGTATTTATAACAAACTAGCACTTGAACCATAGTTCATCTCAGAAAAGAGAAAGGTCCCAGTGTTTCCAATGAAAAGAAAAGCACAGGTGCATGAGTGAAGGACAATATATTGTATTCTTGTTTTTGTCTTTAGAAAGTAGCATGGCTGAGGTGACCTTACTGAGGCAGAGTGCATACTTGACTGACTGCTAAGATACAGCATTTGGGTTATTACTAATGGCTGAAGATGAATGTGCATCTCGGGTGTATTTCGGGCAAGCATCTGAGTGCAAATTCCAAAGGATAAATTGCTACATTAACAGACATGGCCCTCCCACTAGACCAAAGATGAGATGTAGCTCTGTAAGTTTGACTAAGGTACTGTTCACATACTGAATTCTAAGAATTTACTATGGAACTTTAGTTACCGTTATTCTTCTTGAGTGGATAAATATAGTATAATGAACTCTGGGTCTGGACCTCAGAGGGACATGCTCCTCAGGTGGTGGAGGACTGTCTGAGGGGAAAAGAATACCTGGAGAAGCCAGCTATAAATCATTCTATGACCAACAGGGGCTTGGGTCGTCAAAGACAGAACACTTGAAAGAGCACTTTGAACAGACACATCTCCCACTGCTGAAGCCCATCGGTTCAGATTGGACCCTGGACCTAGATTGGCTCGCAAAGAGTGGGGAGAACAGTGTGGCACACAGTAGACTCTGACCCCTGGGGAAATGAAGTTGGATTGCATGCATGAAGAGACAAAGGGACAAGCAGCTTGGAGCACATGGCACCACTGGACATATGAATATTGGGTGGAAACTGTGCTAGAGATGCCAAAGGACCTTTTTAGGGCCACTCACTTTCTATTCCTTCATCTCTAACACACCTGGGTTATTACAATATTTAATATGAAATAATTCCATCAAACCAGTCCTGGGCAGGATGCCAGTCCACTGCAGCGCTAAAGAACATCTTTATTTAGCATTTTTGCCCATACAAGATCCCTGTGGACTGTACCCTCACATTGGCAAATTCGTTAGCTCTGCTGTCCCATAGCTTAGGGGTTGTGTTGTAATAACCGAGACATATAGTCTAAGCAGTGCTTTTACATTCTCTTTGATTGGTCTTTTTCTAATGTGCTAGGTTCAAAATGAAACTCTACGGGTAATAGTGTTAGTGTGACTTATCATAGACCATTGTTCTATTTAGGATTATTTCCTGCCTTTTATTAGAATTCTGCTAGGAGAGGCTCTGGATAAATTTGACTCTGTAATGGAAAAAGGAAATTTAAAAAATTGAATAGTTTAATAAAACTTCTGTAGTGGTAACATAGTGGCTCAGTTTTTTTCCACCATTGCCACACCTCTCCAGCATCCTCTCTTTGATTCCCAAACAATTCCCTGGCTGTAGGGAGTTTAAATGTCCTCCCCTAGGACTACGTGAGGCCTTTCATTTGTGCTCTGATTCCCTCCGTATGCCTAAGGCATGTGTGTTAGATCAACCATGAAGATGTATTACAGTATTGTCTGTGGTGGACTGGCAAAATATCCAGCGTGTTTCACATCTTCTTACTGATAAAATGAAGATTTGTTCTCATTTCCCATCCTCTATAATATAAAAAGTCAATTCACAAAATGGATGAGTAAAAAAACGAAATATTCCCTATGTTTTTTGATTCTAAGCCTTAGGCTCAAATTCAAATTCGGAGTCTTCTTCTAGATTGCATAGAGTCTAAAAATCATTCCTCTTTAGCTACTACTGCTGAAAAATATGCATTTTTGATTCAAAGTGCTTCATTTCTGTGTATTTAAATTTACTCTTCAGATGCAGATGAAATATTCTTTCGTTGATAAATCTCAAGTAGAAACTTGGGTCAGAAAGGTTAAAACTATTGTTTTCTTTAATGGAAACCCAGTGGGTTGCTAATAAATTCTGCCCAATCTGTCTATGTATGAAAAGGGCAAACATTTTTGACATTTAAAGCTGACCTTATCTCTTTGATTGCAGTACGTGCCCGTCTGACAAAGATGGACCGGTTCCATTGCTTTCATGGTTTCTTATAGAACATACCAATGCAATGCAACGAGGTGCTTCTGAACATACACTTCCACAAATGTGTGCATTAAAAACTTTTCTTTAACAGTGTTGAGAATCACAGTTGTTTTGTTGAGCAGCAGATAAAAAGAGACAAAAGATTGAAAAGGACAATAATGAGTGCTGTTTGCAAGGGTCAATATGAAGATAAACTGAGATGGAATATGAGAAAGTTAAACATCTTTTCCTTAGAAAATATATTTTTGACAATGTGCACACATTAATTCATTTAGTTGTCTTAAAAATAATATTGGCAGATAAGAGCAATGTGAGCTAAATAAGAATCGCATCGCTACTGAATGCCATCTCATTAGAATGAATGGCCATTTAGTTTAGCATTCCTATTATTGGCAATATAATGGACATGGATGTGTGGTGGCTAAATTCAGAGGTTCAGTCACTCAGTGATTATTATATGCCATCAGCCAATGATTGCTTATAAATTGTTCCCTATATTGATAGCATACATTCTGGTTCATCCACTTATTATTTTTTCAACCATTTTCTGAATTTTTTTCTACCATTACTTAATTGTGGGGAGGCTGTCCCAGCAGTACCTAATGCAAGTCATCCCACCTACACTTCTGAACAGGTAATCCACCTAAAGCTAAGGAAGAGGTGCACTTTGAAAATGTCTGCGAAAGAAATTGCAGATAGAGGAAAGATCTACATGTGCAATTAGGCAATAACAGTGTTATGTTTCAGCTATGGTTTATATTGTGTATTTTCTTTAATATGAAGAAGACAAAGATCTTGACATCTGATGAACTGGATAACACACTTGATGAAGAAGAACTGGAAATAGTGGACAACTTAAACTTATTTGGCTTAATGATCAATAGCAGCAGCCAAGAAATTCCTTAATGAATCAGTCTTGGTAGAACAGCCATGAAGAATCTGAATAATATTTCCAAGTAAAGAGATGTTACATTGCAAGCAAAAGTTCAGCTAGTTCAAATGATTATATTCTCAGTTACTTCATATGGATGCTGTTAGGCAGAGAAAAATATTGAGCCGGAAGAAATTCTACATCTTTGAATTATGTTTCTGGTGAAGAATCCTATGCCTGCCCCGGACTGCCCCTAGAACAAACACATACAGTGGGATGCAAAAGTTTGGGCAACCTTGTTAATAGTCATTATTTTCCAGTATAAATCGTTGGTTGTTATGATAAAAAATGTCAGTTAAATATATCATATAGGAGACACACACAGTGATATTTGAGAAGTGAAATGAAGTTTATTGGATTTACAGAAAGTGTGCAATAATTGTTCAAACAAAATCAGGCAGGTGCATAAATTTGGGCACCACAAAAAAGAAATGAAATCAATATTTAGTAGATCCGCCTTTTGCAGAAATTACAGCCTCTAAACGCTTCCTGTAGGTTCCAATGAGAGTCTGGATTGTGGTTGAAGGTATTTTGGACCATTCCACTTTACAAAACATCTCTAGTTCATTCAGGTTTGATGGCTTCTGATAATGGACAGCTCTCTTTAACTCACACCACAGATTTTCAATTATATTCAGGTCTGGGGACTGAGATGGCCATTCCAGAACGTTGTACTTGTTCCTCTGCAAGAATGCCTTAGTGGATTTTGAGCAGTGTTTCGGTCGTTGTCTTGTTGAAAGATCCAGCCCCAGCGCAGCTTCAGCTTTGTCACTGATTCCTGGACATTGGTCTCCAGAATCTGCTGATACTGAGTGGAATCCATGCGTCCCTCAACTTTGACAAGATTCCCAGTCCCTGCACTGGCCACACAGCCCCACAGCATGATGGAACCACCACCATATTTTACTGTAGGTAGCAGGAATGCTGTGTTCTTTTTCCTCCATGCATAACGCCCCATGTTATGCCCAAATAACTCAATTTTAGTTTCATCAGTCCACAGCCCCTTATTCCAAAATGAAGCTGGCTTGTCCAAATGTGCTTGAGCAGACCTCAAGCAGCTCTGTTTGTGCTGTGGGTGGAGAAAAGGCTTCCTCTGCATCACTCTTGCATACAGCATCTCCTTGTGTAAAGTGCGCCGAATGGTTGAACGATGCACAGTGACTCCATCTGCTGCAAGATGATGTTGTAGGTCTTTGGTGCTGGTCTGTGGGTTGACTCTGACTGTTCTCACCATTCGTCGCTTCTGTCTATCCGAAATCTTTCTTGGTCTGCCACTTTTACTAAGATAGGTGGATTAGCAGATAATTTGGAATCCGTTATATCATTACAGAAGGACTTGGATAGCATACAGGCTTGGGCAGATTTGTGGCAGATGAAATTTAATGTCAGTAAATGTAAAGTATTACACATAGGAAGTAAAAATATTGGGTTTGAATACACAATGGGCGGTCGGAAAATCGAGAGTACACCTTATGAGAAGGATTTAGGAGTCATAGTGGACTCTAAGCTATCAACTTCCCAACAGTGTTCAGAAGCCATTAAGAAGGCTAACAGAATGTTAGGATATATAGCACGATGTGTGGAGTACAAGTCCAAGGAGGTTATGCTCAACCTTTATAATGCACTGGTTAGGCCTCATCTTGAGTACTGTGTGCAGTTTTGGTCTCCAGGCTACAAAAAGGACATAGCAGCACTAGAAAAGGTCCAGAGAAGAGCGACTAGGCTGATTCCAGGGCTACAGGGGTTGAATTATGAGGAAAGATTAAAAGAGCTGAGCCTTTACAGTTTAAGCAAAAGAAGATTAAGAGGTGACATGATTGAAGTGTTTAAAATTATGAAGGGAATTAGTACAGTGGATCGAGACTTGTATTTTAAAATGAGTTCATCAAGAACACGGGGACACAGTTGGAAACTTGTTAAGGGTAAATTTCGCACAAACATTAGGAAGTTTTTCTTTACACAAAGAACGATAGACACTTGGAATAAGCTACCAAGTAGTGTGGTAGACAGTAAGACGTTAGGGACTTTCAAAACTCGACTTGATGTTTTCTTGGAGGAAACAAGTGGATAGGACTGGCGAGCTTTGTTGGGCTGAATGGCCTGTTCTCGTCTAGAATGTTCTAATGTTCTAATGTTCGAGCCTTAACTTGAACTGAGCCTGTGGTCTTCCATTTCCTCAATATGTTCCTAACTGTGGAAACAGACAGCTTAAATCTCTGGGACAGCTTTCTGTATCCTTCCCCTAAACCATGATGGTGAACAATCTTTGTCTTCAGGTCATTTGAGAGTTGTTTTGTGACCCCCATGTTGCTACTCTTCAGAGAAAATTAAAGGAGGAGGGAAACTTACAATTGACCCCCTTAAATACTCTTTCTCATTATAGGATTCACCTGTGTATGTAGGTCAGGGGTCACTGAGCTTACCAAGCCAATTTGAGTTCCAATAATTAGTTCTAAAAGTTTTGGAATCAATAAAATGACAACGGTGCCCAAATTTATGCACCTGCCTGATTTTGTTTGAACAATTATTGCACACTTTCTGTAAATCCAATAAACTTCATTTCACTTCTCAAATATCACTGTGTGTGTCTCCTATATGATATATTTAAATGACATTTTTTATCATAACAACCAATGATTTATACAGGAAAATAATGACTATTAACAAGGTTGCCCAAACTTTTGCATCCCACTGCATATGTTGAATGATAAGTGTTTTTGCGTGTGTATTTGTTGGTATTGAATTAGAGTATTAGTGCTCTGAGAAGACATCCAGGTAAGAGTTTCATTATACTATCTACACATGAATGTAAAGCAAAACAAAAACAGATGGCAATAGTTTGCTGTAACCTAATCCAATTAGATGTTTACAGGCAGCAGCAGAGGCCTGTCCTAAATGCACTGGACACAGCCCTGTACAGCACATCAGTTAATCACAAGCTACACACACATACCCATACTGACTCATACTAGAGTCATTATTTTCCTAACCGGCCCGCCTTTAGGATGTAGTAGTAAAAAGTACTGTGAGGCAACAGAACTAACCAATGTGCCACTGTAACATCTGCTGGTACACCTTCAGAAGAATGAATGTGCTCTCACTGACAGCTGAGATATATCCATCTGTTTTAATACTCTGAAAAAGTCAGTGAAGCGGACGGTTCATTAGGACTCAGGAGATTTAAGTGAAGTGGATTTCTCATGGAGAGACACAAAGAGCGAGTTTGAACTTTTAGCAAAGTTGGGCTTATGCAGTTTGATGTTTTTTATTTGATAGTGTACTGTATATTAGTCAATCTCTATCAAATGCCAAATATTTTTTTTCTTGCTGGTCTCTGTCTCTTTCCATATGTTTTCTACAGAAAAAAGTGTGTCTATTTCACCTGGCTTTCACACTTTTAGTTTTAAATCACCTTACATATTTGTGCAGTATACTATTAATACCCAATGTAAATATATTTTTTACATTGTTTAAGGTTTCATGTTATGCACTGATGGCACATGAGGCACATTTTGTACCTGATAAATAACTGTTTAATTTAAACAAAAGAAAAAGTCAAAGTTGCTAAGTCCTAAATGATATTTAGTTCAAAATGTTGATATCGGAGCATTACTTTAAAAGATGCAAAGGAGCTCTTTCATTATCAGAGTAAAGATGTTAGTTTATGTTCCCTGTTTTTTTATGCATAATTATTAAGTCAATGATTCATGAATTAGTAAGGGAAGTCCAGCATAATGGCATGCAATGACTTAAATTTTCACAGTGCATTGACATCAGGGGCCTCATGTATAAATGATGCGAGCACACAAAAATGTTGTGTATGCCCATTTCCACCACTCATTTCGAGTTGTATGAAAATTAAATTTGGCATAAAGCCACACAAATTTTCACGGCATCCTCAGACCATGTGTATGACACGTTTCTGTTTGGTTTTGCAAACGGGCAGCACTCAGCGTCAAAGCAGTACTACTGTTTCTATGTGACTCCCCTTTCTGTTTCATATTCACAGCCATAATGCGGGCTTTATCAAATACCCCAAAGTGAATTGCATACCATTTACAAATTTAAGGCACTTGATTGTAATCAAATCTGTAACAATACAATACTACACGGAATGGCTGCTTTAGTGTTGTTAGAAGTCATTGCAAATGGAAGAATTAGAAGAGTGTGTATTTACAGATCATACTGAATTCTTGTGCCATGATGATGACTGCCTTCTAAGTCGATTTAGATTTCTAAGAGCTACCCTCTTGAAACTGTGTTTTAGAATACTAGGATATATACTAGTTCATTTTTTGATGAAATGCATTAAAGTATGTATATTACATTTTACACTTAAATTGTTTACTTCATTTAAATAATGTATACTGTTAATAATTAAAAATGTGGGGGCATGGTGGTGCTATGGAAGCACTGCTGCCTCGCAGTAAGGGATTCATGTCCCCGGTCACATACAATTTATTTTTTTTACAAAGCCCAAAATCACACAAGAAGTGCCGCAATGGGCTTTAACAGGCCCTGCTTCTTGATAGCCCCCCAGCCTTGACTCTCTAAGAAGACAAGGAAAAACTCCCAAAAAAACCCTTGTAGGGAAAAAATGGAAGAAACCTTGGGAAAGGCAGTTCAAAGAGAGACCCCTTTCCAGGTAGGTTGGTCAAAAAAAGGAGGTAAATACAATGCACAAAACAGAACACAAGTAACCCTCAATAAAGTATAATAGTGCAATAGAAATATTACAAGTACAGAGCAGAATTCAACAGTAGATGACATCACATAATATGATTTGGATTTGTTTAGAGTCCTGGAGACCTCGGCCATCAAGCTGCCTCCCCCTATTGGCCATTCCACAGCTGAGACAGTGCTGGGGCAGCTAGTCCGATGAAAGGACCCCTCTACCTGACGCTTCTTGCGATCCTCCATCAGAGATGACTTTACCTTAGTCAGGCAAAACAACTTGGCAGTAGTGCAGTGGGCACCAAGTTCCACATTTTAGTACCGAGAAGAGAAACAAATTAGGCGAGATTTAGTAACAAACTAGAACTATCATATTACTTATGCTTTAGTGCTAATGACTAACAACAGAGATGCAGTATGCACAGTCAATCTGCAGCTTTAGTTAGGGTATGCTAAACTGAAGTAGTGAGTCTTCAAGCATGATTTGAAAGCTGAGCTCAAAGGGGCATCACTTATAGAAGCAGGCAGAACATTCCACAGTTTCAGGGGCCCTGTAACTAAAAGCTCAACCTCCCACTGTTATTTCATTAATCCTTGGAATCATAAGCAGGCCGGCATCTTGAGATCTTAATGTACATTCTGCTTTGTAAGTCATGATAAGCCAGACCTTGGCCATTTAAGGTTTTATATGTTAAAAGGAAGATTTTGAAATCTGCCCTAAACTTAACCATAACTTAACTTAAATCTGCCCATAACTTAACTTAGTTATGTGTTCATATTTTCTTGTTCTTGTAATAATTTGTACAGCAGCATTTTGAATTATCTGGAAGCTGTATAAAGAACAGTTTCAACATCCAGTGAACACTGAATTGCAGTGAAGAATTAGATCCCAAGTGTCTTCTGCCTGGAGTTTGTATGTTTTCCTGGTGGTTTTCCTCCGTGTGCTTTGGTTTCCTTCAAAAGTCATGCAGGTTAGGGGATTGGTGTTACTAGTGTATGTGGGGGCTCGTATTCATCCTGTGATGAGTTGGCACCCCATCTTGGAATTGTTCCTGCCTCATCCTTGATGCTTACTAGGACTGGAGCAACCCCTGGTGGATGGATGGAATAATTAAAATATGTATAACAAGGATTTTTCAATGTTCCTTAAAAGTTACGAAGAATCAGTGTCCTAAGCTTACGGCTGATTTTACATTTATTACAGACTAGCAGAATACCCGCGCTT
>JANRMT010062841.1:26272358-26369321 GCA_026402145.1 Polypterus bichir lapradei | reverse complement strand
CATTATTCATGAAGCTTCAATAGGTGAATAGGTGATCTGTCTTTCTGCGTTAACCGCATGCGTTTTCATACGTCTCAAACTAAGGGGATGCGAGGTTAAAATAAATCGAGAAGCGCGCGTACATACTTAGTGCATCCCCTCTCGGGAATCGAACCTCGGACGCGGGCACTACAGGCGAATGCTTTACCATCGCGCCACTGCGTGTGGTTTATCTATTCGAGCGTAGCAGTGTAATTAGGTTTTTGTTCATCTGCGCACTGCGTCAGTTCACGTGAGCTGCTGAATATGGTTTTATATATATGTCACTCGCTCGCTTCTAATTGTTTCGCTGCCTTCTTAATTATATAATGCATGTTTTCTAAAGCGCGTTTTGTAGCTCTTCCTGGCTTTCTACGTAATGCGTGATTACGTGAGAGGCGTGATGATGTCATACGAACTCCGCCCCTCCAGCTGAACTCCATTACAGTAAATGGAGAAAAACAGCTTCCAGTTATGACCATTACGCGTAGAATTTCGAAATGAAACCTGCCCAACTTTTGTAAGGAAGCTGTAAGGAATAAGCCTGCCAAATTTCAGCCTTCTACCTACACGGGAAGTTGGAGAATTAGTGATGAGTGAGTGAGTGAGTGAGTGAGTGAGTGAGTGAGTGAGTGAGTGAGTGAGTGAGTGAGTGAATGAGTGAGTGAGTGAGGGCTTTGCCTTTTATTAGTATAGATGCTTATTGTGTGGTGATTGGTTACTTGGAAAATGAAAACCGAATGACAGGAATTGGGGGTTGGTACTTCTGCAGTAAATTATTCCATCCAGGGTCTCACCCATGCCAGCAAACATTGTGTGTGAATCCCTTTAAGGGGCGCCAGCTACCACTGTGCCCCCACATGCTTAATACATGCTTTAATGCATTTCATCGTGAAAATGATATCAAGTATGTAATGTATTCTGTGTGGCAATTTGTGGCCGGTGCACTCCTGTCAGCATAAGAGAAAGCCAATTTAAAAAGCATGTAGCAATTAATGACTGGGTTGGGGAACTCTTAGAATACAAAGCATCTAACATGCTACTTTAGTTACGATGGGGTTTGAGAAAGTCTAGTATACATCGAATATAACATGAAGTTTAAGATGTTCTACTTTAATGACAAAGTAAACTACGAAATTAAACTGGACATTTTTTTCAGTTTTAATCTCAACATAAACCTTTTTTTCAGATGGTGGACTGGACTCACCTTTTCATATCACTTTTCATATGTGACCACTTGTTTTTTTTACTTCAAGCACTATGTGACTTTCTGAACTTGAACTTTTGAGTGCCTCCAGTACGATGTACCACTCTATCAATTTACTTTTATTGCTTATACCACTGCTTTAGCCACCAAATAGTATGTTTTTCCATGCCTCCACTTCACTGAGCAGGACCTCCATTTCCCATTCACAGAAATTCTTCTTTTTAACATGTCTTTTAACAAAACACTGAACAGAAGGTTTATTTACATTTATTTACATATTCAAATAGGCATAATCCTGGGAGGAGTCGGGGTGGAGCTGGAGGCTCATGCACATGTGTTATATTTTACATTGATTGGGATCTATAAAGGGAAAGTCTGTGGAACTTTGGTTATGCACAGTTTTATGCATCTGAATATTTTTGTACATATGCACATTTTTATTTTTGCCCATATGCCATGTTTTAATGTGAATTCTATGCATGATGTTATACATGAGGTCCCAGGTGACAAGTAACCAATTATTATTATTAAAACATAATTTTTTTTTTTTGTAAGTTATCTTAATTTGCAGTTAGTGGCTGTGATGAGTTGTGTCACAGGAATAACTGGTTTATTGTATAATTTAATGTATTTAACAGTTTATAGAAAGAGACTCACTTTATAGAGTGCACTGACCTGTTGAAATGAAGATAGTACATTGATTCATTCTCCATTGAAAGCTACTCCACAGTGGCATGCGGGACTTAGTGGTCTAAAAGCACACAGGTGACTCTGGATAAAATTAGACCATCATCCAGGCAAGTAGTCTGCCACTATGGAGGAGGGACCATGATTGGCTGCTGGCACAAATTGAGAAAGGGCGCACTGGAGCAAATGAGAAAGCCACTAGAAAGTGAAGAGAGAAACCACACCAGCATACACATGCACAAGAGTGTATAGGAACAGAAATACTTCTACTGATTTCCTACAGGAATCAGACTCGTCGAATAGCCAACATGTGTTATAATTGGACTCTGCAGGGATTGGTGGTGTAAGCACCAAGGTTATATAAAACATCATTAAATATGCTAGGGGTCATCTTTTGACCATTCACCTGCTGTGCATTTGACAGCAGTGTTGAACTTACTTTGGATTACACCTCTAACTTGTTAGGAGTAGTGGAGGTGATTGTTGGGAAGAGAGGTGGAGAGCTGTTAGCCTGTCTAAGTGGTTCTTAGACTTCTTTTTTTTTGTGACCCAATTTTGCCCTTGAGATCCAGAATCACCACCGACAGTCATTCCTTTGGTCCCCCTTGGAGAATCGCAGCTGACAGTTATTCACCCTTGGATAATCACAGATGTAGGATATAGTAGAACAACAGCGTATGCTTAAACTAGTTGCAGGATCGGATCGCAAGACTGCCTCAAAACATACATGAACTATTCACATTGCATACAATTGTGAATCATGACTCTGCATGATCCAAATTCAGATAAGACATGACCCACAATGGTTTGCAGTTTACGAACCTATGACTTATCTGAATATTTTGTTTCATTTTGATTTCTTTCATTTCTTATTGGAATAATTTCCTGGACATGTTCATATCTTTCATTGGAAAAAGATTTTTTTTTTCTTTTTGCTTATACTTTTTACTGCATAGCTCTGGGAAGATGCACTTGTAAATGTTTGTAAATACCACTTAATATGTTTCCTTTTTGCATTATCCTTTTTTGTATGCCATTTCTGAATTTACTGTGCTTGATATAAGTGCATGACACTAATTTTTGATTATTGTTTTATAGGCATGTCCTGCAATAAAGGAGAGCTATTGTTTTTGCACCTTATTCTTGTCCATGCCTTCCACTCACTTCTGGATTCTGGTTGGTGTGACAGTCCAGGTTAGCTCCACGTTCCATGGCATATTCTGGAACAATTTGAAAGTGGAACCACTGATAATGCACCTGAGGATGAGCCAGGTAAATGAGGACACACGCAATCAGCAAGGGTTGGTATAGAGTGCTTTAGTGATTTTATTACAAACAAAACAATGTCTTCAAACAGTGCAGTGCCATCTTCATTCTATCCCCCAATAAACACAGTGTTTCAAGTAAAGGTTAAAATATTAAGTAAATACCAATATATCCATAAAAACAAGCTTAAAAATCCAGGTAGAATTTTCCTTTGTTATAAAAACCATGAGCCCCAGTTTCTTCTTTCTAAAATCTGCTGTCTCCTTGAATTGTTTTTACTGCCATCTCAGTGTCTGCTATTCCTCCAGTTTTAGTAACATCTGTGAATTTCACAAGGTTACTGACTACAACTAAATCTATGTCATTAATATAAATTAGAAAAAGCAATGGTCCCACAACAGACCCCGAGTTGCTCCACTGATGACCTCACTCCATGTGGAACATTTTCATCTTATCTGTACTCTTTGTCATCTGACTTTCAGACCAGTGGCGGCTGGTGGTCTTTTAAACAGGGGAAGCACATTTTAGACCTACATCATAAAATTAGTCAATTATTGCATCATGATATTTTTATGTAAATTCTGCCCTCCTTTCTTTTTGAAGAAAATGGTTTGTGACCCAGTCATGCCAACTGGGAGTCTTTTCCAGAGACTTGACCAGTTCCCTCACAGTGGTCAGCAGAGTAAGGTTGCTTAAACGGTTTTGGTTCATTGTGTTGCGGCTGTACAACTTGACTCATTTTAAGCAGGAGAAGCTCCGCTCTCCACCTGCTGATGTTGCTCCAATTTTTGCCGCTAAAGACAATAGCTTGGTTAGCTTAGGCATTGCACTATCCAATTCCCTGTCTTTCAAAAACACCAAGAAATCATACAGCTTACTCCTGACTCACTAGTTCCCCCACCTGCGACCTAGTTTGAAACAAACAAATGAACTTTACTAAATTGAAATAAGGAGAAAACTCAAGAACGCTGTATTTATGCTTTTATTGACAGTGGGAAATGTACAAATGAAAACAGTGGGCTATATCTCTAACAAACAGCATACTACAAGGAGCAGCTTCACTTGCCAAAAATCCAAAATGGCCTATTTACTTCCAGAGACACTGAGCTTCCCTGGAAATGATGCTTTGAAGCATTTGTCCAATAAACGTCAAGCTTTGCTGTACTGAAAACAAAACGTGTACGAATCAAAATGCCATTGGAGCTGCGCTTCAGTGGGTTTTAGTGGATTGTGCTGCAACGGGAATGTCTGAGAAAAAAATAATCACGTGAGACGACCTGCAAGAAATCATTGCTGATTCTGAGTGAACTAGCCATAAAGTTGAACATGTTCTAGCATGCTCTTTTATAATACCAATGTAAATACAACAGTACATCCATCCATTATCCAACCTCCTATATCCTAACACAGGAGTCTGCTGGAGCGAATCCCAGCCAACACAGGGCGCAAGGTAGAAACAAACCCGGGGTAGGGTGCAAGACCCCACAGGGCACACACACACACACACACCCACTAGGGACAATTTAGGATCGCCAATGCACCTAACCTGCATGTCTTTGGACTGTGGGAGGAAACCGGAGCACCCGGAGGAAACCCACGCAGACAACATGCAAACTCCACGCAGGGAGGACCCGGGAAGCGAACCCAGGTCTCCTTACTGCGAGGCAGCAGCGCTACCACTGCACCACTGTGCCACCCACAACAGTACAGAGTGGTCCAGATCTAATTATGCAGATCCAGATCGTCTGGATGACTTTGATTTATGCGGGGTCGATTCCAGTTCGGTGCAAAGGCGATTCTTCATGTTGTCAGTTCGCACACTTCTCGATGGTCTGGAATTTTTAGGGTGATTTTCTATGTAATAAACTTAATTAGTTATAACGTAATGAAAATTGCATAATTAGATCTGGACCACCCTATATGTATTTGACTAATTTTTTCCGTGAAATTTTAGGGGAGGCAGAACTTCCCTTATAATCTTAGTGCAGTCGTCTCTATTTCAGACCCTTTTCACTTTCTGCACACTTTATTGTATTGTATATTTAGTTTTAAATGGATATATTTGCCATTTGTGCCCATCTGTCCACACTCAATAGCTAAATACTTCCCAAATCCACTGTTTAAAGGTACCCAAAATGGCACGAATTGCTGCATTTTACATGAAAGCATTTTCTATTAAAGTTCTATTTCAAATAGAATATTTATTTGCCTAAAATGGTGTAGGTGAGAAATTTATAGAATTGATGCTACACACACATGCTGTGACGGATGGTGGCCGGTGTCTTTACCCTAGGGGAGTTGGCTTTTGAAAGCCACTATCTCCCCCAAACTGCTATTTGGCAGCCCCACTGGGGTGTAACAACCCCTCTGAGTACCACAGGGCTATATGGGACTTGGTATTGGTCTGCTCAGTCCGGTTGGGTTCCAGGGATGCCAACAGAGGGAGCTGCAGAGTCCTTCATTGGGCTTCCACCACACCGGAGAGTAATTCCAGACCTCCCTAACGAGCCACCTGGAATTCTCCAGGGAGCGGATTAAAAAGGAGCCAGCTAGCTCACAGAACGAGCCAGAGTCGGTTGGGAGGAGAGGAAGCTTGTCAATGGAGGTGGAAAGAGAGAAGAGGAAGATAGGACTGTTTCTTGTGCTCGTGACTATGCTTACTGCTGTGGGGAGTGAGGGAGAAGGGCTCCACATTATAAATAAACGTGTCTTGTGCTGGACTTGTGCCTCTGTGTCAGGTGTGTCGGGCGTTTGGGTAGCTGTACGGCCCTTGGTTTCCACAATGCCCCGTCTTCATGTACTGAAACAAATTAGCAAAGCAATCTGTTTTCTTTTATTTCTCTTTGTGTGCCCTTTTCTCTTTCAGTTGCATGATTCAGCTGTAGCACAATGACCTTCGTTTCCACTATGCAAGAATGAAATCTGCTGGTTCATTGTTTATTTAATAAAAACGATACACTTACACAAACACACACACACACACACACACCTTTTAACGAAGTGCCACCAACTGCTAGCCAGTTTATTATCACTGAGCAAGTGCTAAACTGTGCTCAATCAATAGCGCAGGGGACAAGAGAGTACATGGGTGTAATATGTCATTGGTTTAATGAAATATAGATTATTTCAACACTGTTAAACAGGCAGCTGTTGTCAGGAAAATTGGTCATTTTTTACTCCTTAACAAAGTCATCTATTATATAGGACAAAAATCAATAGCAGAGTGCGACCTGGACTGTACCTGAGAAATGTGACTAAGGGTACACTTAAAATTATGAAATAAATCAACCTAGAAGAGGACCTATTTATAATTTTAAATAGATGATGTTACAAAAGTAAAAGTGTTGCCTTTATATATTTCCAAGAAGATACTTATATCAATCAAATCATTAAACACAAGTGCATGGATAGCCACTCATTTTTGTATGAACTGAATGGTCAATTGATCTTTGTGACTGAACTTAACAGAAATGTATTTCTTTACCAGAGTAAGTTGACTTCTTTTACATGCAGAAATTGCAAACTGTACTGTAAGAGAATTCTACTGTATAACACAAATTCCCTTTTTTAAACGATACATTCCAGTTTGTTTGCTATCAACTGGAAATATTTAGACCCAGAATGTGTTTTCCCTTCTCTATTTTTAATGCGCTTTGAGTATTATCAGTCTTTACAGGTTGTTGCTGCAAGGCAACAAATGTTTTTGGTGTTCCTTCAAGACCAGCTCTCACTAATGTAATTGAAATCACTTCTAAAGATGTGAACAAGTGTATTTTGACAGAAAAAGATAATATGAAAGTGGTATATGTACATTAATCATCAGTGTAACAGAGTATTGTAATTACTGCTGCATTTGTGTTAGAGTAAGATCAAAATGTTCAGGTTTGAAGGATTAGCATTTGACAGCAATAATCTATAATACCCTTGTTTTCAAGTTTTTTTGAAGTGTATCTCTCTGTAAATAAATAAATAACTCTGTATTTGACCCTGGTCTCTGTCTTGTCTTCTGCAGCTCAGTTTCAGTTTAGGTTGCTTTCCTCCAACATCCCAATAATACGCCACTTACGTTAAATGGTGCTATCCATAGGCTTGGGGATTTGGGTTTGCACTCCTAAAATATATTTTTTGATGATTTCAAGCAATTTATCATAGGCAGAATTATGACTCATGTACCTTCTCACCCTTCCCTGAAATTAATTCCTAGCTAGGCTGCTTCTGTTAGATTACAGATTAGATTATATAAACTTTATTAATCCCATGGGGAAATTCAGAGTGTTGTTTCAAGATAAGTGAATGTGTAAATATGTGCTGTGATGGACTGGAGTCTTATCCATGATATGATTGATTTCTGCCTTGTGATAGGTACTGCAAGGAAAATAATAATAATAATAATAATAATAATAATAATAATAATAATAATAATAGATACTGCAAGGATAATAATAATCCATCCATCCATCCATTATCCAACCCGCTATATCCTAACACAGGGTCACGGGGGTCCACTGGAGTCCACCCCAGCCAACACAGGGCACAAGGCAGGAACAAACCCCGGGCAGGGTGCCAGCCCACCGCAAGACACACACACCCACACACGCACACACACACTCTAGGGACAATTTAGTATCGCCAATGCACCTAACCTGCATGTCTTTGGACTGTGGGAGGAAAGTGGAGCACCCGGAGGAAACCCACACAGACACAGGGAGAACATGCAAACTCCACGCAGGGAGGACCCAGGAAGCGAACCCAGGTCTCCTTACTGCATGGCAGCAGCACTACCACTGTGCCACCCAATAATAATAATAATAATCCATCCATCCATTATCCAACCCACTATATCCTAACTACAGGGTCACGGGGGTCTGCTGGAGCCAATCCCAGACAACACAGGGCGCAAGGAAGGAAACAAACCCCGGACAGGGTGCCAGCCCACCGCAGGGCACACACACACACACCAAGCACACACTAGGGACAATGCACCTAACCTGCATGTCTTTGGACTGTGGGAGGAAACCGGAGCACATGGAGGAAACCCACGCAGACATGGGGAGAACATGCAAACTTCACGCACCATAATAATAATAATAATACGTAATAATAGATACTGCAAGGATAATACATTTTATTGATATAGCACCTTTCACATGCTCAAGGCACTTCAGTTTCCCACTATCCTGTACTGAAATAAGGAAGATTTAAAAATGAATGGCTGGTTCCTTGTATACAGCAGTAATCATTTCAGCTTTCTGTTGTACATAAAAGAGTGGTGTGCATACTTTTTCATTGGAGAGTCGAGAATTCACAAAACAACTTGCAATTTATGATACATTTTAAGTCTCCACTGAGACTTTTTGCTTTTTTTTAACATTAAATCAGTTGCTACTTATTTTTAAATAAATATTTTTATACATAGCACACAGTTTTTTCATCATCATATGCATGCATTTATCATGGGATATGGCAGACAGTGGTGGTGCTGCTGCTTCACAGGTCCAAAAGAATGGGTTCATATCCAATTTAGTAATTACTATTGGGACATGTTGTTCCCATGTCTGTTCTCTGCCCCTCTGAAGTATCTTAAGATCACAGACCCCTCTGAATTGGGTGTTTGGATGTGTTTGTGAATGTACCCTAGGATTTGATGCTGCTGTAATAGGCTTCAGATCTTTCAGGCCAGAAATTGAAATTGAAATTGAAAGTGGATATAACAAATAAATCAATGTGCCTTTACAAATCTAATAATTATAGTATGTTTATCTACTGTATATATAAATTTTTTTCATTTTTTTCTATGCTGTGTGGCCTGTAGGGTGTTATCAAAGATCCCCAGACACAACTTTACAACAACAATCCCAGGTTCAAATAAACTATTTTAATTAAACAGAAATACCTTCTCAGATGCTTCTTTCATAATAACTGAAGTGCCTTCATTCCTTCCTACCTCCATTCCAGGTGAGTATTGTTCAACTCCACTCCACTCCCGACTCCCCTGATTGAGCAAAGGGCTCCATTTTAACAAGGACCATGAGTTCTTTCAGCACATCAGCACAAAACATATTTTTAGGAGTAATGAATAATCTTCTTTATGTAACTATTTTAACTTTATAATATACGTCTGTCATGGTAAACCTGACTCAACTGCCTTTTGGACAAGATGTGAATTTAGGAGAAGTCACAGGAAGAGCGAAGAGGATCTGAAGGCTACCTTACATCGGCAACTCCTGAAAATGTAAGAGACTCTGAGGAATGAAAAGTGGGGTATATTAAATATTCTTATAATCAGCAGGTAGCACTATGATCACTAGGGTCTAAGGACCTCTATTACACCTATTGGAGGAGCAGCTCATGTGAAGATGGAAGGGACAAACAGCCAAAGTATAATGAAGAATATTTATAATGTTTATAACATTGTATTTATAATGAATTAAACTCTGAACAGTGTAATCAGAATTTAAGTTTAATATATGACTATGCTGTGTACAAAAAATATTTTATAAATCCACTCACATGTACAGCTAACACAAGGCCAGATTTAGTATACAGGGGCTCATCATTTAGAACTGCTAGGTAAGGATTAGAAGACAAGAAAGGGACAACTGCAAAATGGGCATTGTACTATTTCTGTGTGTCGGAGTCAGCATGACATTGGATCTTCTTTTCCTTGTTTGGAATGGCATGATTTACCTAAGTCAGGGCCTGCACATGGAGAAAGGGTATAAAACCTTGGAACATTGCCCGGCCCACCTTTGAAGCCGACGGACAGATGGAAGATAACGTCATCTGATTCTGAAAATCCTTCCAGCGCAGTGACGAGAATGGGAGACTGTACACATCGAGTTTCCACTTCAGTAATGGTCTTGTCATGGCTTCCTTTGTCTGTTATGCTGCGTAAATCGCCATTAAAGAAAGCTAAGTTATTTCTCCTATGTGATTTCTTACCACCATATCATGAAGGGAGGGGTATCGCCTTTTAATATCATGTCTATATAGTTTCGGGTTATGTAATATGCTGCAATCACAACAGAACGTATACCAACCAGGGAGCTAGCACCCCCTGCTGTATAGAAACAGTATTAGTGTTGAGCTCACAGTAATAGTTTAGTGAACAACCACAGCTTCCCACTTCTTGTTTCAGTTCATAATCATAGCTCTTTGGTTATGCTGGTATTCTCATGATTTCGGTAATGACTACTGGAAATTCATGTCTTAAAATGAGTACTCTGGGTATTATCTTTGATAATAATAGTTTGGTAATCTAGAAAGCTGTTTTTGTTCACACCTCCTGGTCCAACTTTAACAGCACCTTTGTGGCTGCTCACAATCCACTGTGCCTGTAGGACAATTTGAAAAAGATGGCTGGAATTAAATAAGCAGGCCAAGCAAGCCTGCAATACGGTCCATTTGAGCTGCTTTGAGTATTTGTGACTGGCATAAAAATTGCATGATCCAGGTGAAAATGCCCAATTGCAAATTATTATACTTATTCAAGAAAAGAAAACCACTACAGTCAATTGTTATTGTGTACTCTATGGTGTTTAAATGTTTACCTGATATATAAAAAAACAATGTGTACTATAAAACACACACCCACACTTACTTATCCATCTATTACACTGCCACCTCCAGCCTACATTCATTAGAAATATGCTGGCATAAATCCGGACCATTTTGTTTTGTCTTTTGATCACTATTAGCTTTATTTTTTTATATCTGTAATATTTCATCGCTGTTGAAGTTTTCTTTGGCCACCACCATGACATTTTTAGTATCCCCATATGTGGTCAGTTACATTCTCCAAATGTTTCTCAATGTGTTACATCATGATGTTGTAGCGCATTTGCAGAAAAGACGTGGTGCCAATAAAAATCCTTTGGGATCATTGGCTATCATAACCATCCAAGGTGATATAACTCTGCAGGCACCACTGTTATACTATGTTTTTAGTCGACTAAAGCCAATGACCCATTAAGTGACTTCTCGTTATGGGGAACATCAGACTTGCCAAATGTAGTTGCCTTACCAATGTCAGCTTACATGACCAAAAATCGCTGGGTAAACAAGTGCTGACTTTACAGCACAGTCCTGCTGGCCCCTTTTTGTAAGAGCCAATAACATAATGTCTGACGGAGTTGGAGGTATGGCGAGTTCACACACAATCTCTGCCCTTTAATTTTCTTCGTTCCATTCTGTTGTGAATGAGAAGTCAGACATATGAGCTTCTTCTCTTATTGTGTGGTCCAAAACAACTGCATTCCTTATTGCTGCATTATATGGCTGGCACCCTACCCGGGATTTGTTCCTGCCTCGCACCCTGTGCTGGCTCGTGTTGGCTCCAGCAGACCCCCGTGACCCTGTGCTAGGATATAGCGGGTTGTTGGATGATGGCTGACTGACTGACTAACTGCATTATATGTATTGTACTTCTACATATGCATTCATTGGTTGTCGGCTCTCATGCACACAGAGAATGCTACTACGACTAAAGACAAACTTAAACCTGTTTGATTTTGTCGGGACAAGTCACAGAGTAGTTGAAGTGAGTCACTGGGCATGTTACGTTACATGGCTGACAATGGTGCAAATGGTGTTATTTTTATTTCAGTTTTAATTGTTGCAGCATTCTTGTGCATAGATTTTGAAAATGAAATTGCAAAAGAGAGATTGCATTTCATTTTATAATTTTAATTTTCGTTTCCTTTTTTTGCAGAAAATACCTCCCATACACCTAGTGATTCCAACTCACTAAGATTATGTAAATGAAGGCAATGACGGAAAATCTCTGGAAAAACATCTACTGTGACATGGCCTTAAGTGTAGCTCATTTATTAAGTGGTACAAGTTGTCTCAGATATTGTTAGCCCATTTCATTAGCAATCAGTTTCCAAACACAGGGTGGCCGATGGATAGATCTTGAAGAGTTATGGCCCATTATCAGTACGCTTGTGAACCCGTAATGTGTATTGGTATGTGCTTGTCTACTTTAAATAGATCTGACTGCACATAGGATGCATTCACTGATTTTCCTATTTGTTTTGTGATATGGGTAGGTGTACCTAATGAGTAACCATTCAGTGCAGGTACATATATGAGATGTTTTTTAGTATTTCAATATAATATTATTACTTCTTTATTCCTTTAGCCAGAATTACCTATGCTAAGATGTACCACTTAAATAATTTTTAAGGCAACCAACAAAGGGCCATTAATAAATACTTGATACAATACATGAAAAATATTATAGCTGCTCACCAAATATCTCAGGGGCACACAGAGACCTACTGAAAAGTATGGTTTATGTCTTTTTTTTTTTTGCTTTCTACTTTTTAACATGAAAATAAGCTTTACTTTTATTTCTTACGCTGCAGGCTCAAACCAACCCACACTGAATTAGTCAGTATTTTAAGATAATTTTTTTTTTATCAGTCAAAACACCAACAGTGACTTCATTTTTTACATTATACTTGTAATTACTGTATAGTACACTTAGTAAGGAGAAATTGAAATTGGCACTAAAACAAAGGTGTATTGGAAAATGGTTCTGTAAATAAACATTGGCTAATATTGTTAGCCATTTACATTTTATTTTTTTTATGAAAAAACGTATTTTTGCTTTTTTTGTACAATTTTCAATTGAAAGTTATTTTACATTTTGTTTTCAGTAAGCAAAGACACCAGGGTTTTGGTTAGATTTTCATCCCTAAAGCTATAAGATGTGTTTAATAATTGATCAGGAGTTCATTAAGCAGTGTCCCAGATGCAATAGTCAATTAATGGAGGTGTCTTGTTCTTCTTCATCTTCTTCTTCTTCAGCAAAAGCAACAACAATCTTCCAGGTTAATAATAATATCCCTTAACCTTCCTTAGGGTGATAATATTTCAATCTCCGTCCTCAGTTATTAGGGATTAGGTCCCTTTTATGCCATGTCCCTTTGACAGCCTTGGACTATTTTTCCTTTTATTCAGAAAGTATTCACACCACCTTGCTTTAGGCACAAATAACTGTGTTGCAGATTTGATTTTAAATGAGTATATATACCATTTTTTCCCATCCAACTATACTTAATAACCCATAATGATAAACTGACAAAGTATTTTCAGAAAGGTTTGCACATTTATTGAAAAAAAGAAAACATGTAAGTAATTAGACTCTTAATTCAATACTTTGTAGTAGCCCCTTTGGTAGAAATTCCAACTTTGAGTCTTCTTGTGTACATCTCTACAAGTTATGCACACCTGAATTTGGAAAGATAGGCCCATTCCTCTCAAACACCACTACATTAGATGGGAATCACCTGAAAATTGCCATCTTCAGGGCTCTCCACAAATGTTCTGTGGGGTTTCAATCTGGGCTATGGCCAGGCTACTCAAGGACAACCAGAAATTTGTCCTGAGGCCACTCTAGTGTTCTCTTGTCTGTATGTTTTGTGACATTATCATGCTGAAAGTTGAACTGTCACCCCTGTCTAAGGCTGTATGCACCCTCAAGTAGATTTTCTTCAAGGTTCTCTCTGTATTTAGCTGCATTCATCCTTTCCTCAAATCTGACTAGTCTTACTGTCTTTGATGCTTTGATGGTTGTCCTTTTCACAGATTCTCCCATCTCAGCAGAGGACTTCTAAAGCTCTGTTAGAATAACCACTGGATTCTTGGTCACTTGGGCAGTTTGTCCTGGTGGTTCCAAACATCTTCCATTTAAGAATTATTGAGGTCACCGTGTTCCTGAGAACACTTAAGGATTTAGAAATGGTTTTATACTCTTGGTCCGAACTATACCTAAAATAGTTTTATTGCAGTGGTCTACATAGAGTTGCTTGGACATCATGGCTTGGCTTTCATGCTGACATGCAAAGAGAATTATGGGATATTATAGAAACAGGTATGGGCCTTTCTAAATGACGTCCAATCAATTCAATTTGCCAGGGGAGGACTGGATTGAACTTCTGGACTCATCTCAAGAAAAATTAAAGCAGACAAGTGACACTTGAACACAAGCTGGAGTAACGCAGCAAAGGGTCTGAATATTTATATGAATGAGAGATTTCAGGTTTTGATTTTTTCATAAAACCTTTCAGAAAACATATTTTCACTTTTGTCATTATGAGTTACTGAGTGTAGATTGATAAGCAAAAATGGCACAATTATCCTTTCAAAATTAAATCTACAATACAATAAAGTGAGCACAAAGTGAAGATGTCTGAATGCTTCCTGAATTTCCTGTAGAATGGTTTGAACAGGCAGTGAATAACACATTACAGTAGTCGACTAGTTTCTCAGTATCCTCCATATTTTGAAACTATTTTGATTGTCTAACATTTTTATCATGGAAAAAACAAGTTTTAGATAGTTTTGAAATGTGTGTTTTAAAAGACATACTGGCATCAAAGATACTGCCAAAGTTTTGTGCTGATTCTGTGAAATAATGGTGAGTCTATTTGAATGAAAATGTGACAAAATATTGTGGTAGTGTGCATCATTCCCTCTCAGCAAGTAACATCTCTGTTTCTTCTGTATTTGAAGACAAGTAGATCTTGTCCATCCAGTCTTTTAATTTACCGACACAATTAACAAAGGACACAGATGGAGAAACTTCTTTGTTCTAAAAGAAAGGCATGGCTTGGTATCATCTCCATACGAGTTAAAATGAAAATTATGTTTTCTAATGACGCACTCCATGGAAGCCTGGTAAAGTAAAAACAGTAAAGGCCAGAGAACGGACACTGAATATAATGATAGAGTACTGTCAGCACATTTCTGTACACACTGACCTACTTGGGTATGTTCTTCTTTGAAGACTTATGGTTCTTCAGCAAAAAAGAGACCATGTATTGGGCATTTGAGTTTCCTTGTTCTAGGGTTTTTCCCAACACTCTGACTCAGACCTCAAGGGCAGGTGCAATGAACTTTTTTTTAATATTTACAGTTTGTAAAGTGGAACTCTATATGATTTTTGATTTTGACTTGTTATACTTTTGAATCCTGTAGGGGAAATTATCTTTTTGCATGACTTTTGGGGATCAGATTGCAGGCTTAGCAGGTGCACAGCAAACTCTGGACCAATTTTCGGGATAAGGGCTTTGCTCAAGGACCCAAAGGAATAAGATCCTTTTTGGCAGTAATGGGATTCTACCTGGAATCCTTCCAGATACATATTATACTGTATAATAAGACATGTTTAACATAACCTAAACAAAGAATAGAAGGGTTTTTCACAACAGATGAAAAAAATGAAGATGTCAGCAGCCATACCACCTGCACTTCAGGACAGGTCATCCACCAGAAGCTAAACATGTAAAGTACTGTGATGGGAGACCATCTAGGAAAAGCTAGGAGTGATGCTGGAAGAGGTGTTGTTGAGGCCAGCAAGGGGTGCTTACTATGTGGTCTATGTGTGGATCCCAATGGCCCAATGCAGTGACTGTGATGTTGTGCTGTAAATATTGCACCATCATTCAGATGAGACATAAAACCAAGGTCCTGACTCTCTATGGTCATCAAATATGCCTGGGCATCATTTGAAAAGATTAGGGTTTATCCTGATGTCTTGGCTACATTGTCCACCACAGCCTAGTCATTCTGGCACTCTAACCATTCACTGTCTCTAATTGGCTAGCTCTCTCACCCCTTCACCTCCTAATAGCTTATGTGTGAAGAGCATTCCGGTGCAATAATGGCTGCCATCACATCAACTATGTGGGTGCTAAACACTGGTGGTGGTTGAAATGGTTCCCATTTATCTAAGAAATGAAAGAGATATAATCATCTGACCACATGTGTAAAGTGGGACATCATCATATGCCAGTGCAGTAAAAGAGAAAGCATACAGTAAGTGAAAACATGAAGTGTTTAGTGACTCACATTGTTAAATAAATTGCCAGCTACACACAATGAAAACTGAGAATAATGAGAGTAATTAGTTTCTAAATAAGATGTGCAAATTCTGTATGTGTATTCCTGTGCAACACACTAAGCAGCTCTGAGATTAAAACAGAAGTAGGATAGGACTATTCTGAACTGTAACTGTTAAACAAGTCAAGAAGTGATAATCAAGAAAAATGAGAATGACTCAATGATATAAAGATGATCAAAGATAAAAGATACTAAAGCTCATAAATGGCCACTGCTTCTCTACAAATCATAGAAATAATTAACATCAGTGTTACTAAGAAACAGTTCATAAACCTATTTCTGAAAAATACATGATTCCAAAATTAACCTAACATATGGTAGGAAATGATCTCATTCAGTAACAATAGGAAAATCTTTTCAAAATTCTTCACATTATGTTTTGGATGTTCTTTTTCAAAATGATATTTTCCAGTCTATATTAATATTGGTTCATTTCAGCTCTGCTGAACAATTAGTTCTAACTTATTTAACATTTGCACTTCTGTACTGTGAAATTATGCAAAACCAGAAGGCAAAACCATAAACATTCGTTGAGTAAATGTAAAAAACATTATCTATAAGGACAGCTGGGAAGAAAATCTGATTGTAATGCAAAAAACTACTTGAATAAAATATAATCTAAAGTTTGCTGGTATACTTGCATTGTTTTATACATATAGAATGTATAATATATTATAATATGCAGCACTGAAAACCTTTAACAATATTCATTATGTAATAATGAATCATCTCTTTAATAAACAATACACTTGTATATGCTTAAGCTTATTTATAATGAATCTTTGTTAGAAAAATAAATAACACATTTAATTAATTATGTTAAAGGACATATTTGGAAAATCTCAGCAAATATAGTACTCTTATCCTCAAACTTTTACACATCCATCCATATTAAGGGCAACCTTAGGGTGAAGACAGGATCCAATTGTAGTGGAGATGCCAGGGCTCCCTAAAGCATGCATCTACTTTCAGTCATAACATGTTTAGTTTAGAGACTTGGCTGTACCAGGCACAATAAAGACAGTTTATCTATACAAGTTGTTTAACAGTTTAACAAAATGTTTCATCTTTAGCCACTTCAAACTTTTCCACATGTTAACATATATGTGACACAGAAATGTAAAATACAACACAATCAGGTCAGGTCAGATCAGGTTGGGGAGCATGCAAAGGTACAGTGCGTTGCCACACCCAGCACAAGACGAAACAGCTTGGGATCGTGATTGATAACCCCCCAAGCACACACGTGGACCAGTCCCACTCTCCAGAAATGACCATCTATCTGCCACAGCCATGTGTTATGTCGGCATCCCCTTAGCCTGGTCCAGCCACTCAGATCCTCAAAGAGGATCCTGTGAGTCAGATCACCCATGGGGAGTCGCGCCAGATGGCCATAGTGCCGTAACTAACACTCCCTCACAATGCAAGTAATGTGCCTTATTCAGGACTTTATGAGTAACCTCTTATTCAACACATAGTCAAACCAATGGTACCCAAGGATTCTCCGAAGAGACACAGTACCAGAGGAGTCCAGTATTCATCTCAGGCCATTGAATAGTGTCCATGTCTTGCAACCATATAGCAAAACAGGAAGCATCAGGAGTCTAAGTACCTGGACTTTTGTTCTTTTGCAAAGTTATCAGGAGCACCAAACACCCCTTTCAAGTGACCTCATGACCCCACATGCTCTCCCAACCCATCTACTTACTTCATAGGAAGAGACACCAGAGACATTCATGTTACTGCCAAGGTAAGTAAATCTTTCGACAAGGTCGACACTCTCTCTGCAGACAAACACACTACTGATGCCTGTGCCCGTGGGATAATTAAAGGCCTGGATCTTGGTTTTTATCCAGGACAGTTGCAAGCCCAGACACTCAGACTCCTTGTTCAGTCTCTCGAGAGCCCCAATCAGAACCTCCATTGACTCTGTGAAGATCACAGCATCGCTGCCCAAGTCAAGATCAGTGAATCTCTCTTCACTGACAGATGCCCCACAGCTGCTGGACCCCACGACCCTGCACAACATCCAGTCCATGCAAGCACTGAACAGAGTAGGAGCAAGAACACACCCCATGATGAACCCTAGAATTAACTGGGAAAAACGCAGAGGTTCTGCCTTCACTCTGTACAGCACTCACAGTACCAGTGTACAGGCAGGCCATGATATCCAAGGTCTTTGGGAAGATCCCACGAAGTCTCAGGATGTCCCAGAGGGCAACTTGATCAACTGAGTTGCTTTACGAAAATCAATAAAGGCTGCAAAGAAACTCTGCTAATATTCACATTTGTGCTCCATGAGAACCCTCACTGCCAGGATGCGGTCAATGGTAGACTTCTTAGGCGTAAAACCAAACTGAGAGGTCGCTGGTATGTAAGCAAGTGATCACAGATCCTAAGGTCAAAAACAATTAAATGATTAATCTGTCGAGATATTGGTGTACAGGAGAATATTACATTACTAAGAAAATACAGTAGTTCATGCATAATAAAATGATGTCTATAGGTGGGAAAGTGGCACGCCACTAACACAGGGAGAGAGCGTTCTTTTAAAAAAATGAGTAAACCTGTAACTCATTTATAATACAAAATAGCCATCCTTGCACTATAACTATTAATATTTTAAATCTAAAGTGTTACAATGTAATTTGGTGACTATTAGTATGGTATATATATATATATATTACCCACCTGCAACCAGGAAAATATAGACAGTGAAACCATGCTGCCTATAATAATAATTTAATAATAATAATAATAGTTCTTTACATTTATATAGTAATTTTCTCATTGTGCAAATCATTTTGGAAGGGCCAGAGACGTGAACCCATGATCACCTTCTGTGTAGCCGCGCTCATTTGAATGAGGCATCTGTGTGGTAACCGAGAGCATAGTGTGGCCTGAACAGCACTAACCATCTCACTGCTCCCTCTACTGGTTGACACAGGAGTGATTTATTCTCTTCATTTAGCATAACAAAACCCAGAAGAACTGTACAATAGCCAGCAAATGAATAAAAAGAAAACCAAAAATTATCCCAAAAATGCAATCATACCCTTGGAGTGTCACATTTGCATACTAAACATGTGTGAGGTGTGACTTTGTAGATGTGAGTTAGATTTTTGCCTAAAACAATTTTTTTGTTCTTTTTTTCAGAATTTAAAATGTAGTATATTAACAGACTGTGAAATTGGCCATTTCCCTCAATCTCATTTAAGGAATTTCCAATGGGATTCACATATAATTAATGATCTCATCAAAGAAGCTTCAATGATTTCATGAAAAGCTTTTTGAAATTAAAAAAAAAATGTAATTATCATATAAACACTAGTGTGATGGCTTTCTTTTACCTCTGCTTTGACAATAACTGCCAATCATCCTGTCGTAAAACCACTTTGTTACAAAATCCAGTATTATTAACATTCTTTGAAATCCTGATTAAATTACATCCTGTGGAAGAGAATATATTTCACAAGTTAAATTTGAAAAACCCTACTGTTGTTGTCAAAATTCTTTATTATGCCTTCTAAATTTATTTCACACATTGCAATGGCATTCAGAGAAAAACAAGGTCTTTTGAAGCCACATTGCTTTGTTATCTGTGTCAAGAGAATATCTTATAATTTAAATGTTCAGTGCAAGATTTCTGATTGCTGCATGAAGAATTAAACAGATGAGGATGTTACTGAAAATTCATTTCAGCTAAAAGGCTAGTTCAGTTTGCCTTTATTCACTCCTTTATGTAAAGAGATAATCTTACACTTGGGAAAACTAAGTAACATTTAATAATTTGATTTCTGCTCCTGCTTATTCCAGGAGCAACAGGGAAAAGTCTAAAAGCCTAAAAGAAACACAAATGAGCCACCAGTCCACTGGATGCACTCAGTCACATCTACACTCAATCATACATACCGTAGAATTTTTGGTTTCTTGTTAATCTAATTTGTAGGTCTTCAAGACATGAGAGGAAACTGGAGGACACAATTGAGATACACAGAGATAGAGGCAAAAGTGTAGTAATCAAACGGGAATATGTAGCCACAATGTCCCTTTCACTTTCTGCACATTCTATTGTGTTTAATTATAAATTGGTACATGGGCCATTTTTTTCTGTCAGTCTACACTAAATAACCAATAATGACAAAGTGAAGACGTGTTTTGAGAAAGTTTTGCAAATGTATTAAAAATTGGTTCATCCCCTTGGCTTTAATTATCCTTGAGATGTTTCTAGAACTTGACTGGAGTCCACCTGAGGCAAACTGAATTGACTGGACACTGTAGATAGATAGATAGATAGATAGATAGTGGAGAGGCATGGACAACAGCAAGGGTATAAAACATTTATAAAGCTTTGAGTGTTCTCAGAAACATAGTGGCCTCAATAGTTGTCAAATGGAAGAAATATGGCACCACCAGGACTTTTCCCAAACTGACTAACCAGGCAAGAAAGGCCTTTTTCATGTAGTTGAACAAGAACACAAAAAAATTACTCTGCTGAGATGAAAAAACAACCATTTCAGTTGTAATCCAGTAATCAGGTGCTTATGGTAGAGTGGCTTGACATAAGCTACTTTTGAGTACAACACAGATCACTTGAACTATGAACGCATGAGGAAAAAGAGTCTCTGGTCTAATGTGACAAAAATTGGACCATTTGGGCAGAACTCCAAGCACGAAGACCAAGCACTACTTATCACCAGCCTAATACCATCCTTATGATGGAATATAGTGGTGGCAGTATCATGCTATGTGAGAGAGACTGACCTGAACCGAGGGAATGATGAATGCAGCCAAATACAGAGCGGTCCTTGAAGAAAATCTGCTACATACTGCACATGCCCTAAGTCTGGGGAGATGGTTCACATGACAATGACCTGAAGCATACATCCAACAGCATGCAGAACAAGTATCTGGCTATTCTTGGGTGACCCACCAAAAGACTAGAGTTAAACCTAAGAGAACATATATAGAGAGACTTGAAGATGGCAGTTTACAGACACTTCCTAGCCAATCTAACAAAACTTGAGATGAAGAAGAAAAGAATAAACTACTCAATTCCAAGTGGGAAAAGCTTATAAGTACTAAAGTTGTACCCAAGAAGATTTCAAGCTGTAAATGCAGCGAAAGAGGCTTTTTCAATGGCAGATTTTCAAGAGAAAATGAAGACACATTTTTTAACATTGACAGACCCGTTCATAAAGAGTTTGTTCTCCGACAGTACAAAGAACTGCCAAGGCAGCTACAAAAAACATAAAAAAATGTCAGAAGCAGTGTAGCCAAAACTGGATTTTGCATCATGACAACACATCTGCATACAGCATGGTGTCAGTCAAAGAGTTCTTGACCAAAAACAATGTGGTTGTTGCATTGCAGTAGGGTTGATCCGATGGTTGATTGGCTGGACACATCATCAATGTCAATAAAAACTGACAATTTATTTATTTATTTATTTATTATTTAAATCTCAAGCACTTCACATGCTGTAGGGCACTTGCATTCACAGCAGGAGGCATATGTATCTGTAGCTAAGGGAATGTAGCCTGATCAGTGCATCACACTCAAAATCTGAACAAGAATAACATGGGTATACTTGTAGCACTGCACTGCTGCGGTGCTCAGTCAGACTCTGAGTAAGTATGGTTTCTCATTCTTTACAGCGCTTTGTTAGGTATCTCACTATCCTTCAAGTGAACACTCACTGTGGCCACACAAGTTGGAATTCTTTTGTGACTTTGGCAGGTTTGTCCCTTTGAAAGGTTTCCCTGATGCCACTCATTTGTATGATGGAATGTCATCTCATGCTGGTCAGCAACATCTCAATATTTTTCATTCACCAACCATTTTTCTATCCTGGGTAAGTGTTATTGTCATGTTTGTTAAGATAGGCAAAGTGCCTAATTATTAACCATTTTAACCATATTAAATTTTGCAAACTGTTGTTATGTTCAAATATGGTTACTTTGTGATATTTGTCCTTCCTGAACCGCCTTACAGTGGGGCGTTCCCAATGTAAACAATGTATCTGCCACAAATACATGCAGTGAAGTTCATTCCGCCTGTTTAAGCCTATGGTAGTATAGCCGGTAAGTTTACATTTGTAAAATTTTACTGTTCTGTACTGCTATTTATAGTTTAAAGCTGTTACCAAACTGTTTTGTTATTTGCGTGCTGAATATTGTGTTTCTTTACTTGTAGTTTCACACCTACTCTTTGCTAATAAACTGGAGATTTGTACACCTTGTGTCAAGCCAGTCTCCAAGTTGTTATATTGATAAAGAGAGGAGTTTAGATGACTGAATATCTATTACAACATTATAGTGAGATCAGAACAGTTATATTTTACATAACCTATTCAGTGAGATTTAGACTTGAGACAGAAATATGGTGGCATGGTGGTGTTTATTTGGTCTTGTTGGTAGTGTTTGAAGGTGACCTTCAAACTTCGAGTGAATGTTAGTGTATTATGGCACTCATAGATTCATATGCAAATACTCAATATCATACTAATATACATGCACTCCTCCAAGGTGGAGCCCCCAAATCCATTGTATAAAAGTAATAATGAATGGGGAGGAGGAACAAGACACTGAATAAAACAGAATACTGCCAATAATTTGGTCCACTTCAAGCACTACTTGCAGAAAATTGGAAAGTAATTGTACTGTGTATACAAGATAATAAATCTGAAAAATAATGACAACACTACATTTGCAATTTCTCTCTATTATAAAAAAATCTTGGAAGGTTGGAAGGAGATGAGACGTGATTTTCTCAGGGTGACACTTTCACGTCCCGCGAGATGAGTCTTTGTACCAAGAGATTTAACCACACCCGGGGCCGGAAATAAAACAAAGAGTAGATGACAAAGTAGAACATCGTATAGAATTCAAAAACGTTGGTGTGATACACATGCAGAGCAGGTTAGAGATAATGGAAGTATGAAAATTCCAAAGTCTCAAAAAAAGGATAGTAAAGATTGCATTAGCGTAAACAAACACAAATTATCACTCGGTGAAATAACGGAACAGCGAAAAGAGATCGAATATATTGTTCGGCTTAAACTTTAAGTCAGAGACTTGTAAGTCATATAATTAGTGTTGCCTACAGGGAAAAAAAAAGTAGTGTTTCTTCCCAATGAAGAGGCATATCCGTCAGAATTAAAAAATTTGTTGTTTGGTGAAAGTGAAATCCGGTGAGAGAAATAATTTCTCATTTGTGTGAATGCTATTGTCAAACACATTTCTTGTAGAGAGAAAGAAACAATATTACTCACGGACAAGTATACATTGCGTAGTCATGAGGTAATTCCAAACAAGGAATCAAAATTCAACGTGATATTGATGAAAAGGTAAAAGTGAAAAGAGATTGAATTTATGGACATAGGTGATATGACAGAAGTGCACCGCGCAACATGCAGATCACGCAGCACGACAGCAGCAGCAAGGCAGCAGCTGATCAAGCAAAGAGGAGGTTAAAAAAAAACTGTATTTGTTTACCATTGTATCACCATTTAAGAGGGGGTTTCGGAGGAGCGACCGCATCTCCTTGGGGTGCGTTCAGCCAACTTCTTCACAACACGAGCGGCAGAGATGCGGAGTGGCTGGCGCGTAGCGCAGGCCTTTTGTTTTCAAACGAAGCCCCCTAGTTTTAAAAAAGCCAGTGCTATTGTCCTCCTGCATGCACATTCTACACTAGCATGTCCTTTGCATCATAACAAATAAATGCCAAGCCACAGTGAAACAAAATGAACTACATTTTTTCTGTAACACATGGAGAAAGTGGTAGAAACAGAGAAACAGGACACTTTGTTTAAGTGAGTAAAAATAATTAGTAACTTCTACTTTTCTATTTGAAGACATTTCTTTGAAACCATTTTATTATGAGTGGTGGCTCTGAGGCTAGGGATTTGCACTGGCAAGCGGAAGGTTGCCGGTTCGAATCCCGTAAATGCCAATAGGGACTCTGCACTGTTGGGCCCTTCAGCAAGGCCCTTAACCTGCAATTGCTGAGCGCTTTGAGTAGTGAGAAAAGCGCTATATAAATGCAAATAATTATTATTATGAGGCACATCTAATCATAGAGATTTGTGTCATTACCTTAACCTGCAATTGCTTCTTCTTGGGTATGACATTATTCTGCATCCAGCCCTGCAAGCAGGTCATCTAGCCTTACAGGGAAAACTTGGGGGATGATGGCAGGATTGGCACTCCAGACACCGTAAAAAAACTCACACTGTTTCAGTGTGGTGCTGAGGTGACACCTGCTGTACTTGGGTTCCGAATCCAGGCGGTTTGTTGTGTGGTGGGTGTGTCAACGTTCTATCAGCACATGCTCTCGACCTTGGAATGAATCACCAAAGTAGAGAGTCTGGTGCGTGGGACAGTAAGGAGATTACTGCTCGAGGACCTGAGAGAGCGACAAGGAGTGTAAGAAGCCAGGAGCTGAGTAAGGTAGAGAGGGGGCAAGGTTATATAGGGCTTTGAAGGTGAGAAGCAGAATCTTGAATTTAATCCTTGATGGAACCAGTAACCAGTAAAGCTGGGAGAGAACAGGGGAGATGTGAGATGTGGGTGAGGACTCTAGCTGCGGAGTTCTGAATATACTGTAGCTTCTGTATTTATTCTGCTTATGGTTTATAAAGCCTTAAATAATCTCGCTCCATCTTATATATCGGAATGTCTGACACCTTATATTCCAAATCGTAACCTCAGATCCTCAAATGAGTGCCTCCTTAGAATTACAAATGCTAAACTTAAAAGAAGTGGTGAGGCGGTCTTCTGCACCTAAAATCTGGAATAGCCTGCCAATAGGAATTCGCCAGGCTAATACAGTGGAACACTTTAAAACACTGCTGAAAATACATTACTTTAACATGGCCTTCTCATAACCACACTTTAACTTAATACTGATACCCTGTATGTTCAATTCATCATAATAACTATTCATAGTGGCTCTAAAATCCGTACTGACCCCTACTCTCTCTTCTGTTTCTTTTTCCGGTTTCTTTGTGGTGGTGGCCTGCGCCACCACCATCTACTCAAAGCATCATGATGCTCCAGCATTGATGGACTGAAAGCCAGAAGTCTACGTGACCATCATCATCAAGTCCTTCCATAAGAACCCTAAATACAAAGAGGACTGTTTCATTTATGTTAGGTAGGTTGCCCAGAGGGGACTGGGCGGTCTCTTGGTCTTTATTCCCTGCAGATTTTATTTTTTTTCTCCAGCCGTCTGGAGTTTTTTTTTTGTTTTTTCTGTCCACCCTGGCCATCGGACCTTACTTATTCTATGTTAATCAATGTTGACTTGTTTTTATTTTTTATTGTGTCTTCTATTTTTCTGTTTCTTCATTTTGTAAAGCACTTTGAGCTACATTTTTTTTGTATGAAAATGTGCTATATAAATAAATGTTGTTGTTGTATAGATTTTGCAGGGAGGCCAATGAAGAGGGAATTACAGTAGAAGTGCTCGACAAGTGAATTGAATCTCAAGTAAAGTATCTTGGAGGTAACTAAAAGGGCACTGTTTTAAGTTTATTGTAAAGTTATTGGTTTTTTTTAACAGTTCCAGGAATTGTTTGTCTCCTCTAATAAGTCCCAAAATGCATTTTTAATGTTTTCCTTATAGTCTGGTTAATTATTTAAAATGTTACATTTGTTTTTACTTGGCCATAATGCAGTAAAGTAGTTTATTTTATAGATTATAAATGGTATTAAGGCAACTAGAAAATGAAGATGCCATTATGAAAGTCAAAATCTTGTCACTAATTTCTGTGATGCGAGATCAGGTTGTTAGAGGCATGTCTCTGGATAGCACGGTGGATCACGTCATCAAAGTGACAATATTATAATCTGAATCACATCATTATCTACATTTGTGGATTATAAAAATGCCTTTTGAGCAATTCTCTGAGATTTTTGTAGCTTTTTATGGTTTATGATTTAGTATTTTGTTTTTGTGATTATGATATAACTTTATGGTTTCAACTTTAATAAAAGATAGGACAGATTCCGGGCTTTGACCTAAGAATTTTTATTTAATGGGGAAGTCATGAAGGTATTGACAAACATTACAGGAGATGACTGAAACACAACTATCATGTCCGATTAAGCCCAGTAAAGTCACTAAGGCTTTAGTGCTCTGTTCCCATAGAGAATATATAGATTTCAAATCTTTAAATTTAAGAACACATTATAATAATTTTAATATAAGATGGCAATATTTTTGTTTATTATGTACTTTTACCTCATGAAGTAATTAGGATGGCTTATGCTAATTCAGACTCTTTTATTTGTACATGCCTTCTAGGTTCATCCCATTCCCCAAGACATATTGTAGACAAAGATAATTAAAGATAATTTTAATTCAGGTCCAGTTTAGTTTTATTATATGTTATAGAAAAACTGAATTGAGCAGTATATGTGTTCAAGGATAAGAAACAGGTAAAGTGCAAAAAAAGAGAAGAAGAGGAAACACAATTGTCTGAGGAACTAAAGAAAATCAAGCATTTTTGAAAATGTAAAAGAAAATAAATTGCCTGGACAGGACAATAAGCGTTCAAGCATCTTGAGAAATCTAGTGATTATATGTGCAAATTGGGGAAACGTTCAGTTTTTCAAAAAGCAGTAAATACTTGGGTAATTTCTAAAGACTAGAATTAAACACATTATACAATTGCTTAAAAAAAGGTTAATGAACCAACCTAGATATATGGCAGCTACCGTAAATTAATGAAGTAATTATGAAACATAAAACGAAGAGCCATCTGCCAATACAGGTGTGCTAGTAGACTGCTGTTGTAGGTTTACAGAGGGAAGATTGTGTTTTAGTAATTTGTTGGGAGTTTTATTAGGAAGCAGCAGATTATATTGGAGTATACAATATTATGAGCCTTGTCTTTCAAAAAGTTTATGATAAACTGACCCAAACATCACAATTGAACAGTCAGAGATTCAGAGAACTGTGTGTGGATGGTGTGTTCTCACATTGCCAGGTTCCTTCTTTTGACCTACCTTTCAACAACATTTTTGAAGCACTTATTTCATCTATGCATGTTCTTTTCGCACACCAGTTTCTTTTTAGAATGTGTTTTGCGCTCCAGCTTGCTATTTTTAAGACTGGCTGTGTGATAGATTTACATTTTTGACCTCCCCTTGTCAAGTTGTTAGCATTTTTATTTTAAGGCTAGTGATAGAACCTGTTAGGGTTTTTTCACTGATGGATGTTATCTGCATTTGTCTCTTTGTTGCTGGTAAATAATTATGCAAATCAATGTCACATTTGCTTATTTATATGCCTGTTTCTACTGATTACGCTAACTTCATATTGCATAAATTACAAGTTAAACCTTTATGATCTAGCAGCAGCCCACAAAAAAAATGTATTTAATGAAGTAACATTTCTAGGTGTCTCATGGTAGAGATGAGAAAACATGTCAATGAGATCATTACATTTAATCAAAGACATATAAACATCCAAACTGGGAGTTCAAGTTTAAAAGAATGGACTTGCAGAACAAATAAAAGGGCCATCATGCATCACAAGACAATGAGGCAAGCAAAAAGACAAAACATCAGCCCAATATCATGCTGATGGAAACGAACAAAAGACAATTGCCCCTAGATTTTCCAGCTGTTCCTACTCAGTCCAGAGCATATGAATAAAAAGAGCTTCTTTTTAATTTTTTCAGTTCTCTTTGTCTCCCATTTTTGATGTTTGGCCTGTTCTTTGACCTTCAATCTTCCGGACCTTTTTCTTTTATTGTCTGTTGTTAGTCAGTTCAGCTGGTAGCTGTTATTGTAAGTATCCTGTTGATTTGCTCTTACAATTTGTACTAACTGAGAAATATAAGTCAGTGAGAATTGTTTATGAGGAAGGAATGTGAGATATAACGTGGTCAAAGAACAAGGTAAAGGTCAAAAAAATGATGAACAAAGTCACAAAAACTGAACCAAAAATCAAAGTCCTAACTAGAAGAAGAATTCTAATACCATGAGTTACTAAGAGGGTCACAGATACACCAATACCTTGCTTAACAAAGTAGATTCTTGTATAACTTGTTCGTGTACGAGAATCTTCATTCAGTGGTAAAATTTAAATGAAAAGAACATTGATGAGGTGTTACACTATGAAAATAACATATGTATACTATGAACGAAAACTAAAATTTATTCTGAATAAAGCAAACATTAGTTTTTGGAAAATGTATTAAGTGTTGATTGTTAGGATTTATGTTTTCTTTTAACTAAAAACTGTGTATAAGGATTAAAAAAATCAAATACTTTTGCTTGAAGTGTCATCCGAGTCACAGACATATGTCACTGTGACATTTTCTTGATTTTATCTGTTACAGAGCTATGTGTGTGAGTTCGTTTTGATGCGTTGACTTTATCATGGCAGGTGTAGTTGTAAAAGACGGTGCTTTTCAGGGCGTTCAGGGGCAACTGGGCGACAACCAAGTCAGCAAAAAGACAACTGGGTGACAGACAACTCGGCGAAAAGACAACTCGGCGACATCCTTTACAGGTTATGTAATAGTTAGGTTCAAAGAGATTTTTTAATGATATTTAAATGACAACGTAGGGCGCCGGGAAATCCACAGAATCACCTGCTTTATGAGAGTCCAAATACGTTGAGAGTAAAGATATTCCTTAAGCCGTACTTGCAGGTCACCTTTTGTATTCTAAATAACGTTATCATACAATTACAAGCAGTACAATTTATATAAAGGATTAGCAATTTTGGTTGCAGAAGATAATGTAAGATAGAGTTTGTTCCAACTGCAGAATAAAGTTTGTTCATCAATTATATAAATTTATTTTCAACATTTTAAATCACGTTGTCATTTAAATATAATTAAAAAATCTCTTTGAACCTAACTGGTAAAGGATGTCGCCAAGTTGTATTTCGGCAAGTTGTTTCTTTGCCGAATTGTCTATCGCCAAGTTGTCTTTTTCCGAGTTGTCTTTTTGCCGAGTTGTCTTTCCACCAGGTTGTCTTTCGTCGAGTTGTCTTTTAGCCGAGTTGACTGTTGCCCAGTTGCCACTGAACCTTCTCAGTAATTGGAGGCAGTGTAGGTTAAAAACAGGCTGACAGAGTGTCTGATAGGGAGAGTTGGCTAGTTAATAGGCACAAGCAATTGAGTGATCAGGGCAACACCTGCATGTTCGAGGATAAATTGAGTTAGCAGAGAAAGGACAGGTGGTCTTATTTGGTAATTGCGGAATGAGAGATGCTGAGTGGCCGGTCTGTGTGACTTCTGTGCAGCACTGAGTTTCTTTTGTTGGCAAGATGTGTCTAACCTGTGACAGGATGGTGAAGACAAGGAGATGGCAGATCTCATTAAAACTCCTCAGGTGCCAACTTGAAGTGTCAGAGAGGGGACTGACTTGAGGTGGCAGTGATGGAGCCAGAAGCAAGGCCAAGCTTAGGAGTGAATGGTATCAGAGCTGCTATTGTATTAGAGAGCACTGAAGATGAGTGATGTTCACCTAGGTGTGGAACTATGGTTGGCAGCCCCAATGGCGATGCAGCACATGGATGAAGTAAGCAGGGAAAATAATTCATCAGTTGTGTTTTTCATCTGGAAAGGTGACAGTATAAATAATGTGGTTACCATTTGCTGGCTGACTGTGACAGTGCTTCGTTAAGGGGGTTTGTTTTAGATAGATAGATAGTCTGTCAGTGGAGCAAGACAGTGACAGCAGTCTGTCGCTGAAGCTGCTCCTCTGCCTGGAGATGACACTGTTCAGTGGATGCAGTGAATTCTCCATGATTGACAGGAGCCTGCTCAGTGCCCGTCGCTCTGCCACTGATGTCAAACTGTCCAGTTTCATTCCTACAATAGAGCCTGCCTTCCTAACAAGTTTGTCCAGGTGTGAGACGTCCTTCTTCTTTATGCTGCCTCCCCAGCACACCACCGCGTAGAAGAGGGCACTCGCCACAACCGTCTGGTAGAACATCTGCAGCATCTTATTGCAGATGTTGAAGGATGCCAACCTTCTAAGTATAGGTGGCTCTGACCTTTCTTACACAGAGCATCAGTATTGGCAGTCCAGTCCAATTTGTCATCCAGCTGCACTCCCAGGTATTTATAGGTCTGTACCCTCTGCACACAGTCACCTCTGATGATCACGGGGTCCATGAGGGGCCTGGGCCTCCTAAAATCCACCACCAGTTCCTTGGTCTTGCTGGTGTTCAGGTGTAAGTGGTTTTGAGTCGCGCCATTTAACAAAGTCTTTGATTAGCTTCCTATACTCCTCTTCCTGCCCACTCCTGATGCTGCCCACAATAGCAGTGTCGTCAGCGAACTTTTCCACGTGGCAGGACTCCGACTCGTATTGGAAGTCTGATGTATATAGGCTGAACAGGACCGGAGAAAGTACAGTCCCCTGCGGCACTCCTGTGTTGCTGACCACAATGTCAGACCTGCAGTTCCCGAGACGCACATACTGAGGTCTGTCTGTAAGATAGTCCACGATCCATGCCACCAGGTGTGAATCTACTCCCATCTCTGTCAGCTTGTCCCTAAGGAGCAGAGGTTCGATGGTGTTGAAGGCATTAGAGAAGTCCAAAAACATAATTCTTACAACACCACTGCCTCTGTCCAAGTGGGAGAGGGGATTAGTGTAGCATATAGATGATGGCATCCTCCGCTCCCACCTTCTCCTGGTATGCGAACTGCATATATAATATAACTATTTACATTAACTATTTATTTATTTATTTATATTATAATTTTTTGTGATAGTTTTGAACGTTTATTTATTGAATGGTTATTGCATCTTGGACACTTTTCTGTTTTGTTATGTCTGTTCACCTTGGACTTTTGGATATCTTACGCCATTGCTGTCGTGTCTCTTACTTGCAACTGGTCCATCCTTGGTACATGAACTACTAGGGAATCAAATTAACAACTGAGCATTGGGGACGTCCTGGCACACTGACCCCTGACAGCATCATTAGTACAATTTTGTATGGACTTTTTCATTTTGTCAGATTGATCTAAGAAGGGTTTTGGAACTGAATCTGCCAACCTCATTGATGTTGCTACACTGCACATTTCTCTCCAGTCTCTACATGTGTAATACATTTTTTTACTTCATTTTGAGTGAAACTGCTTTTCTCTTTCATGATTTTGACATACTAAACAAATAAATTCAAAATTAATTATTGCTTAAAATAATGTTATAACTAACTTTATCAACTTTTTTATACTCTGCCAAGAATACATTAAATAAATCAATTCATTGTTTGTAAGATATACACAAAACGTGTTATGTATATGGTACATTGTGACGTTATGCATCATCTGAATGACACATGAAGATTTGCTAAATGAGATATTACTGTAATCACTATATTTTATTCAACTCTTGCTGAATTGGAAATGCACGTGGTGACATTTATATGTTCGTGTTGATGATGTCACTCATTGCACACTCCCGATGGGATATATTACCATAGTAATGAAACGCACAAAAAGCCCAAAAATGACACCCCCCCCCAAAGACGCAAACAAAATGAGATAGAAAATAATTTTATATAAATATCAGGATTTAAAAAAAAATCTTTAACACTAAATAGATAACAAAACTTAATTCCTTGTGTCAAAAAATACAAATCAACTATATTTCTTTTTGGGTGTTTGTTAAATCTCAACAAAAATGAAATAAAAATGGCAATCACATTAGAATTAGAAGACAATTCTTGGATGGAAATGTGGGCAATCAATAGCACCATTACTGTATTAGATAAAGGTTGTAAATCACAATATACAGTAAGTGTTGCAATTAAAATAGTAGTATTGTATGTATTATTTCATATGTTTAACTATGTGGCAAATATTACATTTCCAGCAGGATAGAATTCACTTTTTCTTGCTATGGAGTCCTTTCATAACATGCCAGAGATACCTAAAATGATTATTTGGATTTCCATACATTTTTGAATGGGTTGCAAGAAATATTCTATTTAAACATGGAAAAGGGATTACTAAAACTATTATGTGATGGAATTAAAGTACAGACTCAAAATTAAACATGAAAATTGACAGCACATGGAAAACATAACCAAAACTTAAAAAACCCTGCAAAATTCTAAATTACCAAAGCACTAATTGTAAAATAAAAATGACAGCCATCTCTAGGCATGGGTACACAGCAATTATTTAGTGATAAGTAACAAATTACATTTTAGGGTGTAAAAAATATCAATATTAAACTGAATAAGAGATATTGCAGAACACCTCATTCCTTACATCGACACATATTAACATAAAAAAAAATTGTTGTAAATGTCAAGAGTTGTATAGCACCTGCAGTCTCATGGGTAGGTATAACCATTTTGTATAACCATTTTGTTGCTGTAACAAATACATCATGGTGATAAAACTAATGACCGGTGACTTTCCAGTCTGTGCACAAATTCTTATGTGACAGCTATCAAATACATAGGGAAATCTGGGTTTATAATGAAGACTACAATTTACATTTTAATTGTTGCAGATATTCTAAAATGATATGCTATTTTTGCTATTACTTGTCCCTGAACACCTGCGTATACTCTTTATATTAATAATGCTTTAAGATATACTAGTCATTAACTTACCTTGATAGATAAACAAACGGATGGACAGACAGACAGACAGACAGATACACAAATAGACAAGCTCTTTAAAAAGATAGATAGATAGACAGACATGCACACTATAGTCTGAACACACACTAGGATATCCAAAAAAGAGGAATATTTAAAAAGAAAGTAAACGCCTGGCTTAGTAGTCACAGTAGTCACTTGCTGTTGGCCCCCGTAGCACTTCCTGACACACTGCTGCTGAGTGATTTGTTGGCTGTCCTCAGTGCTAGTGTGTCAGAGAGAGGATGCGCAGCATTGTTCATAATGGCACTGAGTGTAGTGGGTAAAGAGAAAAGGTGACAGGACTGTTCCTTGTAGTGCATCAGTGTTGCTCACAGCCATATGCTCTAAGCCTCATAAACTGTTGTGTGTCTAAAAGACAGCCCATTATCCAGGACACTAGACGCTCGCCTAACTGTATATTACCAAGTTTACCTCTGAACAGGCATTGCAGGATGGTTCTAAAGGAACTGACAAAAATCAAAAAACATCATGTATACAGGGCTATCAGATTTATCCAGAAGGGAATAAGCCTGGGAGAGCAAACTTTTTGAAATAGGTAAAATAAAGTGGGTCCAGGTGGCCTTTCACAAGAGGACTCATAAAGTCCAGGACCAGCTTCTCAAAGGTGTTAATGATGTAGGATGTAAGTGCCACTGCTCTGTAGTCATTAGGTAAAGCAGGTAAAATACAATGCCATTTAAGATAGGTATTTCTATTAATGATGCATTTCACTTTATTATATAGCTTGACAGTAAATTCACTCTGATACGTCAGGCATTTGTAATATTATTTATTTTCTGTTCACTGACCTTGAGTCTTTCAGTGCTCATTGTATAACTGGCAGCAGGATACGGGGGGAACAATTAGCCTTCAGGCTTCAGAATTTTAAAAAAGCGATTCAATTAAAAGCAAGGCAGCAAAATATATTTCATACAGAAGCATATTAGGGCTACAAAGAAGAAAAAAAAAAATAAGGACGCAGTGAAGAAAAAAAATTCAATTTTGAGATTAAAGTCCAAATTTAAACTTTAATCTCAAAAATTTCCATTTTAATCTTGTCATTTATGTTGAGATTAAAGTTGAAATGTCAAGATGAAAGGAAACCCACCAAGAAAACATACAAACTCCAGGCAGGGAACACCTGGGACATGACCCCCTTATTATGAGACAGCAGCGCTACCACTGCCCCATAGTGTCCCCACTTGTTTACAGTACATTTATTTGTAAAATGTAATATACATGTTTTAATGCATTTCATCATGAAAATGACATCTAGTATAAATCTTAGGATTCTAAATGTCCAGAGAGCTGTAACACCGTGAAGCTAATGTCTTCTGTGTGACAATTGATGCCAGAAGCTCCTCTCAGCGCAAGAGGAAGTCTGTTTAGGAAGCATATACCTGTAGGGCTTAGCGACTGGGATAGAGAGCACTTAGAATACGGAGTATTTAAAGTGCTACTTTAGTTACAATGGGGTTTGAGAAACTCTAGGAAATTAAACATCGATTTTAAGATAAAGTTTACAATGTTCTACTTTAATGACAATATAAATGATGAGATAAAATTGGAAATTTTGAGATTAAAGTTGATATTTCGACTTCAATCTCAACATAAACAACAAGATTAAAGTGGAAATTTTGAGATCAAAGTTGAAAATTCGACTTTAATCTCAAAATTGAATTTTATTTTTCTTCACTGTGTGCCAATTTTTTTTTTCTTTCTGGTCCTAATACACTTCTGTAATTTCATTTGCAGCAGTAGCCGGCTATTAATTAAGAAAGTGACCAGTAGCTTGCAACCAACTGTAGCCCTCCAAGAACAGAGTCTAAGACCCCCTGTGTTACAGTATCTCCATTCAATTACAAAATATCAAAATAGATATTAACAAAAACAGTCAAGACATTTCTAGTCAAATAAGAACTATGACATTCCTGATTAATTATGTGTGAAATAGATGAACAAATGTTTGTAGCTGTAACTTTGCAATAAGTGCAAATATTTTAGCTGATATACCTCAGAAATGAATTAGCCTTATTGGCAAAATGCTCTATAAAGATGGATAAATACCAGACTGTATACTTCAATTATACAGCTAATTCAGAACAGCTTAAATTAGTTAATGAGGTTGGAATATTAAAGAAACTGCAAACATTAATTACAACTCTAATTCATATTTGTGTAAATGTAGCATCCATTCATCCATGTCTTCTGGTAACAAAAGGAACAAACCCCTTGATGTTAAACCATTACATTACATGTTCGTAGTCTCTCTCTCTCTCTCTCTCTCTCCAGGTGCTGGTCATAAAATTAGAATATCATGACAAAGTTGATTTATTTCAGTAATTCCATTCAAAAAGTGAAACTTGTATATTAGATTCATTCATTACACACAGACTGATATATTTCAGATGTTTATTTCTTTTAATTTTGATCATTATAACTGACAACTAATGAAAGTCCCAAATTCAGTATCTTGGAAAATTAGAATATCAATTAAGACCAATGCAAAAAAAGGATTTTTAGAAATGTTGGCCAACTGAAAGGTATGAACATGAAAAGTATGAGCATGTACAGCACTCAATATTTAGTTGGGGCTCCTTTGGCCTGGATTACTGGAGCAATGCGGCGTGGCATGGAGTCGATCAGTCTGTGGCACTGCTCAGGTGTTATGAGAGCCCATGTTGCTCTGATAGTGGCCTTCGGCTCTTCTGAATTGTTGGGTCTGGCGTATTTCTATGAGGTTAAGGTCAGGCGAGTTTGCTGGCCAATCAAGAACAGGGATACCATGGTCCTTAAACCAGGTACTGGTAGCTTTGGCACTGTGTAAAGGTGCCAGGTCCTGTTGGAAAATGAAATCTGCATCTCCATAAAGTTCGTCAGCAGCAGGAAGCATGAAGTGCTCTAAAACTTCCTGGTAGACGGCTGCGTTGACCTTGGACCTCAGAAAACACAATGGACCAACACCAGCAGATGACATGGCACCCCAAAACATCACTGACTGTGGAAACTTTACACTGGACCTCAAGCAACGTGGATTCTGTGCCTCTCCTCTGTTCCTCCAGACTCTGGGACCTTGATTTCCAAAGGAAATGCAAAATTTACTTTCATCAGAGAACATAACTTTGGACCCCTTAGCAGCAGTCCAGTCCTTTTTGTCTTTAGCCCAGGCGAGACGCTTTTGACGCTGTCTCTTGTTCAAGAGTGGCTTGACACAAGGAATGAGACAGCTGAAACCCATGTCTTGCATACGTCTGTGCGTGGTGGTTCTTGAAGCACTGACTCCAGCTGCAGTCCACTCTTTGTGAATCTCCCCCACAGTTTTGAATGGATTTTGTTTCACAATCCTCTCCAGGGTGCGGTTATCCCTACTGCCTGTACACTTTTTTCTACCACATCTTGTCCTTCCCTTCGCCTCTCTATTAATGTGCTTGGACACAGAGCTCTGTGAACAGCCAGCCTCTTTAGCAATGACCTTTTGTGTCTTGCCCTCCTTGTGCAAGGTGTCAATGGTCGTCTTTTGGACAACTGTCAAGTCAGCAGTCTTCCCCATGATTGTGTAGCCTACAGAACTAGACTGAGAGACCATTTAAAGGCTTTTGCAGGTGTTTTGAGTTAATTAGCTGATTAGAGTGTGGCACCAGGTGTCTTCAATATTGAACCTTTTCACAATATTCTAATTTTCCGAGATACTGAATTTGGGACTTTCATTAGTTGTCAGTTATAATCATCAAAATTAAAAGAAATAAACATTTGAAATACATCAGTCTGTGTGTAATGAATGAATCTAATATATAAGTTTCACTTTTTGAATGGAATTACTGAAATAAATCAACTTTGTCATGATATTCTAATTTTATGACCAGCACCTGTATATAAATTTTAATGTCTGTCTGTATAGCAGTAGAGTGTTGTACCGTGTTAGCCATAGATTGATACAGGAAAAAGTAGGGTGAAATTACACCTTTTATTGGCTAACTAAATAGTCTATTTAGTTAGCCAATAAAAGGTGTCATTTCACCCTACTTTCTCCTGTCTGTATGTATGTCTGTCTGCTTTTCATGAGAGAACTACTTAATGGATTTAGATCGGGTTTCTTTCTATAATTTGTTTGAACATTCCTCTTGATTTTGCGACTTCTCTCATTGCACTATGTATTATAGTTCGCTTGTAGCACCGATTTATTTGTGCAATTGCGAGAGACGCACAGCAGGCTGAGGGGACGGGGGCGGGGCCCTCCTTACTCATGCACCATCCTCAGGGCGTTTCTTACATCCGTTTAGCTAGCGAACGACAGAACTACTTAATGAATTTAGATTGGGTTTTTTTCTAGAATTTGCTTGAACATTACAGTTGATTTTGCAACTTCTGTCATCACACTAACAATCATAGTTCGCGTGCAGGAGCAATATATTCGCACTAATCCAAGACAGAGACTGCAGGCCGAGGGGAGGAAGAAGGGTGACATCAGGAGTGTGGAGTTGGTCTACCTCTGTATTTTGGAGCATAACTTGCCTCCGCTTAGCTAGTGATACCTTTTTGTTTATTGATTTTTAAAGTTTGTCCCATTTCACTACTAAGCGATCGGAGCCGCGGGGAACAGCTAGTTGAATGATAAGTTTTAAAAGCTTGTCATACCTTTAAAAGAAACAAAGCGAAGGCCAAGTGTCACAGGTGCATGTGGGCTGATTGTGATTAATTTCTTTTGATTTATTACCACTCTATTATCAATATTTTCATTTCTTATTTATTTTTGGAGCATTACAACAAGTTTTGACTAAAACAGGCCATCCAGCCCAACAAATTAGCCAATTCTATTGACCTAGATTCACTCAAAATAACATCAAGTTGAGATTTGAAAGTCCCAAAACTCCCACTCTCCAATATTTTGTAATTTATTCTGAATGCCTATGGTTCTTCATGTGAAGAAAAAAATCATAACATCTCTGTTAAATTTACCCTAAATAAGGTTTCCACTGTGCCCCTGTCTTACTGAAGAATGTTTCCACTTAATCTCCATTTACTTGAACTGAAAATGTTCAGCTCCTTCAGGTTTTCCTCGTAGTTCATTCCTTTTGACCTTCAGATCATCCTAGTTGCTTTTCACTGGACTTTCTCTACTGTAGTACAGCTATGTCTTTATTGTAATGTGGAGACCAAACCTGTATAAACTACTCCAGATGAAGCCTCACTAGTGTGTTTTGTAGCTTTACAATTATCTCCATGACTTGTCCTCCACAATTTGTGATATATAGTTTGCCTTCTTGATACCTCTGTATACTGTCTGGATGTAGATAATGACAAGTACACTATGACTCCTAGATTCTTCTCTTAAGGGACACTTTCAAGTTTCAGACCTCCCATTGTATATTCAAATCTAACATTTCTACATCCAATGTATAATACCTTATATTTGCTTACATTTGATATGCCTGGCTTAGTAAGACTATACACTTACTTACCATTTATACTCACGTATGAGTCGGAGTTTAAAACCCAAAAAATCGATCATAAAATCAGCCCCTGACTTATACGTCCATTAAAAAATGCCACAAAAAAATTTTTTTTTTTACATCTTCTTGCCTCCTCCAATCTCGTATCAGTTTCTCAGATGCATTGAATTTTGTTGCAGCAGCGCAGTTACCAATATCTTTTGCTACTTCAATAATGTTTAATGTAAAACCAGCTTCATATTTTCTTCTGATCGAACGCTCCATCGTTGATAAGGGATGCTCTTACGATAAAGGTGTATCAGGGTGTAAGATACAAAAAACACAAAACTGTGCAAACACTGCTTCAGAATATTTCAGGTATTGCTGTGTGGTTAAGTAGACACAATAGAGAGAGAGAGAGAGGTTAGGAGCACACGCTGATACAGCGCATTGCCACACCCACATAGAAAAAAAAGGCAATGTGCTCTGTGGTGGGCGTTAGCAAATCAAAGTCCCTTGTACCAATAGTGTGAGTTTTCTGTGTTTGACTTATAAGACTGACATTATAAAATACCAGAAATTATATGATAAAATCAAGTCCCGACTTATCCGCTGGAGAACTTATCCGCGAGTATATATGGTACTTTAAATTTCATCTGCCACAAATCTTCCCAAGCTTGCATGTTGTCGAAGTCACTGTGCCATAATTCAGCTACATTATCTGTTCCCCTCCTAGTTTAGTATTATTTTCAAATTTGACTGTCTTATTGTTTACATTCTTATCTAGATCATTTGTGAACATTAAAAAGAGCAGCGGCCCCAGGACTGATCTGCGAAGGGCACCACTTTTACCATCACCTCATTTAACCCAATTTTGTGCCCACCTATCCACAGCACCCTTAATAGCCCACTTTAGGGTTATGTTGGAAGCCTAACTGTCTTGTTGTTTTGTAATGACTTTTCTCTAATGGTCGCTCCCATTTCTTATGTTATTTTCATGGAAGTATAATATTCTTCCTAGGGAAAACATCCATTTTTGGTCACTTGGGCATGGTTTTTGAAATCATCATGAAGCCATAAAGTGATGGACATCTATCAGTGTTCAAGCTTTGGATCAAAGTCAGACAGAAATTATAATCACTTATACTACCCAGGAAAAGAAATATTAGCTAGTGTAAATATCTTTGTTTTGGCATTTATTCAACCCTAAATTTTGACTTTTGTTTTGAACTTTGATACCTATTGTTTGTGTGTTTTGTATTTTGACCTACAGTGCCCTCCATAATGTTTGGGACAAAGACACATAAACAGAATAAACAACTTCAGAATACAATTAATATATATTCTAAATATATAAAAATGTGAAATTAGTAAATTAATAAAACACAGACATAAATCAAACCAAACCATTAAGATGCTGTAATGAAAAAATATGACAATACTAATTTTAACCTTCTCCATAGGCCTATGATGAAAGAAAAGATTTTAATTAGAATTTAAAAATATCAGTACTGTTTAAAGACAGAATCTAAAATTGTAGACAATTCCATAAAACAGAGACAGTGGTGAAAGCTTTCGACTTTAAACCTTGTGGGTTCAAATCCTGCCAATCAGACTATGTGATCCTGAGCAAGTCAGTTGACCTACCTGTGCTCCAATTGGAAAAACAAAAGGAATGTAACCAAATGTATCTCATATGTTGTAAGTCACTTTGGATAAAGGCGTCAACCAAATAAATAAACGTAAATGTAAACACAGACAGTGCTTTAGCTTACCTGACTTGCTTAGGGACATGGAGAGGTTCAGTGGTGCAGCTTTAACTGACATTAATGTCAACTTTTAGAAAAACACATGTTCTTTAGAAGTTAACCAATACTTTATCTGGCTTTATAAAAGTAATGCAAACACCTAGCTTAACCAAGCATAAAGAATAAATGATCAATTCTGCTTAATTCAATCCACAAGGAGAATTTCTACTTCTGTCATTCACCATGAATAATTCAGAGCCTGGAAAGTATATTTGGCATCATTTCTTTTATGTGTCTTTAAAGTTCTTCTGCTAACCCATTTCTTGTCAAAAATGATTTACAACAGTTATACTGTTGTGAGAGTAAATTAAGGGCATTCGACGAGCATTTTAAAATATTCAAGACATTTTCCAAAAATGTTATATCATTTTTAATAACTGAAATGGATTTTGTGTATTTCAAACATGCTATGAATCATTAATATGCTTTCTCAAAGGCATTGTTTAGAAAAAATAGTTTTTTAGTTAGAAATTAATTGTGGCAAAATGGCAACTAAATCATTAGGTTTATCTCAAGAATGCTTGGTAGAATTTTAGAACTTTAAACTGGAAAGCTTTCCACAGCATGATAGAGCCATGTGTAGCGTTGCTGCTTCAGGGCTTAGCTCCTAGTTTGGGTTCATTCTTTTTGGAGTTTATATGCTTTCCCCGCCTTTAGCGAGTTTAGCCCATCAATTTCAATTTCTCCTTCAACTTAAAGGTTGGCTTCTCTAAACAGGCCTGGTAGGAGTGGTGGTGACCATACCTTCTGAAAGACTGGCATCTACTCAACCTGGTATTGAATGAAGCAGACTCAAGTTAGAAAATGTATGTATGGTGTAACATTCAGATGCAATTGGGGACTTGGCTGACTGATTTGAATGTTGGTACATTTTACATTTTTTACTTACTTAATCAAAGAGTCATATTTTTGTTTATTAAACATTTTTGTAACAATAAACCATACTCGTATAATACTTGCAATTACATGAACTAGTGGACTACATTAAACACAGTACTTTACAATATCATGTATTTAAAAACAGAGCCCAAATATACTTGTGGTTCAGCAGCTTACAGTCCAATTCAAGTAATGCATAAATGGCATCAATTAATATGCTGTTCTTAGATGTGGAGGTACCTGCAACTAACTTGTTCAGAATTCTTAAACATAACTTTTTCAAAAGAAGTACCTGATAGAAAGCTAAAATAAGCGTCAAAGTCTCAAGGTAATATTGTTGGCTGCTTCATGGGGAGCAGGGGCCTCATGCATAATGCCATGTGTAGAATTCACACTCTAACATGGCGTACGGACAAAAGCGGAAATGTGCTTACGCACAAAAAAATCCAGATGCATAAATCTGTGTGTTCGCCAACTTCCACGTTCTTCCGTTCCATAAATCCCAGTCAGTGTGAAAAGTAACGCATGTGCACTCGCCTGCTGTCCCACCCCATCTCCTCCCAGAATTACGCCTCTTTGAATATGCAAATAAATATAAATAGCCCTTAAGCTCAGCATTCTGTGAAAAGGCAATGGCAAAAGCATGGGGGAAATAGAAGAATTGCAGCAAATACCAAGTGGAGGCAAGGAAAAATGTACTATTTGTTGGTTTAAACAGTGGTATAAACAACAAAAGGAAATTGATAGAGTGACATAGCGTGTCGGAGAAACTCGAAAGCTCAAGTTCACAAAGTTGCACAGTGCCGGAAATAAAAAAGAAGTTGTCAGATATCAAAGTTGCCGTGAAAAGGCGAGTTGTAGCCCCCCGTCTGAGTGTCATATGAAAGCTTATTAGGGTACAGAGAAAAAAAAAGGCACACAGTGGGAAAAAAGCACGAAATGTTAACTTTAATCTCGAAATTTCCACTTTAATCATGTAGTTTATTTTGTCATTAAAGTAGAACATCATAAACTTTATCTTAAAATCGTTTAATTTACTAGTTTCTCAAATCCCAACGTAACTAAAGTAGCACGTTAAATGCTTTGTTTTGTATTTGATTTTCTATGTGCTCTATGTTTTTGAATCACTACGTGCTTCTTAAACGGGCTTCCTCTTCATCCGACTGGACACAGAATCCATTACATTCGTGATATTACAGCTCTCTGAATAATTAAAATACTGAGATTTATACTTGATATCATTTTCGTGATGATAGGAGTTAAAGCATGTTATTAAACATGGGAACACGGTGGCGCAGTGATTGTTCATGCCTCACACAAGATGATGCCTTAACGCAATGAGAGAAGTCACAAAATCAACCGGAATGTTCAAGCAAATTATAGAAAAAAAAAAAGATCTAACTCCGATTAAGTGGAGTTAAGGTTATGCCTCATTGCAGATGCGTGAGTGTGGAGGGCTCTGTCCCCCTCTTCGCAGCCCGATAAGTCTCTCTTTGATTCGTGCTAATAAATTGGTAAGTGAACTATGATAGCGCAAAGAGAGAGTCGCAAAATCAACGGAATGTTCAAGCAAATTATAGAAAAAAACCCAATCTAAAACCGTTAAATAGTTCTCTTGTGAAAAGCGGACAGACATACAAACGGGTCGAAAAAACTATAAAAAATTCGAACTTGGACCACAAAATTTTTAAAACCATTTCTTATTGAGCACCTATGGGCCAAGGGTAACCTACATTCCAAATTTCAAGTCCCAAGTCCTCCTGGTTCTGGAGACTTCATGATAAGTGAGTCCGTGGTATTTTGCTTTTATATATATATATATATATATATATATATATATATATATATATATGGTTGAAATAGTTTTTACTGTGTCGCGTACTCTTTGCATTATTTGACAGTAAAAACTATTTCAACCATTCTATGATCTGCTTCTCGCAACTGAAAGAAGGCACCGTGGCGGACGTTAGCCGACTTGCTGACCAACCACAAGCGTTACCTGGTAGGTAAGCACCCACACGATCAGATTGTGATTCAGACTACGAATGCATTGAGAATATATATATATATATATATATATATATATAGATTAATTAGTTCAAATACCTTTTAGCTGCACTTGTTCTTTACAATATTAATTTTCAGAGACAAAGCAGACGAGAGGTTGCTGTTAGTTTAATGTAAATACTGAGGACACATTTTGACACTTTATGCTTTTAGACCAACCCATACAAAATTGTTTTCCTTTCCCGTTCACTTCAAGGTAAAAGACTTTTTTTTCACATTTACATTTAACTTAACTCTAGCATCATGAGCCTTGAGCTGGTGTGTGAGTTGCATTCGCTTGCCCGTACGCATCTCCCCTGGAGTTTTGACTAATTTGTATTGGGGATGTGTGTGGCTGTCAGACTAGCAAAACAGTAAAATATACAAAATATGCATGGATTAAATAATGTCTCACCGTGCAAATCTGAAACAGTAAACTATTCCATAATTGAAGTTGCACAGAATGTCTCTCAGTTTTAAGATAGACGAGTTTGCAAATTACATTGTCCCAAAATATTCTCTCAAAAATACATGTGGCAAATTTCAGCAAAAATGGGTCTAATGGGAGACAAATTGCGGAATGCAATTAATGAACTCGCCACTGTGGCTGAAAGAAGCAGTCACTCGCTATGGATGAAGTACACAACTGATGATGTGTCGTACTAGTGTAAACAGCACTAAGTGGTCATCATCATTGTCATCCCAACAAAGAAGACATCTCCAACTCCACTCAAGGTAAGTTCTGCACTAAATCGTCAGGGACTGTAATACGATGTCCTATTAAACAGACAGAATGGGTTGTCATATTTGAGCTTCAAGGATCATCAGTCATACTTTTGGAGTGTATATGTGCAGGGTCACTAGCATAGAAATAGCTAGCAAAAAAAATAATAGGTGGAAAAAGAATAAAGTACTTACCATGGGTTTGAGGCACCCTTTGTCAAACTCCATATAATTTTTTGAGAAAAAAACCATTTCACATGTCATTTGAATAACTTCTTTCCAGATGCAAGTCTGTGATTAAACTGTGATTAGACTGAGGCAAGATGGTGGGGGTGTGGCACGGTGGCGCAGTGGGTAGCACTGCTGCCTCGCAGTTAGGAGACCCGGGTTCATTTCCCAGATCCTCCCTGCGTGGAGTTTGCATGTTCTCCCCGTGTCTGCATGGGCTTCCTCCGGATACTATGGTTTCCTCCCACAGTCCAAAGACATGCAGGTTAGGTGCATTGGCAATTCTAAAATTGTCCCTAGTGTGTGCTTGGTGTGTGTGTGCCCTGTGGTGGGTTGGTGCCCTGCCCAGGGTTTGTTTCCTGCCTTGTGCCCTGTGTTGACTGGGATTGGCTCCAGCAGACCCCTGTGACCCTGTAGTTAGGATATAGCGGGTTGGATAATGGATGGATGGATGGAAGATGGCCAGGGTGGGTGGGTTAAGTGGTGGGCCAGGTAGAAGAGAAAGGATTAAGGGACTGGAACTGGGACCCAGAAGTAATGTCAGTTGTCTTCCTGTTGCTGGTTGTCAGGTCAGCCTTGAAAGGAGAAGAGAGTTATTAGGTGCCAACTCTCGACTCAAGGTAGAATTACCATTAGATTAGCCCTGAAGTCAACTCCCAAGTGCACATCTGTGACACGTGATTGAATTGCATCCATCATAATCCTCTTCATATCTTCTGTCTGTGGGGGCATCTTACTGTAAATAACTGTTATTATGATCCTAATGGTGAAGTAATCTGGTGGTTCTCTTGTGTAATGGTGTGCATTCTGTGGACAGAATTTGGGTGAACGCATAATGCTGATTCCCAGTCACACCTTTACACTATGTAACAACATTTTTAACAGCATTTTTTTTCCATTGTCATTTTGATTTGTAATACCCTTCTGATTAGACCATTTGAAATCCTCCTTTCAGCCTTCATGGCATTAATCCTCCTTTTCTGTACCCAATTTGTTGTCTTGTTCAGCAACAGAAATTGATACACATGGAGGATGTATGCTTGTCCTTTAAAGTATGAGCCATTGTGTCATTTAAGGGTAAACATGGACAGTCAATTGTAATTAGAACATTGCTGAATGGCTAAACATTTGCCAAAATGATCATAACAAACACAGAAGGTGAGGACAGGCTAAACAAGAAACTGAGCTCAGTGATCAAAATGTTAAGTTGTAAATGTAAAAGAGACCCAATGTGTGAGTGTCAATAACAGTACCTAGGAAAATAAATAAAATAAATAATCCATCCATTATCCAACTAGCTACAGTATATCCTAACTACAGGGTCACGGGGGACTGCTGGAGCCAATCCCAGCCAACACAGGGTGTAAGGCAGGAAACAAACCCCAGGCAGGGCGCCAGCCCACCGCAGGGCGCACACACACACACACACACACTAGGGACAATTTAGAATCGCCAATGCACCTAACCTGCATGTCTTTGGACTGTGGGAGGAAACCGGAGTACCCGGAGGAAACCCATGCAGACACGGGGAGAACATGCAAACTCCACGCAGGGTGGACCCGGGTCTCCTAACTGTGAGGCAGCAGCGCTACCACTGTGCCACCATGCCGCCCTAAAATAAATAAATAAATAAAATTTAAATAAATAAATGAAAGAATGAGTAATGTTTGGTGTAGTGAAAAGTGTATTCAAATAATTTAAATTAAAGGGCTGTTTATGAAATTTTACATAGCAATTTCTAAGTTTACTTCTCATTATCAAAGTCCTAAACAAAAATATGTGCTAAAATGAAAAACACTGCACTGAATCACACTATATATCAGTGATAGGATATGATCTAAAGAATTAGGGACACGGATTCATGTGAGTTGCTTGCAGACGCAACACCTGACCCGTAAAATGTCATTTGCTTGCAAAATTCTGACTCAGAGAGACCTGTGATATGTGCTTCATGAAGTGTGCTTGCTAAGACATCAAATGCAGTACAGAATTTGTGATAGGTGACATCTATAAATTGAAAATGTGTTTGAATGGAACATTACCCAAAATATAAAGAATGAAGTTTGGTTAATTTACTGAAACCTGTTAAGCTGAACATATTTGAACATTCAGAGGTCAAATTTAGGAACTTCAACCTCATTAACAATTCAGAACTTGTACAACATATCCTTGGAGTCAACATAATGTACAAGAAAAAGATAAAAAATCCAAATGCTAATGTTATATCTCTTAATAGTGCATTACGCACTATACAATTTGTGTATGCTGTGACACATTAAAATCCTCTAATTCTTTCAAACTAAGTTAAAGACCATGCTTAGATCCCAGTTGAATGCTGATGAAACATTACAAGGCATATTATTTGTATTGCATTTGGACCTGTGCGAGTGTAAGTGTAGGTTTGTGTGATGGACTGTTGATCCTTCCAGGGCTGTTTGCTGTGTTGTGCCCAATGGTGCTAAAGTTGTTTTCCTCTGACCACAACACTGCATTGAATTAAGTGAGTGTGAGAATGTAATGTTGTATTATGTTTTTAATTCAATTTAATTGCTGGTAACACTATAGAAGAATGACTGTGTATAATAACCATAATATTCACTTATTACTACACTAGCCAAAATAACAAATTACTTACATTCCAGAGCGCACGTTAAGATGTGAAGATTCCGGCCTCCTTATGGTTCTAAGGATAAATAAAATTACAGTTGGAGGTCGAGCTTTTAGTTACAGGGCCCCAAAGCTGTGGAGTAGTCTGCCTGCTACTATAAGAGATGTCCCTTCAGTCTCAGCTTTTAAATCCAGTCTGAAGACTCACTGCTTCAACTTATCATACCCTGACTAGAGCTGCATCTCTGTTGTTACTCATTAACACTAAGGTATAAGTAATATGATATTTATAAACTGTCACTAATCCTCCCCTATTCTGTTTCTTTTCTCAGTATTCTCATGTGCCACTGCTCTACTGCAAAGTTGTTTGCCTAACTATGGAAAAGTTATATTAGATAAAGGAGCACTAGAATCATCAGGTAGAAGTCCCTTCATCAGATTGGCTGGCCCAGCACTGACTCAGCTGTAGAATGGCCAGTAGGGTGGATGCAACTTGATGTCTGGAGTCTCCAGGACTCTGACTGTGTCTGGCTTGTCTGCCTCGTTTTCTACAATCTGGCTATGGTTCTACAACTAACTGATGGATGGATATTGTTGTTTTTCATTTATTTTAATCACTCTCTACTTTGTTTTTGATGTATTTGAACAAATCTGATGATCGCCTGATACACATTCCACAGTTTATACAGTTTTATTGTTGTGTGATTGGCTTCACCATAATTATCATTATTAGTGAAATGCAGGAATTTCATAACAAATTAAAAATGATAGTCGCTCATAACTTTGCCGAAAATGGGTGTCTGCAACATCCAGTTACTGGATCAGTACAATCTCTGGACTGGGTTGCAAACTATGCCTTGCAGTATCAGGAGACTGAAAAACACCTACATGCCGTCTGCAGCGACAGGCTGCTAGTGATTGCGATAAGCAAATGTTTTATTGTGACTTTTCTGACAATGTACAGCACAGTGGTTTACTTCTACAACTATTTTTATCCAAAAGACTTATCATAGTCCAGATAATCACTATCAACAGACATCTTTAGACTGGGGTTACTCCAAAATGTGCATGATTATCAGCAGAAGCATGAAGTCGACACCCAGCACAGGTCTCTCTGGCAGGAAAGAATCTACCAAACAAATGGTGGTTTCACTGTCCATATTAACACGTGATGACCAATTCATATCGTCATCACTATTGCTTGATTCAAGGAATGGTTCCGTTTCAGTTTGTTCATCTTTTTGGATGAAAGCTCCACCCACGCATAAATTTTGATGAGTTACCAGATTTATCATAAAGTGGCAGATCACATAGAAATATTCATGATATTTTGTAGCATAATGTCATTTCATTTACTAGAAGGCAGCAGAACACTGTCTCAAGAGTTATTCGGGCTTAACCCTGTAAAGTAGAATGTTTCATGTCACCCCATGTCTGACTTAGGCTTAACCAATTTTACATAGATTCAGATTCAGACCTTCAGTGGACATCTATTATCAGTTCCAGACATAATTGATTGGATTCAAGTCTGGGTTTTCCCTAAAGCTGACCTTAAGCCAACACTTTGCTTAGTGCCCTCAGCCTGAGGTCCAGACCACTCTGAGGTGTGCTTTCATTAATAGCATTTCTGTACTTTGCACTGTTCAGGTTTCCCTCCACCTTGACTAGAAAAACAACCCCATAACATAATGCTCTCATCATCATACTTCACTATTGGAGTGGTATTGCAGAGGTGATGAGCCAGTTTTCTCCAGATGTGACATTAGAAATGAGGAGAAACACTTCAATCTTACTTTCATCAGACCAGAAATTCTTGTTTCTCACAGTCTGAGAATCCTTTAGATGCTTTTTTACAAACTCCATCTGGGCTTTCAAGTGTATTTCATTGAGGAGAGGCTTCTGTCTGGTCATGATTAGTGGAGTGGTGCAGTGATGATTGTCCTTCTGGAATTTTCTCCCTTTTATTTCTCTTGAGCTGAGGCAGAATGACCATCATGTTCGTGGTCAACTCTCTTATCAAGGCCCTTCTGCCCTGATTACTCATTTTGGCCAGATGGCCAGCTCTACGAAAAGTCATGATTGAGTCAAAGTTCTTTTTAAAAATTATGGAGGACATTGTAATTTCGGAAAACTAACGTTTCAGTTTTTTTGTTTTTGTGTACTTCTCCATATCTGTGGCTTTAACACAATCCTATCTCTAAGTTCTGAAGGCAATTCCTTCAACCTCATGGCATGGGTTTTGCTCTGATTTATATTGTTCACTGTGGGATCTTCTATAGACAGATTCATGTTTCTCCTAATCAAAATCAATCAATTGAATTGATCACAGGAGGGCTCCAAACAAGGTGTAGAAACATCTCAGCAATGAGCCCTAGAATGAGATTCACCTGAGCCAGATTCATTTCAAAGGGTCTTAATATTTGTATCAATGTCATATTTCTTTTTTTTATGTGTAATAACTTTGCAAAATTCTTAAAATCCTATTTTCATTTCGTCATTCTGGGATACTAAGTGTCATTTGTTGAGGGAAAAAAATATATTTAAACAATTTTAGGATAAGGCTGCAGAATAACAAAAAGGTCTAAATAATTCCTGAAAGCACTGTACATACTTTACGCCTCACCAGAAGGAGATAATTCAGTGACCTGGATTCAGTGCCTTTGATTCCAGTGATTCTGATTGCCTACAGACCCCTAGTTTAATCCTTTGAAAACAGACTGTTTAAGAAGATCTTCGATATGATGTAGATGAGAACATCACAAGTTGTTTGTTATCAGACAATCATCCCTGATTACCTATACTGCACTAGTGGAAAAAATATAAACTTCAACTAAGAAAAATTGCCACACACAATAATGCCTAGTTAAATAATTCCATAAATTATGCTTTTTTTTTTTATAAAGAAGCTTGCGTTTCAGGCACTCTTAAGATTTCATGATCCTCCACTTAAAGCCAAAGTGATAAACATTTGAAAAAGTCCATTTAACATGCAATCACCATATAATTATCTTCTTGGGTGGTTTAAGAGTCAGTGTGTGGGGGGTTCCCACTGTTTCATAGAGCAAGGCTTCAATAATTAAGTTTCTAATGCATATCTTATAGGATGGGGGACTGTTCTCTTGATTATCCCAACAGGGAATGAACTAATGATTTAGCCATATACACACATAAAGAGAGAAATTAAATGTCAGCTGCTGTCAAGGTCAATACGTTGGATGGCTTCTTTTTTTTTTTTTAATAGCACAATATGATGATTATCTCAGCAAATAAAGAGAGTGCACTATAGATTGATAGTGTACACGTTTCAAACTAAGGAACAGTTTTTTTCAGTTTGGTTGATCAAAAGAATTTATTTTCTTACTTTATTTTGTTATATATTAATTAATCAGTGGCTTTGAGCTATAATTTTTGGAGAAAGCAGGCACCCTTGGTCTAACAGATGGGTTTAGTTTGTGGAGCTTGTGATAGAAATTGCATGGTGGTCTCATGCAAATAAGTTATGAGTCACATGCCTTTTAGATATACTAGTACTGCCAAGGGTTTTGTCTCTATTGTGTGCTATTGAGTGAGTAATTCTTTTAGAGTTAGGTATGGTCACAAAACCCCATTGTTAGGATGATATATTGGTAATGCATACCTAGTTCATATTATAGCAGAAGACCTTACTATTAGTTTTGCATGGTATGGGCAATTACTAGTTGTGAAATTTTAAATTATTGTTTGCTACTGTGCCATGCCGTTTCCATTTCAAGTTAGAATGACAATCAGCCAAATTACAACTCTCCATTCAAACTGCAAATATAATCAACTAACCTACTGACAGTGCCACTTCTAGCCAACCCCACCACATCACCCCACCCCTCTCTGAATCCTCTACATTAGTACTTTTTATAACGGCTTTACCTTGAACAATAAATATATAAATAAATAATAAATAAACAATGAAGCACACATCACAAACGTATCTGTAATTTTTAACATCAAATACAAATGCTTTCTTCAAAATAATCAAAACTTGAAAAGGGAACGTTTAGCAGTTTCTTCAATCTCTTTGTTACATCCTTTTCCATACTCACTTTGAGATGTATAAAAACTAAACTTGGCGTAAAGCCACGCACAGTTTCACGGTAACCTCAGACCATGCATTCGCACATTTCTGCTCGGTTTTCCAAACAGGTGGGACCCGACATCAAAGCAGTTCTAATGTTTCTGTGGGGTCTCCCTTTCTTTTTTAGATTTACATCCATGACACGGGCATTATCAAATACACTGAAATTAATTGCATATCATTTACAAATTTAATTCACTTGAACGTACTCACTCTGTAACAATATAATGGTGCACGCAATGGCCTTAGCATTGTCAGAAGACATCGCAAATGGAAGAATTAAAAGAGAGTGCATTTACAGATCATATTGATTCCCTGTCCCATGATGATGACTGAGTTCTAAGTAAATTTAGATTTCCAAGAGCTAACCTCTTGGAGTTATGTGCTGTTAGAATAGTAGGATGTATATTTGATATCATTTTTATGATGAAATGCATAAAATATGTATGTTACATTTTACAGATAAATTGATAACTTAATTTAAATAATGTGTACTGTTAATAATTAAACGTGGGGGCACAGTGTCATGGTGGAAGCGCTGCTGCCTTGCAGAAAGGGGGCCATGTCCCGGGTGTCCCTTAGCTGGACTTTGTATGTTTTCCTGGTGGGTTTCCTCTATGTGTTTCAGTTTCGTTCCAAAGGCGGGCAGATTAGGGGATTTGGTGGTGCTAAATTGATGCTATTAGTGTGCAAGTGTGCTCGTATTCACCCTCTGTTAAGCTGGCACCCCATTTCCTGCTTCGTGCAGCTGGGACTGGCACAACCCTGGATGGATTAATGGATGGATGAATTAATTTAATACATTTAACGAACGGTTTATAGTTGGTTTTACATTTATTTCAGACACTTGTTTTGTGCTGATTGATTATGTGGAGAAAGAAAACGGAACGAAAGAATTTTGGGGGTGTTACATTTGACAGAGGCAGTACTGCTGTAATAAATTATTCCATCTAGGGTCATGCCCATCCCAGTAAGCATTATGCACAAGGCAAGAACAACCCCTGGATGGGGCCCCCACATGTTTAATACATGCTTTAATGCATTTCATAATGAAAATTATATCAAGTATATATCTTAGTATTCTAAAATGTTCAGAGAGCTGTAATATCATGAATGTAATGTATTCTGTGTGACGATCACTGCCTGCACACTCCTGTTGGCGTAAGAGAAATCCATTTAAGAAGCATGTAGCGATTAACGATGTTCTAGTGGAAATTTGATATTAAAGTCAACATTTCAACTTTAATCTCAACATAGACCTTTTTTTCAGACGATGGGCTTTGACTCACCTTTGATATCTGACCACTTCTTTTTTTAATTCGGGCAATGTGCAACTTTCTGAACTTGAACTTTTGAGTGCCCCTGCAACACTGTTCCACACCATCAATTTTTCTTTTATTGTTTATACCACTGCTTAAACCACCAAATAGTATGTTTTCCTTGAATGCACTTAACTGAGCAGGATCTCCATTTTGCATTCTCTGAAATTCTTCTTTTTTACATGTGCTTTTGCCATTGTCTTTTAACAAAACACTGAATGGTAGGGGCTATTTAAATAGATTTGCATATTCAAACAGGCATGATTCTGGGAGTAGTCAGGGTGGGGTTGTAGGCATAGGCATGTGTGTTAAAATTCACTTTGATTGGAATTAATAAAAGGGAAGTGTGTGGAACTTTGCTTATGCACAGTTTTATGAATCTGGATTTTTTTGTACACACACACATTTCCACTTTTGTCTGTACTCCATGTTTTAGTGTTAATTCTATGCATGCCGTTATACATGAAGTCCCAGGTCCTTTGTGAATGTCCTTGGTGACAGAATATGGTGGCATTGGTAGTACAGGTTATGAATGTCATTGTGTCCTCTAAATGCAATTAATGCAGTATACTGTAGCTGTCTGCCACAGTTTATAATCAGGTATGGCTTAGATTCGTACAGCTCAGCTGATAGGAACAGATTGGCCACAGGACGCTTGAAATACTCCTGATCATGCAGATCTGTGTGGAAGGGCTCCTGTAAAATACAACATACAGTATAAGTGATAGCATTCTGAACCACCCCAGAAATTTCCCTTCAAATTTCTTTTTAGTTATACTGTTTTTTTTTTATTTTATGACAAGGGATAAGAAACAGGGGTAAGAAGTACAATACATCAAGTACACTGGTTTGTGTTCTCTGTTACATAAAATAAGGTTATGCATTTTAACATTCATATTTATGGTGGCACCACAGAGACGTGACATGTTGCATGATGATTGGACATGCAAGTAAAAACTTTCACTCTACTCTGTACATGTGACAATACTAATTCTACAACAAATGTATGATTACATTTAGATGAGCAGGCTTATTTTGCCAAAAGGAGAGGCTGATATGAAAAAGGCAATGAAAGAGCTGAGTACATTGAAAGTAAGCATACTGTAGGTAGCTGGAAATTACCAGTAAGAATTCAGAACTTATTTCTGCAAAATCAATCTGGACTTTATAAGTGATGAGTGTTTCAACATGTTATCAGATCACCTAACATGAAAGGTAATAATTAAATCCTTAGGTTGTTTTCTCAATAGGGATAGGAAGAAATGTCAAATCCAGCTATGTATGTGTTACCTGTAATCTCTTACATATCTCACTGTCCATGCTGAGTCCGACGTATTCAAACCGAGGGACCTCTAAAGGCAGTCTCAATTAGACAAGCAATGAGCAATCTAACCCTCTCGGCAGAATTATTAGCAGACAGATAAAGACCTCTGGCTTAAGCTTTCATTTAAAAATGATATTTATTTGCATCATAAGTAATAAAGCAAATATAAGTGATACAAAATATTATATGATCTGTTTGGGTGAAGTCTTCATGTATTCCCAGGAAATTCCAAGATGGCTTCTCTCCTTTAGTTGCAAATGATGTAGTTTTTACAATGTAGTAGCGATAAACAGAGGATGCTTGCAAGTGTCCATTTTTTTTATCAAACTCCATCTGATCCGATCGCTTAACAATAATGCCAGTCAAGCTGCAAATGAACTGAGAGAAAGCTTAATGAAAGTGTCTATAACATCAACTAAAAAAGAAAACTCTTTTTGAGAAAAGATTTAAGAAAAGCTTCCTTTCTTCACCTCCATTTTCGCACACATGAAGCACCTGGTATACTTGTTTTCATTGCTGTTAGCAGAGTGTACTAACATTTTTGCAGTTTCTCAAAACACACAGAAAATGTTTCAGACATCATTATCATTAATCTCAAAGTTGCACAATCAACCTATGCAAAATGCTGTAAATCCTATTTTGTGTTCCAGAATATGCAGCACTCCTGTTCAGCTTGCCAAGACTTTCAGGCTGACAGCCATCAGCAGAAAAGGTTAAAGTATCTCCCATGCACTGGGTATAAGGAGACTTATTAAGAGAGATACACATTTTTCTTTTGTGTTTTGCTGCTGTAAAGACCTACATTTATATTTAATTTAAATTACCTGTAACATGTGATAAGACTGTTTAACCTTGCACATCATCAGGTTTCTTATATCTAGAGATTGTGCTGCTTGAAAGCACGAGGGTTCTCAAATTGGTAAATGAGTAAACTGGTAAACAGTTTTTCCACCTCTTCCAGCACTTTAGGCCTCTGCCTGGTTAACGCTGTAACTCCTTTTGCAACATCAGCTGCTTTAATAGATTCTTTCTGCTTTAGAATAGTCGAAATCGTAGGTTTTGTCTTCTTGTACTCGGCAGCAAGATCAGTAACACGAACGCCACGCTCATACTTTTCAATAATTTCTTTCTTTACTTCGATTTCAATTTTCTGCAAAACTTTCTTCTCACCACTCTTCACTTGCTTAGAAGCCATGGTTAACTACAAAAGCACACGAAATACTGTAGAGCACAAAGAGATCACAGGTAAAGCACACACGTCTGACTGAGAACAATGAACAGGGAGCGGCTCAACACATGCTTAAATACAGTAATCGGCGCGTACGAACTGGAAGGGAAATGAAATAGAGCACAAAGAGTTCACAGCGAAAGCATGCACGCACGTGCAAGCACGCACAAGCACGCACGTCTGACCGAGAACAATGCAACACGTGCAGAAATCATCAGCGCGCACAAACCGAAAGGGAAACTGGCTTGTTCGTATACCAAGTGTGTGGTCGTGAACCAAGGCAAAAGTTTGGCAAACTTTTTGGTCGTAAACCAAGTTGTACGTGTACCAAGACGTTCGTGAACCGAGGTTCCACTGTATATTTTTATAATTCTTATTATTCCTAAAGCTAAGTATAAAAGCAGATGTGTGGCAGCTTTCTGCTGTTATGCTCCAAAAATCTGGAATACTTTACTGATAGAGATATGCCAGGCTATTACCATCGAACATTTACAAACCCCACTTTTTTTTAAATTTGCTTTGTTAACTCTAATTCTAATAGATTACTAGGGGGCTCCACTCCCTGCTCGCTTCTCTCGCCCACCCCCAGGTTTGGTTTACCAGATATACAATTTAAAGAGATTGTTATTTTCATGGGAATTATTACATATGCATTATTTTTTGTAAAAACAATACTTGTCCTTTATTTCCGGCCCTAGGCGTGATTAAATCTCTTTCTCGCAGGACGTATAACGCTGCTCATGTTGTGAAGGGGGGTCGGCTGAACACACGCTAAAGAGATGCCGTTGGATCAGCTGCTGTCTTTCTGCTGCTGGCGAACTGCGTGTTTTGTTGCGCTGCGCATCGATCATTTAAAAGCCTGTACAGCAGCTGTCCTTTTGCCACTTCACGTCTCTAGCGCTCGCATTGTGAAAGGGGGGTTTGGCTGACCGCACGCTAAGGAGAAGCAGTCAGATCATCTGCTGGCTTGTTGCTGCATGCAAGCTGCGTGTTCTGCTTGTCGCTTGTCATTGTTTTAAGAAATGGGAGCACATGAAGTGTGTCTGCCAAAAGCATTCCAACAACTGCTAGGTTAGATGTCCGTGACCTTGGTGTCTCACTGCTTTGTCTCGTGTCACATTAAAGTGTCTCGGGATGTCTTGTCTTCTGAGAAGATTACGTCTTGTCTCCCTAGTCTCCCTCCCAAGATTTTTTTTTATAATAGAGAGATACATGCAAAGGAATACTATGTACTTCATATATTTGAAATCATTATTAATCTGTAATTTTCCTTTTTTTCATTTTTTCTTTGGTGATGTTTTGCACTACCACCATCACATCAAAGTACCGTACAGCCACCCATGATGATGGAATGAAACCAGACCCTAATTGTCAACGAGGCCCACTGCATCAAATCTTCTAGGATGAAGATTTTAAAAACACAAGTTACTGCATAAGCACATTTATTTCATGTAAAATGCAGAGTGGGGCTGATGATCTTCTGGCCTTGAACCCCTGAAGATTTTTTTTTTTTTTTTCTCAACATCCTGCCACTGAAGGTTTATTTAATCATTTATTTATTTATTCTGTCCTCCCTAGCCATCTGACCATATCATTGGATATATCATTAGAGACTTAAAGACAAATCTATAAGCTCTGCTTGATTAGTATAGATCTAGTGTTGATCAGTGAAATTGACAAAAGCATTTTTTGCAGGAAATATTTGTTTTCAGTTAAGTTCTAAAAGTAGAAATGGGTGACAAATCCTCAAAGTTTGAGAAGCACTGCCAGATTTCCATCCCACTTGCGTTAAAAAAAAATGAAAACTTGCAGTATTATGAGTACTGTCACCAAAAATATGACACTGATCATTGTGCACTAGCATATGCCCAGGAATGATGGCAAAACAAGCCTTGCAGGATCCCTCATCCTCCTCCACTTTCCCTAATCCGAAAACACAGGATACACTGTGAAATAATACAAACAAAAGATATGTTACTATTTACATGGTGCTTCTTTCTTCTTGATGAAAGAATAAAGTGCAAAGCACCTGCATAAATACAGGGGAAACAAAAAGTCATTCCTTCTGTACCAGGAGCCATGACTTCAAACAATAAAATGAGCCAGACCCATGCTGCCGCTTCATCACTGGAACTAATTGAGTGCAATGATCAATATTTTATTTACTTATTTCTAGTTTGTGGCCCTTTGTTGTATTTTGTGATATTCCATCCATCTGCATCTTTTATTGTTTGAGGCATTGTGGTACAGTAATTAGCACTTACATCTCACGGCTCAGATCACATACAGTGTTTATCCACAATAACCAATCCAGCATAGTTGGCAGACTTTCCCTAGCCCTCAGGGACACTTAAAGGATCATTGCATCATTATAGTTCACTCAAAACTAGTTCAGTTCCTCCTACCACATTGACTTCAATGCATTTCATGGAGTTTAGCGAAGTTCACAAAAATTTCTGTGATTTTTCTGAACTCGAGGCGAAGGAAATTCAGTAGGGTTCACTCATCACAATTAGAGAAGAGTTAAAAAAACTGCACACACTGATGTCAAAATTTAAAAACAAAAGTCACTGAAACAAAAAACATAAATTCAAGGGATGAGTCAAGAGTGAAGGACAGGCATCTGTTCAAATACACCTGGAGATACACTACAGGTCCAAATGTGGACAGCCCTCTAATTGAGGTGTTTCAGTCAAACTCATTGTTAACAGGTGCATAAAATCAAGCACTTAGCCATGCAACCTCCATTGAAAGTATAATGGGTTCTGCTGAAGAGGTCAGTGACTTTAAACATGGCACTGTCATTGGATGTCATCCTTGTCACAGATCAGTAGATGCTAGACCTGCCCTGGTCAACTGTAAGTGTAATTATTGTGAAAGGGAAGCATCAAGGAGTAACAACAGCTCAGACACAAAGTGATAGACCACACAAACTCACAGAGCTAGGAGCTGAAGTACATAGTGTGTAAATATAGCATGTCCTCTGTCACAACCCTCATAACAACATCAGTACAAAAACAGAGTGTCAGGAGTTTCATGAAATAAGTTTCCATGGTAGAGCAGCAGCACAAGCCTCAGATGACTATGTGGAATACCAAGTATCGACTGGTGTGGTGTAAAGCACACCAACAATGGAGCAGTGGAAATGTGTTCTCTGGAGTGATGAAGTACGCTGGCAGTCTGATGGATGAATCTTGTTTTAGTGAATGCCAAAGACTTCATAGTGTCTAGTGTAAAGTTTGATTGAGGAAGGATAATGGTCTGAGGCAGTTTTGAAGGGTTTGTGCTATGCCCCTTGGTTCCGGTTAAGGGTACCGTTAATGCTACAGCATACAAAGACAACCTAAGTGGCAACAGTTTAGGGAAGGCCCTTTTCTGTTCCAGCGTGACTGTACCCTGTACACAAATCCAGGTCCATAATGACATGGAGGAACTCGAGTAACTTGCACAGAACCCTGACCTCAACCCTATTGAACACCAGTGGGATGAATCGGAACACCAATTTCATGCCAGGTCTTCTTGTTCAACATCAGTACCTGACCTCACAAATGCTCTTTGGGCTGAATAGGCACAAATTCCCATTCTGGTGGAAAGACTTCTCAGAAGAGTAGGTTTTGGAGTGGCCAGTTCAAAAAGCTGATATAGAGGTGATGGTCAGGTGGTCACAGACATTTGGAAATATGGTCTCATCAGAATATTTTAATGTGTTAAGTAATTTCAGCTCATATGTAAACTAAAGTAGGAGGTTATGTGACATGTGGTGGATGTGACTACACACAAGTTGTGGCTGGCTGACTATTCATGTGTAGGATGACACTGGAAAATATGTTTATCCACAGAGTCCTGCAGTTTCATTTTGAAAAGATCAGAGCAACAACTTAAAATGACAGAAACAAAGCTTTAATATTTGCTCCAAGAGAGTATCAGCCAAACTTACAACTGAACGCATTTGCCAACCGTCACTTTACAAAGTGTACTTCTCTTGTTAAGGTTCGATCAGGGCAGACTTTTAAAGGTTAAATTCTACCTTTTATCAGCTGTTCCTTTAGTCTCAAGATCGATCAGAACTGTGTTCTGCATTTATAAGGTATGTCATAGTACTAATCAGTCTACTGACAAGATGACAGCCCCATTGATTAAACATGCCTTCCGCTTTGTTCTATGGTTCACATGGGATTACTATTGCTAATCACAATGTGTAAACAAACAATGCAATGCTTCTGGAAACGTGAGTGGAGTACGCAAACAAATAAAATATAGTAGACTGGAAGAGGTGAAATATAATACAAAAATGCAGCGTTTTTTCCCTCTGTCATAGATGCTCAACATTGATAGAACGCGTAAATAGAGCGTTCATTTTAGTTCATTTTTTGGTCACTTGAATCAATATACAGTATGCAAATTTAAGATAAGTTATTCTTAGCAGGTGTGATATGGCAACACAGCCCTTAATTTGATCCATTGTTTAGTGTTGTTATGACCTTGCTTTGTAAGCATGTCTCTGACATGAATTTTATGTAAAAATGAATTACCGTACTGAGTAGGAGGATGGTTGCTAAAGAGCTGAAATGAAGCACACATTATGGGGGTGTTTTTTCTATAGCTTTTAATCACATTGTAAGGTGTTTTACCTCTGATGGGAAAAGTAATGTTTTAAGTGAAATGAAGCATGATGAATTATAACCAGAGTGTTCAGCATTTTGAAGAAACTTAGACACAATGTTTGCCTTCTTATGTTTCTTAATATTCTCCCCTTATATTTTGATATCTGACCTGATGCAAAGGATGGGACTTTATCTTTACAGTAAGGACACATCTGCATTATGGACTAACACTTCTAAGTCATGGCTTTTCAATTTTGTCCATTGGGAGACAAGTTTTTATTGTAACCAGTCACTAAATCAGAGGCTATTTCTATTTCTAAGGTGTAGGCAAATTGTATTGAGCAGACTGAGTTACAAGCATAAATGAATGAACAGCTCTTCTGCAGGGCTCATCATTGCTGTCATAATAGGCCTTTGCAATATCATTAAAACTATATGGACAGAGAGCATACCAAATATATAAAAAAAAGAAAATAAACTTCTATGGTCTTAAATTCAGGCTTCATAGAAAAAATGTCTATGCTGAAATCATGCAGGAATCCTCTGTTTCAGGAAATTAAAAAAGAAAAATCTAACTAAACAACAGGTTTAGTAAGTATGCAATTTAAATTTTGGTTAATGAAATGGCTGCAATGAAAGTCTGCACTCACTGCAGCTTTCCATCTGTTGAACAGACAGTTAGTGGCCATCTAACATACAGTAAGTGGTGTTTGTTAGGTCTCAGGATGAATTCCCTAGCTAACACATACAGTATTAACTCCCATGAGCCATTTACCAGTTTGTGACTGCTATTCAAATGCAGCATACAGTCTTGGTTGTCACACGAGTGAGTCTGAGGATTGTCTTGCCAGCTCTGATCAGGTATGTGGTGCCACCCCAGAGTGAGAGTTGGTGCTGTTGGTAAGTGTCTGGTCTCTTCTCTCCACAGCACAGAAACGGCGTCCCGGGAAGCCAACTAACCGTGCCCCTATTGCTTCCTCAACTCCCACCTCTTTTGGTCAGAATAATATAAAAAGAGCCCAACCTGAACTCACAGCAGGACGGAGCTCATAGTTAGACAATCCAGAATGATGTTTTGTGTTCTAGCGCACCCATACGCCTGTTTATTTAATTTCAATGTTTTTGTTGAGTAAATGATATTAAAGGGGTGGTCTGGTTGGCACCCCATCTATTTTTGGGACTCTGCAACTTCACTTGATCACCACAAGGTTCATGAAGTTTTGTGAAGGTCAGTCTGTCTCTCTGCTTGTCCGTCCTTTTTATAAGTGCCTTGCATAGCTGATTCATAGAATCACAGTGAGGACATCGTTTATTCTGACTATTGGCTCCACTTTATCTCCAAAAAGACAAAAATAACAAATATTTTTCAGAGAAGTTTATTAGGAATGGTCCTCATGTCTTGTAGTTTCTTCTTCTAATTTTTCTTCCGTAAAGTTCTCTCTATTGTAATGCCACAACAGAAAATGGTGAAATGGGGTGAAACAGAACAAATGAACAAATGACCTGAGGTGTCACATGTAAAAATCTTGCTTAGATTCCAAACTAAAATTTTACTCAAAAGGCAAAAATTGTGTACACACAAAAAAAAAAAAAAAAAAAGGATTTATGGAAACAAATGTATACCACGTGCCACTCCAAATTCCTTGATAAATCTCCAGTCAACCTAAAACTATGCACACATCACCAACATCAGTAACCATTTAATGCATAAAAATGCCTTTTTTGAATATTCATGATCTTATCTATGTATATATATATATATATATATATAAAATCCAACATCTGTCTGTCTGTCTGTCTGCTTTTCACGAGAGAATGACTTAACGGATTTAGATCAGATTTTTTTTCTATAATTTGCTTAAACATTCCGGCTGATTTTGCAACCTCTTTCTTCATGCTACTGTAATTATCATAGTTCACTTGTTGTATCGATTTATTTCCGCGAATCTGAGAGAGCGGCTGTTTGCCACATGTTGTAGCATAACTTGCCTCAACTTAGCTAGCGATGCGTTTGTTCAACATTATCATCTACAGATTGTTAAGGAGTAATGTCTGACATTTTTGAGAGAGAGAGATCAGAGCGATGTGTGTTTTAAAGGGTAGCTGCTGATTGCCAGAGATATCAAGGCCACTTGCTTTTTTCCCCATGTAGGGGACGCTCTGCAGTCAGAGCTGAACATGATCAGGTACAGTGCCAACATTTGATGTTGGAGCGCACCGTTTTTTTACTGATTTTTTTAAAGTTTTTCCTGTTTCACTACTATATAGGCAGAACCGCGGGGGACATAACTTAAGTGAACGTGAACCTCAAAAACATTATTTTTGCTGGTCTTTCTGGGAGTCACAAATAAAAGAAAAAACAAGAGTGGGAGTAAGTGACAGTCTGTTTGAGCAGAACCTTAGAATAAAGAACACTAGCCAATACACCGCATAATTATTTATTGATGGGTGAACACTTCCTAAAAGACACAGTTGTCCAAATGGGGTGGGTCTGAGGATATGACTGTGAGTGAATGAAAAGATGGAACTCTGGAGAGAGCAACATACAATTGTCTGTGACTGAAAACTGGTTTTGGCAGATACAGGCATATCTTTTTGAAAGTTTGGCCCTGTGCCTTATTAATTGTCACTGCAAAGGCCACTTTCACTGCGTGTAAAAGTAAAAGGCAAATTTGAATCTGATGGGGTCAGGGAAATCCAGGTAATAAGGACAGTTTGTGAGGTAGCAGCTGCGATAGTTTTACACTCCAGTACATTGCGGTGAATGCTGGTAACAGAAAGTCTAGTGCCATTACAGAGACCTTTTGCTGGCATGAGGTTTCTGAGAAGCATGACGACTGAACCAATTTTAATTTTGAGTTTATGCGGAGGCATGCCAGTGGGAGTAAGACTGTTAAGAAATTCTTCGGGGAATGAAAGTTGATCTGCAGGATCGTCTGTGACGATGGAGTCAATGCTGGTGAAAGTTATTTCGTCGGTAGGGATAAGTCCTCGAGAGCGAGGGTGGACGCAGGAGGAGGGTTAGAGTTGGCAGGCGGGGCTCTTTCGTGTGTATCCCATGATACGGGAGGAGGGTTAGAGTTGGCGGGCGGGACTCTGTTGTGCATATCCCATGGTCTTAGAGTTGGTGGGCGGGGCTCTGTGAGTTGGCGGGCGTGGCTCTGTTGTGCATATTCCATGGTCGGATGACTTAGTCAATTATATATATGGATTCTTATTGAACTTATAAAAAAAATAAAGAAAAACATTTTGCCAAGTAAAAGTCAACATTTCAATACATACAAATCTCTTTACACTCAACGTACAACATCCAAGCGTATCTGAATTTCCATTGGATTGATAGAGCCTGGGTCATCCATGTGCTTATCTTGGCCTACCTCAGGTAGAACAGGCAGTCAATTTTTGTGTGCCATACAATACTTCACAAGTCATCACAACACTGCAGCAATGTGTTGGCAGATAAGTCCAAACACCAGCATCTACCTTTTAATGAACCAATAGTCCACTCTAGCACTGATTGTTTGTGGGAGTGCCTTTCATTGTATCTCCTTTCTTTTATTGTACCAACTTTCATTTGAAAGAAAGATTATACAAGATATCCATTATGTACTGAATTTAACTGCAAACTTGTCAGTTAGGTTAGCTTATCAAGAAGCCAACCATCACACACTGCATGACCCTGAAGTCTGTTTCCCAAAGTACTATTTAATAAAGTAAATGAATCATTGGTTCAGCCGACCCACATCAAAACATCAGTCATACACATTTCAGCATCATTTATTGGTTGTATATTAATTCAAGGAAAGTACTTTCTGTTCACAAAAGCAAATTCATTCTGTGATGGTGCCTTTATCATAACATGTGTGCAGTTAAATGCAACTACCGTAGATCCCGGAATACAAGCCGACCCGGTATATTAGCCGATCCCCTTCTCTACCGACTAAATTACATGTATTTGCCGATGACCGGTATTTAAGCCGACCCCCTTCTTCAAGCAAAATTTTCTAAATTTCCTTAAAAGTGTCTCTTCGGGTATATTTATAATGTTTATCGGCAAGAATTTGAGACTGCCGGCATTTTTGATGGAAACTAGGAAGTGATTGCGGAGAAGTTTGGTAAATTGGAACCTTTGTGTTGAAACTATATACGCAAATACGGTACATCGGCGGGTGGATTTCCGGAGAATTGTTATAAATTTGATTAACTTAAATACGCAATACAGTGGACCCTTGACTTACGAACTTAATTCGTTCGCAAAGGCTAATCCATAATGCGTTCCAAACCTCCCACTACAACACTTACTTAACCTTTTCATAATAAAAAAAACACCAATATTTTTTCTAATGTACTAACCAAAAAGTTATAAAAAGTGCCTAGCCTACTTCGATTAGGCTAGGAGCACGGCGGTGCGCAGCGGCTCAGGGCTCTCCTTTTCAGTGCACTTTTTTGTTGTTTTTGTACTTTTTTTTGTCCTTGTTTGTGCACGATCGGTTCGGCGAACATCCGCTACACCATTCAGAACCTTATAAACATCGGTGTCCAGAGTCAGACATCTGTTTTGAGTGTTTTTCATCACACGCACAACATCCCAGACAACAGACCAGCGGGCTCTCCGTGGTTTGTTGTCGGGTCTAGGAGACGACACAGACGGAGGAGGGAAAGAAAGCAGAAGCGGGGCCGCAGATACGGCGTTATGCTAAGGCTAAAAAACAACCATACAAGCCCTATACAGAACTTTTTTCTGCACTGAAGGAGCTGCTTTTAATCTCATTGTAGATGCGTATAGACAGTAAAAGGCATTCTATTCTAGAAACAATTTCATACTGTACTCACCATTTAATTTGACATCTTTGGGCTGCAGGAAGGGAGGAGGAGATATTTCCACACAATGTCCATCTTCGTTTCGAAATTACATCCACAAACACATGTATCTGGGCTCCGACTGACGCTACTAACGCGCTCGGTTGTTTGTTTACAATCGTGCAAGCGGATACACGTGACCGCATCCGTTTCGTAACGCAAGATGTGGATCGTGAATCAAAATAAATTTTATTTTAAACTTCCCGATAATTTATTATAAATTTTATTAATAAAATCAACAACTAAAACACTTTTTTGAATAAATTCTTTATTTAATTTAAAGTACCGGCATGCAAAGTTACTTCTTCATCTGAAAGATGGCTCTGTGGTTTCGTCATTATTTACTTCCGTATTCATCAGCAAAACCGGCATTGCGCTGGAAATCTGGAATCTGAAATGATATTCGTTGTTTAAACCGAACCCCAAACTCCAAGCCAAAAATCTAGGACGAAATTCTCGGCTTGTATTCCGGGATCTACGATATTACATTAGAAAAATTAGCAATTGCTGCAAATTACCTTTCGATTTCAGCTTACCTAACAAGTAAGGAGTAAGTGAAGGGAAGAGTGCTTTAGGAACTGGTCGCTCCTCTTGACCATTCAAACAGCAAGAGTGGCCAAAGGTCTTCAAGAGATCATTTTACCAATGCCAGAGTGAAGGTAGTGGATGATTTAGCCAGGCTTAAGCGTCCCAACAGGTGCTGGACTGGCGTGGCTAGGATGCAAGTCATTTTAAAGGTTGATTGTTCTTGCCAACATCTCGGCTCCAGCTGAGTAGACCTGATGGGTGAACGAAGGTGGAGAAGAGTAAGAAAGAAACTAAATCACAGGGAACAGAGACAATTTTATTCTTGTAATTTTACTCCCTTAAATTCTTTTTTGGATTTATATATTATCTGATTTTACTCTCACAATGAGCACTTGTTTTTATTGTGGATTAATATTTTTTGATGAAGAAATGCACCACACTTTACTGTCTATGTATCAGATCCATACATACATTGCTGGTCTTACCATTGTCTTAAAAACGTACCTTATTCCTTCCCCTTAACTCTTCGATTACTCAATACTACTGATACCTTCTTCCAATTGTTCCAACCACTCTGCACTCTATGAGTTATCTCTGCATCTAGTTTTCCATTTTGGGCTACCGCTGATCTTAGATATTTACATTTATCCACATATTTTCAATGGCTTTCCCTGCAGGATATCTTCTGAAGCCTGATCATCATTAACCCTCAGATATTCTGTCTTCTTCCTATTTATCTTCAACTCTCTATTTTCCAGCCCCTCTCCATTCTTACAACTTTCTCTCAATTTCCTCCTGTCTATAGCTACACAACACATTTTAATCAAAAGAAACCATGCATTTATCCCACAACTAGATCAAAGACGTAAGGACTCAAAGATTGGCTATTGAGTGTTGCTTAATGTGGGGAAAAGTTCATTTAAATGATTTTAGCACAAGGCTGCAAAAAAGGAAGGGCTCAGAATACTTTCTGAATTCACTGCATGTTGGTTCTGCACTTTTGAAGCTCATGATGATCAAGTTATCTGTCGCCCTCAGTGTCATCAACAGTAGTTGTGCTTCATTATATCTTTTCAGTCTAATAGCAAGTAAGCAATTTTAGCACTCTGCCTTCTGATCCACTAAATTGACTTATTAGCAACAGCGGACTGAGTGTTAAAAATATTAATAAGTACTGAGGTTAATAAGCCTTTAGTGGGTACTAAAATAGCAACCTACTCTTATATGTGATTGCTCTTACATAGACGGTAGCCCATTTTAGATGTTATCAGCATTAATCCATATGAACACTGAATGCACGTTACATGTAAACAGCAAATGATAAAAATCAATTAGCAATGAAAAGATACATGTGGCGTGATAGCTAGTTTAAAATGAAACATTAATTACCAGGGCATAATTTTTTGAATTAATAGAATTACCACATACAAAAATCAGGCTAGTCAAATGTCTTATTGCTAATGCCCTTGAGTATACTTATCACTCATTAAATTATGGGTAATAAATCTGCTGAAACATTCATTGAGTTGAATGAGGGACTGATAGTAAATGATATTGTTCATTCGGATCATGATCAAACTACACAAGCTCACATAACTTCTTAGTCTTCTTTCTGGTATGAATATGTGATGGATGCATGTTTTCCTAAAATATTTTCTATACACAAAACTTTCAGATTAATATATATATTTAATATTTTTATAAAAACTTAAAAAAAATTAGTCAACCTTTTCTTTAGCTATTGCCTTACAGATATTTATGGACAACAATTAATAAATGCTCAACCTTTGATCTGACTGTACAAAAAGGAAGGAAAGGCTGTTCCTTCTTTTGAAACCTACACTGTTTTAAAGAAGGCAAAACTAAACAGGTCTGAGAATCTCAGTCTTAAGAACAAAAACTGCCTCAGTGACATTGTCAGAATTAGTAACAAAAAATTTTGGCTGAAAGGAGGCTAACTTGACTCTGTCAGACAGTGCCCATTGTCTGCTTCCAAAGTTTCAATTGTTGCCATCAGGTTGTAGATTTAGAATCTCACGACTCAAACACAATAGATTTAAAAACTCTATTCCCAGTGTTAAAGGATTTAAAATTTCCCCAACACGTTTATCCCTCAACATATTTTTTTACGTTTCTAAGTTATTTCTTTTATGCATTTCTAGGCAATTTCATCTTTTACAGCTTTTAGACCCTGCTAGGAAAAAAAACTTTCTGACTGCCCGTTTAACTTAGACATTCTGTACCATTTGTACACAGCACATTATTATGGAGATGGGATCATATGATGTTTTAACTTTTTAACTGTTATATTAAATATAAAAAGTCTTATTTTTATTCTATTTAACTATTTTATAACCTTTAGATATACAAATATATTTGGTGTGTTAAAGATTACACCATTTATACGTATGATGATTGGTACCAAAAAAAAAAAAACTGAGCTGTGCAAACGGAAGGACTTTGTAATAAAGGACATCCATCCTTGACACATATGTAACAGTGATCTTGTCAAGTCAAGTCAAGTTGGGGAGCATGCACTGGTACAGTGCGTTCCCGCACCCACTACACGACGAAACAACTCAGGATGCTGGTTGGCAACCCCCCCCCAGGCAGACACACAGTCCAGTCCCACTCTGTGGAAATGACCCTCTATCTGCCGCAGCCAGGTGTTACATGGGCGACCCCATGGCCTGGTCCAGCCACTCGGGTCCCCAGCAATGAGGATCTTATGAGCTGGATCACCCTCGAGGAAATGCGCCGTAACTGACACTCCCTCACAATGCAGGTAATGTGCCTCATTCGGGACTCCATGAGCAACCGCTCATTGGACACAAAGTCAAACCAACGGTACCCAAGGATTTTCCAGAGAGACACAGTACCAAAGGAGTAAAGTCTTCATCTCAGGTCACTGGATAGCGTCCATGTCTCACTACCATATAGCAAGACAGGAAGCACCAGGACTCTAAAGTCTTGGACCTTCATCCTTTTGCATAAATATCAGGAGCGCCACACACCCCTTTCCAGTGACCTCATGACCCTCCATGCCCTTCCAATACATCTAAGGACTTCATAGGAAGAGTCACCAGAGACATGAATGTCACTGCCAAGGTAAGTAAACCTTTTAAAAAGGTCAACACTCTCTCCGCTAACAGACACACTGCTGATGGCTGTGCCCAAGAGGTCATTAAAGGCCTGAATCTTGCTTTTTATCAGGACAGTCACAAGCCCAGACACTCAGACTCATTCAGTCTCTCGAGTGCCCTGATCAGAGCCTCCATTGACCCCACAAAGATCACAGTATCATCATCAAAGTCAAGATCCGTGAATCTTTCTTCACCAACAGATGCCCCACAGCTGCTGGACTCCACGACCTTGCCCAACACCCAGTCCATACAAGCATTGAACAGAGTAGGAGCAAGAACACACCCCTGACGTACCCCAGAATCAACTGGGAAAAACTCAAAGGTTCTGCCTCCACTCTGCACAGCACTCACAGTACCAGTGTACAGGCCGGCCATGATATCCTGCAACCTCAAGAGGATCCTGTGAACCCACAGGATGTCCCACAGGGCAGCTCGATCAACTGAGTCGAACGCTTTACAAAAATTGACAAAGGCTGCAAAAAAACTCTGCCAATATTCGTGTTTGCGCTCCATGAGAACCCTCAGTGCTAGGATGCGATCGATGGTGGACTTCTTAGGCGTAAAACCAGACTGTTCCGGTCGCTGGTAGGTGAGCAAGTGATCACAGATCCTAAGGTCAAAAACAAATAATTAATCTGTCGAGATATTGGTGTACAGGAGAATATTACATTACTAAGAAAGTACAGTAGTTCATGCATAATTAAATGGTGTCCATAGGTGGGAAAGTGGCATGCCACTAACACAGGGAGAGTCAGCGTCCTTTTAAAAAAATGACTAAACCTGTAACTCATTTATAATACAAAATAGCCATCCTTGCACTATAACTATTAATATTTTTAAATCTAAAGTGTTACAATGTAATTTGATGACAATTAGTATGGTAAAGCACTATATGATATGATATCCTGCAACCTCAAGGGGATCCTGTGAACCCACAGGATGTCCCACAGGGCAGCTCGATCAACTGAGTCAAACGCTTTACGAAAATCGACAAAGGCTGCAAAGAAACTCTGCCAATATTCGTGTTTGCGCTCCATGAGAACCCTCAGTGCCAGGATGTGATCGATGGTAGACTTCTTAGGCGTAAAACCAGACTGTTCCAGTCGCTGGTAGGTGAGCAAGTGATCACGGATCCTACTGAGGACGACACTAGCAAGGACCTTACCCGGCACCGAGAGCAGTGTTATCCCCCTGTAGTTGCTGCAATCCAGGCGATCACCCTTCCTTTTCCAGATAGGGACGACAAGTCCTACTTTCCAGTCAGTTGGGATGATGCCAGTCTCCCAAATGGAAGCAAAGATTGTTTGCAATGCCAGGAGGACAGCCTTACCACCAGCCTGGAGAAGTTGACCCCGGATACCCAAAGTCCCTGCAGCCTATCCTCCCCTCAGCTGGTTCACCACCTATGCAATCTCAGTGATCTGGAGTATTATTTAAATGATTATTTCCCTGAAAACCCAATCCTTGTTTTATACACAAATAGTGTACATCGTAGCCCTGTGCTGTAGTGGTTAGCGCTGCTTTTTAACAGCTCCAGGAACCTGGGCTCAATTATCAGGCTGACCATTGTATTTTCTCCTTGTGTTCATTTTAGTTTTCACTAGGTATTTCAGCTTTCTCTATTATGCCAAAGATTTGTATATTTGGTTATTTGGAAACCATAAAACTGGTTTGTTATGAATGAGAGGGAGTAAGTGTGGCCTACAATTAAAAAGAGGCTTATAGTTGGGAAGTCAGATATTTCGTTAGCTTTAAGGTGTTGAAAGGTTTTTAAAGACGATAAACAGGTAATATTGTAGCATCCTGGCTTGGGTAAAGCTGAGGGACTGTTGAATCTAACAAGGATGTGGAGAGCAGTGCCGTCAGGGAAATGATTGGGTCTAGAAGGAAGAAAAGGGGTGATACTCTGAACAGAGGAGCCAGAAATGGAAGCACATGTTTCTAGATGGTTTGGGGGACAATGAGAAGGTGTGGTATATGAGAGTAAGGTACAAGCTCAGTGCTGGGGAGGATTCTCTGTGGGGAAACAGGATTTATTTTTTTTTTGGCGATCTCTCATGGCCACAACAATGAGAGGTTTATAGATAATTGTAAATTGTTCCTATTCAATTTCTTTCGTTGTTATTCTTCTTACACTATTACAAGTAAACTGCACTTGCCATCACTTCTTTGTCCTGCTGCGTCTACCTTTGGAACCTGTTACAGAAAGGTTGCAACAATATTAAAGGATGACATTAAATTGTAAATTATTTACTTATTATTGTTTTTTTTTTTTCAGTTTTATAGGTTTGTGGCATTAGTTTCTCTAACCCACTTAGAAAAAGGAAGCATTAGTAGGGGAAAGCAAACTTACAAAGAAGAGTCTTTCCACAGAATTCAGAGGAGCAGACAGAAAGCAGAGAAGGCTGACAAGTAGAAAGAATTAGCAAAATGTCACAATCCAAACATAGCAGTTATATTCTAAGAAAGGTCAAGTTCTAACAGTCATTTTCTGAACTTACCACGTGTGTAAAAAAGCAAGACCCTTTCTAGGGGTGTTTAGCTTGGCCAAGATACGCATTAAAAAGTCAGCAACTTCGAGCAAAAAGCAGGAAGAAGCATCAGGAATAAAACAGCCACCAGGACTGCCCATGTTTAAAAATGTCTGAGCTGCAGCAATTTAACCCTAAGAGGCTGAATGTGACAGTGACAGCTGTTGAAACATGGTTGTACAATACATACTCAATGTTGTCACATCCATTTGATGTGCTTCTGCTTTTGGCACGTTATGTACATGAAGAATGTCAAAGACTATAATGACTGAATAAAGTATCTAATCCTGCCCAGTTCAGTCCTTGAACAAAAGCTGCTCGAGAGTGCATGTGACGTCATAACAGAGCAACAGTTCACCTTTCAGAACAACAATGACACATAAAATTCAGCAAAGACAACACTGGAGTGTCTTTGGGACATGTTTCTGACGCTGTCCTTGTGTGGTCCAGCCAAACCTCATAAGAGATCTGTGGAGAACCCTGAAGATGGCAGTTTACAGAAGCTTGACAGGATCTGGTAGGATGAATGCGATAAGATATCCAAATACAGGTGGGCAAGGCTTCTAGAGACTAACCCAAAAACTAGATTAAATCATATTAGATCAACTTTATTAATCCCATGAAGAAATTCAGAACTCAAGAGTCAAAGCTGTAATTAAGGGTCTGAATTCTTACATGAATATGAGAGTTCAGTTTTTGATTTTTAATATATTTGCAAACCTTTTTGAAAACTTGTGGTGCTCCAGTGTCGTCCATATCAGAAACACACTCCTTGACTCTCACAAACTGTGGTCTGCCCAACAGATAGTCCATTGTCCAGGACACCATAAACTCATCCACCTGCATATATCTGAATTTACTTCTGTGACACCAGAGAGCGCTATACCAGTGCTTAAACCCCACACAGACAGACACGGGAGGCATACTTATAAAAACACAAGTTATTTTTTGTTTTTTTTCGCTCATGTGGAACGTCTTCTCCGTCCCCATGAGCCCACAACACAGTCCAAACACTAAACATAATACTTTACTTTCTCTTTGTTTCTTATTCTTTCTCCTCCATTCCTCTCCGGCAAGCTTTGTCTCCCTCCTCCCGACTCTGGCTCCTTTTGTAACACCCCACGAAATGCTCCAGGTGCTTGTTGACCTACTTCCAGCAGCACTTCTGGGTGTGGGGAAAAACCCGCCTAAGAGGGCTCAGCAACTGTTGCATCACCCCCTGACTGCACCCCCGGATCACAACAGGACTGTACAGGGTGGTCCAGATCTAATTATGCAACTTTTAATGCAATGCAGGAAAACAATACAAGACAAAAGAATTGTTTGAAAAACATTGTAATAAACAAAAATGGACTTACGTTGAATTAATTCAATGATTTTCCATGTAATGTCCCACTTTTCCTGAATTTTTTGAGAATTCTCTATGTAATAAACTTAATAAGTTATAGTGTAATGAAAATTGCATAATTAGATCTGGACCACCCTATAGATAACTCCAACTCCCATTAAGCCCTGCAGGAATCTGAGGCACTGCCCCGACCCATGGGGGCTGCCAGCTAATGTCCTGGGGGAGGTACTGTGCTGCCCACGCTTGCTTCCCCGGTCCACTCCATGATGAGACATCCTGTCTGTGACACTCCTTAACAGGGATGTCTGAATGCTACTGAAGGCACTAGAGAAATCAAAAAGCAGAATCATCACAGTGTTGGCAGCTTTGTCCAGTTAAGAATAACCCTTGTGGAGCAGATAGATAATTTTTGTCCAATAGGAAACTGCCATGAGTCCAAGTGGTCTACCACAAGAGGACACTTATAGTCTAAAACCAGTCTTTCAAAGGTCCTTATGATGTATTTGAGACTGGTCTGTAGTCATTAGGTAAAGAGGCGCCTGCCTTCTTTGGAAAAGGAACAATGCAGTATGTTTTCCACAACACTGGCTCTTTCTGGAGACTAAACAGGTGAGAGAGGTGGTCAGGACAGGGTGAACTCGAGGACTGACTCTATCTGGTCTCGCAGCTTTTAATAATAATAATACATTTTATTTATATAGCTCCTTTCTCATGCTCAAGGCACTTCACAGAGTTTAAGAAAGAACAGCAGGGTATACAGTATATAGCATTGTACTAAACAAGATAAGTAAATAAAGAAGTGTAAGATAGTAAATTCAGAGAAAAAGCCTAACAGACAACATAATCGATGGTCCAGGACACACACATACAGGTTACATGAGCATCTTGACAGAGAGGTAAACTGAGAGAAGGGTAAAAAAGTCAGATAGAGCTAAAAGCCTTCCTGCACAGATGAGTTTTGAGTTGTTTTTTAAAAGAATTCATGGAGTCAGCTGATCTCAGTAATTTCGGGAGGTCATTCCAGAGTCTGGGTGCTATACAGCTGAAGGCTCTGTCACCCATGGAGTGTAGATTAGTGTGGGGCACAACAAGATTGCCAGAATCAGAGGACCTTAGTGGGCGGACAGGCACATAGTGATGTAGACAGTCACTGATGTAGTTTGGCGCAAGGTCATTTAAGGCTTTGTAGGTTATTAGTAGAATTTTATATTATAATCCTGTAAGACACAGAGAGCCAGTGAAGGCGAAGCAGGATGGGTGTGATGTGCTTACTGTTGCTGGTTCTAATAAGGACTCTTGCAGCCAAGTTTTGAATAAGCTGGAGCTGTGATATAAGATTAGAAGGGACACCTGCCAGTAGGGAATTACAATAATCGATGCAGGATGTGATAAAAGCATGGACAAGTTTGTCAGTGTTAGAAAAGGAGAGGAAGGAGCGAACACAGGATATGTTATGGAGGTGAAAGTAAGAAAGTTTCTTAATGTGATTTATCTGGGCGGAATAAGAAAGGGAGGAATAAAAAATGACACCAAGATTCTTTGCAGTAGAGGCAGGTCTGATGAGATCACCTCCAAGATGGACTAGAAAGGAGCTCATTTTATTAAGTTGTACTTTAGTCCCAATTTGCAGGAGTTCAGTTTTATTGCAATTTAATTTTAAAGAGTTCTGCTCCATCCAGGTTTTAATTTCACTGAGACAAGTTGTGAGCTGAGAAAGCTCTAATGAAGTTCCACTTTTAACACTGAAATAGAGTTGAGTATCGTCTGCATAAAAATGATAGCCCAGTCCATAGCTACGAATAATATGGCCAAGGTGAAGCATATAAATACAGAAGAGAAGAGGGCCGAGGACAGAGCCCTGAGGAACTCCTTGTGTGACTGGCGCCGAGCTGGATCTGCTGTTGCCAAGACTAACAAACTCTTGCCTATCAGTCAGATAGGACTTGAACCACTGGAGGGCAGTGCCAGAGATACCCAGCATGTTCTCCATTCTGGACAGTAGAATGTCATGTCTGACAGTGTCAAATGCTGCACTGAGGTCTAATAGAATTAATATGCTGGTTTGTCCAGAGTCTGCTGCCATAAGCAAATCATTGGTTACCTGTAGCAGAGCATTTTCACAGCTGTGCCGCGCCCTGAAACCAGATTGAAAGGGTTCCATCAAATTATTAGAGGTTAGGTAATTGGTGAGTTGGGAGGCTACAACACGCTCAAGAGCTTTTGACAGAAAAGGTAAGTGGTAAATAGGACGAAAATTGTTAAGATTGTCAGCATCATTTCCTGTGTTAAGTTTTGTCAGTTGTCTCCTTACTTGGTCTTCAGTTATGAACAGTCCACACTGATCGTCAGAGGTGGACTCATCACTGGCTATTCCAGTTGACATGGCAGGAGTTTTTGATGAAGTAGGGATGGGTTGTTAAGGGTAGATTGATTGGTAAAAATGGCAAATTAATCCATTAAAATTGAAACCTGCAACATAATATAGTGTGCAGAAAGTGAAGGGATCTAAATACCTTCTGAATCCACATTATTATTGCTAATTTAATTACTAGACTCTTTCAGTGGAACAGAACAAGTTAAAAAGGGTCAACTGTCTTTGGATTTATATCTATTACTGTGTCATTTTTCTGTGCTGTGTATTTATTTTGTCAAACAGGAAAGCCCCCAGCAGACAAGACTGGAGTGTGCTGATGAATTTCTGAAAATATGAAATGACCTCAGAGTGAAAGATTAGCAAAGAAAAATATAGAGGAAGCAAGGTTTTTTGCTTCTCCTGGCTGAATAAAGAGTTTCTAATTAAGGGAATTTGAAGGTTTTTATGATATCCTCTTCACCTTACCATCTGTTACAATGCGGCTTTGTTTTGTTTTTTTGTATTGTATGAAAATGCATTATTGTACAGAAGTAACATAAGAGAAATGCTCTTTAATCTGATATATTAAAAATGTACCCTTTTCAAAAAACTCTCGATTAAAGATTAACATTTCTGTAGCTTTTAATCAAATGCATTTTACCATTAAATACTGTTTTCAGCTACTCCTTAGCAAAATGCATTTTAAAATGAACTCTGTGCTAAAGTTACTTTCCAGTTACTTGAGAATATGGAAAGATTAAATTTTTCTAAGGGAGAATATTGTGCCCTTCTGCCTAATAGCAGTCTTTTTGCAGTGATCCTACAAGAAGTACGCTAATCTGCAAGATCCTGGATATACAAAGAAACCTGTGAAGGGCTAAATGATCAGCACTCTGTTATCCAACAAACAGTGAGTCTTTATAAAAGAGCTGTCTAGTTACCAGTTGCTAAATGAGATTGATGTCAAGGTTCAAAAAAGATAACCGTGAAAAATATACCTCAAGGATTTTACTTTCTTGAAAATAAAAATGCCAAGTGATCAAGCAGTTTGGTGTTTTTGAACACAAGTTTTATAAAATATTTCAAACATAATGTGACACTAGGGGTGTTATACTGCATTGGCCATTATGGATGTAGTGAGAAGTTAAGCAAAATGACACCTTTTATTGGCTAACTAGAAAGATTACAATGTGTATGTTTTATTTATCTTCTAGGGATCTTGAGAAAGCTACTCATGCTTTTATTTTTTCTCGCCTCAATTACTGCACCTTGCTGTATTTTGGGATTAACAAATCCCTGATGCGCAGGTTACAGTTGGTCCAGAATGCTGCCACTCGCTTTCTGGTTGGGGCAAGAAAGTCTGGTTCTGTTTCTTCGATATTAGCTTCTTTACACTGGCTGCTTGTCAGTTTTCAAATTGATTTTAAAATCTTGTTGATAGTTTTTAAATCTTAACATGGGCTTGTCCTGCCTATTTATCTGAATTGTGTGTTTTACACCAGCCATCTAGAGTGCTTAGATCTTCTGGTCAGTTGTCTCTTGTTGTCCCTCGTACCAAGTGTAAAACTAAGGGAGGCAGAGTGTTTGCAGCTGCTGCTCTTCGCCTGTGGACTCTTTACCTCGTCACATAAAGGAGTCGTCTACAACTGAACTGTTCAAAATGAGATTAAAGACTCATTTCTATTCACTTGCATTCCATGACCTTCAGTAATACTGATGGTTTTCTCATTGTGATTATGTAACATTACTTCTATTTATTATTTATTTTATTTATGTTCATTTATTTTATTTCTATTTATGTTATTTGTTATTTGTATGTTTTCTTTTATTCTATTATTGTAATACACTTTGGCCACAGCTTTCCACATTGTTTTAAATGTGCTATATAAATAAATTGATATTGACATTGACATGTAAGCTTTCGAGGCAACTCAGGCCCTTTCAGGCAAGATGTATTGATTACATCTTGCCCGAAGAAGCCAATAAAAGTTGTAATTTTTCTTAACTTCTCACTACAAACATAATGTGAATAACTTTTAACCTCTAAAGTAAATGTTTCAATTCAGTAGTGTCATTTTCCTTATTTTTGTTCTAACTCAATTTTGCCTTTAAGTTCTTCTTGTTTTCTTAATTTGCTTATTCAGAGCAGATTTGTGGATTGTTATCAGCATGTTCTATAAAAACATGTTCACTGTACAATTTTGGCACAATTTTAAGCTTGATTCACACTTGCCAACTGATTTTCTGAGTCTGAATTGCATTCGCATTGGTTGTCATTTGATGTGCAGCAGGTTGCGATGCCTGATTGCATCTTATGTCTTATGATTTTATGATGATATCAAATTTCCCGAAATGTTAGGAAACATTTAATGAATGAACCTGAACTAAACACACAAATCGGTAAATTACATACATTATGTACCTCCAATTCTCTCTGTAAAATAGACCAGCTGTATTATATTTTTGAAAGAGGTAGGAAACAGGAGAGTGGATTGAGTTTTGCCACAGGAAGCATGGACGTTTTGTCAGTGGATGGATGTGGTTTTGAAAGAGACAGGACAGTGGATGGAATTTTATCAGAGGAAGGATGTCCAAAAATGGACACCATACATGTGTTCTGCTTCTGGATCTTCCTCATTCTTTCATCACAAAGATCTATAGATAAGGTTGAATGGTACCTCAAAATTGACCCAGTGTGGGTGACTGAATCATGTAATAAAGTACTGACTCATCCAGGTCTACAATCTTACCTTGTGCCAAAAGTGCCTCACGAGCCTAAATGACACCGAACAGGTTGAGAAAATGAGTAAGTAAGAATGTATAACAATTGAGAAGATGCAGAGTTGTAAGCTATTTGTGTCATTATGACAAATCTCTAAAACAAAAAGGAGACATTTCAGATACTGCATCTATGCATATGTTTGTGTACAAAATACACAATTTTCTCCTCAATTTTCTTGCATAAATAATTCATAAACCTTGTTATTTTTCACTTCATGCAGTAAAATATAGCAAAATAATAATATGTTTTTTCTTAATTTTTTGCTTGAATATCTGGCTGGTAATATTGTGCAGGACTCTTTTAAGACTTTTTCACATTAAACATAAGCCTTGTTTTCGTGCATTGTGTTTCCAGAATACATATAACTGTGAAGAAGCAGGTTTTGACCCCAAATTAGTGTTACTCCAAGGGAAATGATCTTGTGAATGTTATTCAGTAATAGCAGGTCCCTTTTGTCCATTTTAGGAAGCGATAGAAGAGAATACTTTACTATTTACTTAATTTTGTGTCTTATTGTGTGCGCAGAATTGGTGTGAACCTATGCTACGAAAATGGTACATTGGGCATGGAGTATGATGTTGGTGAGTGTAATCTTTCATTATTTTTGTATTAGTTGTATTATTCTATCAGACTGGATAGTACTAAACACATTAGCATTTAACCAACTCTGGCTTACAATATACAAAGTTTTCTAAGTGCAGACTTAACACTAGCTAAAACATGCTTTTAATGCTAGCTAGCTACTGTTAGTTTATCTTTTGGTATATGGCACTTTGTATATAAAATACATAACTGTAATAGTAATTTGCAATTCATCCTTCAAGCCATTTACTCTTAGAAATTTTTAAATTTAATTTAAAAAGAACAGAATTGTTAGAAAACTTTGCCTTTTTGTATGTGGTACTTTTTATATAAAATACATAACTATTATAATAATTTGCCATTCACCCTTCAAGCCATTTACACTTAGATAATTCTACATTTAATAATAGAAGGAAATTGTTAGGAAAGTAACTTGCAAAGTAGAACAGACATTCTTACTGTTAGAAATGAGATTACAGTTCTTTATTCAGAGTTTCCAGGTATTTCTAGACAAGAAAAGTGGTATAGTGCTCTTCACTGAGTGCAGACTGAGAGAATTGTAATATGCTTATAGACATAATGCAATTATATAATGTACATACTGCACAATAAAATACAAATTAGGTTAATCATGACCATAATTGGTTTCATCAGTTAGTTTTTCTCACACCTCTCTGACTGGGATATTCTCCCCATCTTAGTGTTTTAGCAGTGTTTTAACATCCAAGAAATTTGATTTTGACATTTACAGTACGTTGCAATTCAAGACGTCCTGAGGAAGTTTATTATATTTAACTTCAAGCCAAAATGGCAGTGTATTTTTTTAAATGGGTGCCAGCATAGATGGTACCCATGATGATGTGTAATATCATTGATGTAACTATATAAAGATCATCGTGTGCATTACATTGTTACCAAGACTGAATAAAACTGTTATTTTTAGCAATCGTTTCTTCGGTGCATTTCTCTGATTGTTGTTTAGCCCCTTGGTTTGAGGAAAGGAGGGCTTGATTCCTGGTTTACAAACCTGGCAGGGTTCTGGGTAATGTCTTTCTCTTGGTTCTTTACAAAGAAAATCTTTACTGCCTGCTGAGAGAGAACACACAGTCAAGCAGCAGTTGTTTTCCTTATGATGTTTTCGATCATATTTGTGGTTTTGATTTGTCTTCTTTTAATTTCTTGATTTTTGATTACATTTTCTTTATTAATTATTCACTATTTATAATATAAATGTAAATTCCTTTGCTTTTACTACTTGTGCTTTGTAGGTGGAACTTCCAAGAGGTGGAGCAACCCTGACATCCCTGCTGAAATCTTTATATTTCAGGTGTAGATTCGTCAGTGGATCATTGTGATTGGTTAGTGCATTTCTTTAAATATTATATTTTCATATATCTGGCTGTTTTGGTCTTTGACTTTCATTGATGATCATTGGATGTTGAATTAGGATTTGTTTGCTGTGGGTTGTGTTTTTAGGCAGACCCTCTTGCCACATTTTTGCCTTTTTTGATATTTTTGTTCTTCTGCTTTTATTTATGGAAATCCATAAATAATGATTCTTTTTTACACTTTCCTCTCAAGCCAGGGGTTTCCCTAAAGAGCCATTTTTGATGTATTTTGGGACATTTATGGTATTGTTTTTAACTTTTAAAGACAGCTCCTCTTATTGGGCCTGTGCTAGCCAAAATTTGCCTGTTTAGTTTGGGGTCAGGCTGTCTGGGGTGAGGCCAATCATTAGGCAGACAAGTGGTTCCTGACCTGGGGCCTCATGCATAACGCTGTGCGTAGAATTCGCACTATAACATGATGTAAGCACAAAAGCCAAAATGTGCTTACACACAGAAAAATCCAGATGTAGGAATCTGTGCGTACTCCAACTTCCACGTTCTTCCGCTACATAAATCCCGGTCAGCATGAAAAGTAATGCTCTTGCACGCGCCTGCTGTCCTGCCCCAATTCCTCCCAGAATTACGCCTCTTTGAATATGCAAATCAATATAAATAGCCCTTAAGCTCAGTGTTCTGTGAAAAGACAATGGGAAAAGCACGGGGGAAAATATAAGAATTTCAGCGAATACCAAGTGGAGGCAAAGGAAAAACATACTATTTGTTGATTTAAACAGTGGTATAATCAACGAAAGGAAGCTGATCGAGTGACATAGCGTGTTGGAGAAACTCGAAGGCACAAGTTCATAAAGTCACACAGTGCCAAAATAAAAAAAGAAGTCACATATCAAAGTCGCTGTGAAAAGGCGAGTTGTAGCCCACCGTCTGAGTGTCATATGAAAGCTTATTAGGGTACAGACAAAAAAATAGGCACACAGTGGGAAAAAAGCACAAAATGTCAACTTTAATCTCGAAATTTCCACTTTAATCATGCAGTTTATTTTGTCATTAAAGTAGAACATCATAAACTTTATCTTAAAATCATTTAATTTACTAGTTTCTCAAACTCCATCGTAACTAAAGTAGCATGGTAAAATTTTTTGTTTTGTATTTGATCTTCTATGTGCTCTATGTGTGTAAATCACTACGTGCTTCCGTTCTTTCTCTTTCTCTGACAGGACACAGAATCCATTACATTTGTGATATTACAGCTCTTTGAATAATTAAAATACTGAGATGTATATGTGATATCATTTTCATGATGATTGGAGTGAAAGCATGTTATTAAACATGGGAACACGGTGGCGCAGTGATTGTTCATGTCTCACACAAGATGCTGCTGCGCCATGCGCTACCTTCGATGAAATAATTTATTGTAGCAGTACTGTCTCTTTCAAACGTACTAACCTTCAATTCCTGTCCTTACTTTTCTTTCCCCAAATACCCAATCGCCACACAATCAGCTCTGTAATAGACGTTAAGGCATCTGTAAGATATCTTGCGGCACTGTGTCCTCACATGTTTAATTATTAACAATACAGATTATTTAAATGAAGTTAAAGTTTTATCTGTATAATAAAATCAACATATTTTGCTGCATTTCGTCTTAAAAATGATATCATCATCATATGTAAATACGCGCTTTATAAAGTGGCGCAGGTTGTGTAATATTATAACTGTAGTGCAAGTTTACAGTGGGGTAATTGTACTTATAAGTACAAACAGTTCTACAAGGAGCAATTGATTGAGTTTATAGTTCTTGGGATGAAACTGTTTCTGAACCGCGAGGTCTGTACAGGAAAGGCTTTGAAGCGTTTTGCCATGGCTGAAGCAGCGTGTGCTTGATGCTGTAAACTGATAATTCTTTCCAATCAGCTGCTGCTGTGATTCCCCACCCAGATACAGTGATAAAAATACTCCGAGTGGTGCAGTGAGAGTAATATGGAAAAAGATGATCCACTGTGGGCAACCCCTAACGGGAGCAGCTGAAAGAAGAAGAAGAAGGTGCAGTGAGTGTAACAACGCTAAAGCATTTATGGTATTTGGAATACAATGGCTATTCCCTGGACCATTATATTGTTACAGGTTAATTACAATCAGATGCATTACACTAATAAACAATATGCAGTTAATTTCAGTGTATTTATAAAGCCGCGTCAGGAAAAGAAAGGATAACCACACAGGAACAGTAGCACTGCTTTGACGCTGGGTGACGCCATTCTGTAAAACCGAGCGGAGAACTTGCGTACGACAGGGTATGAGGTACCATGGAAATGTGCGTGGCTTTACGCTAAGTGTAGGTTTTATACATCGCGATTTGAACGTGGAAATGTTCTTATGCAACATTTCTGTGTGTATGCACTGTTCATATATGAGGCCCCTGGTCTCTATGTCTTTTGCAAGCTTCACACCCTTTTGTTGGTTTAAGTGCACTTGATCATGACAGAGATATGGCCAATTCACATCAAAAGAGAGGAAAACAAAAACTCCAGTGAGACACATTTCTGGAGATGATACATCTGTGGGGCACCAAGGACCAGTTATAATAGAAAAAGTCATACATAGTCTCAGTTTTAGACCAGCTAAATGCCAAGATTCTCAGTCAAATGCCATTTTTGGTAGAACAGAAACAGAATTTTCCAACATGCAAATGCAAACTTTACAAATTACTAATTACATAATGAATACACTTAAAGACACACGTTTGTTTAAACAGACAGGAAAAGAAAGTAATTTGAAACAGATTAACGTAAATTGAACCTAACGATATCTGTCAAACTATGGGCAGTAGACAACAAAGGAGAGAAAACCAAAAACACCAATCAGAAGCATCCCTGGAAAAATTAACCCTTTAGTGAGCCCACAATCAATAGTAAGAGAGAAAGTCAAAGTCAGACATAGTCACAGTCCTGGAGACCTTGGGCTACTGGCCAGCCACCTCCTCCCCCTGGCATTCTAGAGTAGAGTCTGTGCTTGGCCACAAAATATGATGTGATAATCTTTTGATCCATTGATCTCAGTGGTCCCATCATTTCAGATGTCTTTCTATGGGGTTCATTAGTATTGTTGCCTCCCTGATCATGGGACTTTGGTTCAATTCCATGGCCAGCCATAATCTCAGTGAAGTGTGGATGCCTTCCCTTAGGCTGAATTATTCAGGTTACGTTGAGTGATGATTCTAAATTGATCTAGAACAACAGTGGCACCAGTTTTGCCTTGCTTTATGTTGGTATCTCCTATGGTGTTGCTTCCTGCTTTGCATCCATTACCCTGAAAACATTGTAGCATAGAAAGAAGGGCAAAAAAGAAGGATTTTTATATAAGAAAGATGTGTAAACAACTGTAGAATTCTGTGTCTTGTACTCATACTGCCATTGTATGTAGCAGTAGTAGTACTAGTAGTTGTATGTAGTTAGCAACTCAGAACTAAAGGGTGGCAATAGCACACTGGACTGAAGAGCTAATATGTAAAAATGGTTGTCAAGACTAGCAACAAAAATGTAGGCTTTAGCTAAAGCAAATATGTTTGTATGACTGTGTTAAACATGTTTTTATCATAGTTAACGAAAACAATGCAAATCCAGACACTAGATCACTTCAGTTTTGTTTTCTTTGTCTGCTCACCACCTTATCATTGGTATAATGACAAGTTTACTATTGATATAATTTGCTTAATTCAAGGGAAGGAAACACCAGCAGATATTTGCCTGCGAGCCAAAACAGCAACCGCACACTGTGCTGTGTGACAAGTGAACCACCATATTGCAAACAGACTAAACAGGCAACCTGGCACTGGTCCAGAGTGAAAGAGAGATAATTAGGGATCCTTATCATCAGATGCTGTTATAGTCATCTGCACTGAAGAGCAACAGTCTCCATGGATATAGAGATATTACTATATAAAGATATATGGAACATGATTTACAGCATCATAGCCTAATTTCAGTACTGAAATAAACTGGGCCACTTTTACATTAAGCCTTCATTCATTTTCTCCACCTAGCAGCCCTACAAGCTACAAAAGTTCCACTTTTATTTTTTTTCCCCTATGTTATTCAGTAAGTATAAATGTACTTTTGCTTTGCTGACTTTTTCCATGTCAGACGATTCACTGCATTATACACGTTTATTATTATTTTAATTGTGTTTGGTGATAATTTGCCATTCTTTCCAGTCATGATCTTCAGTGGGGTCATGTTCTTATGATGCGATTGTTATGATCCTACAGTATGTACGTGATATCAGAGAGGCTGGACAGCAATCTTGGGACTCCAGACCTCTCGTCAAGTCTTCTGATGGTTTTGGAATTTTTGCTGCACAGATTTAAATATACTTTTTCAGTCTTTGCCATTGCATTTTTTTCTCTGACTTTTAGCATGTTTGTTTCATGTGCCACTGGTTATTTGTTTATTTATTTTGTATAAGAAAGATTTATCTTTCTTATTCAACATTGTGCAGTTTATATCCATTTCTATTAATAAAAATCAAGTAACATACAGTAGATTCATAAAGTATTCAGACTCTTTTACTTTCTGCACACTATTGTATTGTACATTTAAATTTAAATGAATACATTTGCCATTTATTGCCCATCAAACTACACTCAATTACCCATAATGAACCCATTTTTAGAAAGGTTTACAAAAGCATTAAAAATCAAAAACTGAAATTTCTACAAAGTATTTAGAACTTTAATTTAGTACTTTGTAGAAGCCCCTTCAGCAGCAATTCTAGCCTCGAGTATTCATGGATCTTTGACCAAGTGGATTTCAGCAGTTTATCCCCATCTTCCCAGCAAGTCCTCTCCAGCATCAAATCCCGTTAGATTTGACGGGAAGCGTCTGTAAACTGACATCTTCAGGTCTCTCCTCACAAGTTCAATGTGGTTTAAGTGTGGACTTTGGTTGGGCCATGCAAAGACAGAGACTTCTGCAAACCGCCTGAATTTTACCTTGGCTGTCTGCTTTGGGTCATCAAAGTCTTAGGCTGTATGCAATGTGGAGCAGGTTTTCTTCTAAGACCTCTCTGCATTTGGCTGCATTCATCCTTCACTCAATTTTCACCAGTTTCCCTATCCTGCCACTGAGAAGCAGCTCTATTTCATGATGCTGATACCACCATGGTTCACCATAGGAATGGTATTAGGCAGGTGAAGAGCAGTTGTTGGTCTTCACTAGAGACAGTGCTTGGAATTCTGCTCAGAGTGTTCAATTTTAGTCTCATCAAACCAATGAATGTTTTTGCTCATGCTCTCAAAATCCTTTAAATGATATCTGGCAAACTCAGACAGAGCTGTCATATGTGCCTAATTGATTGAGTGCTGCTGAGATGGTCGTCCATCTGACAGGTTTTTCCATCTCAGCAGAGGACTTATGAAACTCTGTTAGAGTGACCATTGGGTTCCGTCATCTTACCGATCAAGGCCTTTTAGCCTGGGTACTCAACTTAGCTGAACAACTGACTCCTGGTGGTTCCAAACTTCTTCCATTTCACAATTATTGAGGTCACTGTGTTCCTGGGAACACTCAAAACTTTAGAAGTGGTTTAATACCCTTGCCCTGATCTATTATTCATCTTAATTTGATCATTGCATTCTACAAGGAATTCCATGGAATTTTTGGCTTTGTGTTTGTCGTGAATTGCAGTGTGAATTTTAGGACATTATATACACAGTCGTGTGCCTTTCTAAACAATGTCTAATCAATCCATTTTGCTTCAGGTGGACAAGGTTCAGATTTTATATCTTTACAGCTTCGCTCGCCAACCCCCCCTCCTGGCATGCGCTACGCACTAGCCAATTTGTGTCTCTGCCACTTGCATATGTGGATTTCACTTTCACCAAACAACAAATCTTTTAATACGCCTCTTCATTGGGAGGAAACACTACTTTTCCCTGATGGGAACACGAATTAGACGATCTACAAGTCTCTGTCTTAAAGTTTAAATCCGAACAATATATCGATCTCTTTTCGCTGTTCCGTTATTTCACCGAGTAATAATTTCTGTTTGTTTGCGCTAATGCGATCTTTCCTATCATTTTTTTGAGACTTTTCAATTTTAGTACTTTCATTATCTCTAACCTGCTCTGCATGTGTATCATGCCAACGTTTTTGAATTCTTTACGACGTTCTTCTTTGTCATCTACTCTTTGTCTTTTATTTCCAGCACCGGGCGTGGTTAAATCTCTTGGCACAAAGTCTCACCTCGCGAGACGTGAAACTATCTTTCTGAAAAAGTCACGTCTCTTCCCAGGCTAAAAAGTCTCGTCTCGTCCCAGGATTTTTTTTATTATAACACAGATATATACACTCACCTAAAGGATTATTAGGAACACCATACTAATACGGTGTTTGACCCCCTTTCGCCTTCAGAACTGCCTTAATTCTACGTGGCATTGATTCAACAAGGTGCTAAAAGCATTCTTTAGAAATGTTGGCCCATATTGATAGGATAGCATCTTGCAGTTGATGGAGATTTGTGGGATGCACATCCAGGGCACGAAGCTCCCGTTCCACCACATCCCAAAGATGCTCTATTGGGTTGAGATCTGGTGACTGTGGGGGCCATTTTAGTACAGTGAACTCATTGTCATGTTCAAGAAACCAATTTGAAATGATTCGAGCTTTGTGACGTGGTGCATTATCCTGCTGGAAGTAGCCATCAGAGGATGGGTACATGGTGGTCATGAAGGGATGGACATGGTCAGAAACAATGCTCAGGTAGCCCGTGGCATTTAAATGATGCCCAATTGGCACTAAGGGGCCTAAAGTGTGCCAAGAAAACATCCCCCACACCATTACACCACCACCACCAGCCTGCACAGTGGTAACAAGGCATGATGGATCCATGTTCTCATTCTGTTTACGCCAAATTCTGACTCTACCATCTGAATGTCTCAACAGAAATCGAGACTCATCAGACCAGGCAACATTTTTCCAGTCTTCAACTGTCCAATTTTGGTGAGCTCGTGCAAATTGTAGCCTCTTTTTCCTATTTGTAGTGGAGATGAGTGGTACCCGGTGGGGTCTTCTGCTGTTGTAGCCCATCCGCCTCAAGGTTGTGCGTGTTGTGGCTTCACAAATGCTTTGCTGCATACCTCGGTTGTAACGAGTGGTTATTTCAGTCAAAGTTGCTCTTCTATCAGCTTGAATCAGTCGGCCCATGCTCCTCTGACCTCTAGCATCAACAAGGCATTTTCGCCCACAGGACTGCCGCATACTGGATGTTTTTCCCTTTTCACACCATTCTTTGTAAACCCTAGAAATGGTTGTGCATGAAAATCCCAGTAACTGAGCAGATTGTGAAATACTCAGACCGGCCCGTCTGGCACCAACAACCATGCCACGCTCAAAACTGCTTAAATCACCTTTCTTTCTCATTCTGACATTCAGTTTGGAGTTCAGGAGATTGTCTTGACCAGGACCACACCCCTAAATGCATTGAAGCAACTGCCATGTGATTGGTTGATTAGATAATTGCATTAATGGGAAATTGAACAGGTGTTCCTAATAATCCTTTAGGCGAGTGTATAAACATACAGTCACTCATACATATCTGTGGAGGTCCTTCCGGGCTCTCTTGAGCTATGTAGTACCACCCCAAATCAAAAGGGGACTAACTTTGTCACCTGTTTCTACCTAAACAGCTCAGAAGGCAATTGACCCCGCCCCTTCTGAGGGAGTTCCTATAAAGCTGTGCCTCCCTGGAGGAAGGCATCTGACTTAGACCAGAGCTAACTGCAAAGATGAAGCTCCATGGATAAGAAATGCTATGACAAGTAATGTTCTGTTTAAAGAGAGAGGCAACTGCCCATGTTTACAGTTTGTAGCACTATTGCACATTATGTTATTTCTGAAAAAAAAAAAAGAATTAAATAGGACAACCCAATTGTTCTCCCAACATTTCTTCCTTGAACTCTGGTTTCACTACCATTTGACCACTATATATATATATTTTTTTAATGCTGCCAAATATTACATTGATAAAGTTAAAATTTGTAATTCTTTATCTTCATTTTTGACTAAATTCACATTTCATTTATACCTCAAATTATTGTACTTGTTATTCACATGGCCAAAACAGAAGTGTGCCTACTTACAAAAAATGATAATTCTATCAACTAACAATACTCCTTCACTCCACATCCTTAAACATTCTGCTAAAGAGTGACCTATGCTGCTGCTTCAAAGGAGGCCACATTTGGGATTAGTTACTTGTGTGTCTAGTCATGACATTCATGAAATTAACAGGTAATTCCACTTCAGACACACACATGTTAATTGTCATTAAGTGAACAGTTCGCAATCTGGTTATAGTAAGTCAGTCTTTTTGTGCATGTGCACTTGTTGAGCACTGTCAGTTTCATAATTCTGTGTGGAATGCATGTGCCAGAAAGAAAGCGGGAGCCATTTCTCAGTTGTGGTGGTTATTTATGCAGTGCCTGCTTCTAGTTAGTGGAACAATTTGAAAAATGAAGAAATAGAATTTTCCCCTTTAATTGTGATCAGTCATGATGGATTATAAAGATAGAAAATCAGCAATTTATTTTCAGTGTGAGGTTTAACTTTAAAGTACTTTTCAATTGATCTGTGTATAAAACTGTCTGCACTCTCCGCAGAGGCAATGGAGCACATCATTTTTAAAATGACATAAGGTAGGAAGACCCTGGGAAATGTTGTCCACTCTTCCTTTTCTCACTATAGGAATAGTAGTAAGCAAAAAAGAAAAATGAAATATATTGTGACAGGGATTTGTGGGTGACATTGTGACAAAAAACTTACTCACAGTTGTAAGTACCTAAGTGATCATTTAATTTTCATTTTCTTTGGTCTCCAGGAGTTAGTTTTGTACGTATAATGCAAAAATAAGAAGCTAGCTAAAGGTGACAGGTAGATTGATGGCTGTGAAAATACAGCAACATAATGGAGTGTATGGGCCTGAAGCCTCAGTCTCAGTTCCTAGAGGACCACTTCTGCTGGAGGGTTTGGTTATAAGTGATTTCTTTATTAGAAGACAATTCTTTCTGTCAATGTAGTTTCCTCCTGCTCTCATTTTTCTACATCTTTTTATATATTGTATTTGTTAACTGGAATAGTATAGTGCCTTACAATCCCTATTCTTCCTATGGAAGTTGACTACCTCACACTTTACTAACTTATTATTGGAAAACCCTCATGATGAAATGAAAACATGTTGACAATGAATACATTCCAGTGCACAAAAAGCTGTTTTTTTATACATTCATAGAGAAGTAAAGTCATCAGATTGTGCAAAAATCCCTGCTAGGTTCTGTTAGTAACCTGAAAAAGAAAGCTAAACAGCAGATTGACATGAAATTGGTTGGTGTCTTCTTCCATAGTTGCCAGATTGGGCAGAATCACGCCCAGTTGGGGCATTTTTAAATCCATTGTGTATGAAAAAAATGACTTGGATGTGATTCTTCATTTTGGCCCATCTTCTTGAAATAGAGTGCACTCTTGTAAAAACAAAAAATGTCTGTTTGCATTTCCAAGCACCTTTAGTTTATGAATTGACCTATGACACCAAAATGTCAAATAAACTCCTTAATTTAAAGTTTAGAACAGTTTCACAGACAGTTTCAGTTCATTCAACCAAAAACCTTGTAGTCACAGCTACTCCTATGCAGTTACTGATAAAATTGAGCAATGCAGTAAGGATGAACTAATTATGCCTGTTAAAACACTCTGTCTAAACACGAAAAGCACAAAACAGGAATGCAGAGGTTGGGATAACACCACTTCTACTGTACCATATTCTGTGCACAGGTTGGAAAAATATAAAAACTACGCATTATTAGAAAGTATGGGAAGATAATCCTGATCTAAAAACAACTGATCACTTTTATTCCTTGAGTCAATACGAAATTTAAAGCCTGTGGCGTAGTTTGTAAGTCACTGTTTTTTTATTTGACTGCAACATTTACAATAAACCATTAAACTAATGGTTAAACTAACTAAACCAAATGCGTTTCTTCATGTTGTGTGTAATTGCATTGGTTGGGTTTAACGGTTTCATGTCTCTCTGATAACGAAAAGTTAAATGTTATATCCACGCTAAAGAAGAAATAAGGTAAGAGCCATGACATTTTGGTGATACACTTTATGAAGGCCATAGGGCTGAAACTTTTAGTTACTTAAACTTGTTTCCTTTTCACCGCAAAAATAACCTAACATTTTTCCTTTCCACATGTATGCATGCATGTTGTTTCACCTGAAAAAAATAATGCAACACACATAGCTATTTAAAGAAATACATTTAAAGGCTTCAATCTGTGAGTTGCACCCTCGAACCTAGCGATTTGTGAAAAATGGTTTTAAAATTTATCAATCATACCACACCCATTTATGCAAATTAAAGACCAATTGGCCATAAAAAGGAGTGACATTCACAGATGTTTGCATCTTGGAGGTAGAAAGGTCTATTTGGGTAGCAGTTTGCTTCATTGAAATGGACTACCATATATACTTGCGTTTAAGTTCTCCCATGGATAAGTCAGGGCTTGATTTTACCATATAATTTCTGGTATTTTATAATGTCGATCGTATAATCGATTGCAGAAAACTGACGCTATTGATCCAAGAGATTATGATATGCTAACACACACCTGAGAGAATAACCACGGAGCATGCTGCCTTTTTTTCTATGTATTGTGCCTACGTGACCACACGGTAATCCCCAAACTATTCCGAAGCGACATTTGCACTGTTCTGTGTTTTTTGTATCTCACACCCTCATACACCTTCATTGTAAGAGCATCCCTTATCTACAATGTGTCTGAGAAACTGGTGCGAGATTGAGAAAGCAAGAAGATGTAAAAAAAGAAATAATTTAAGTGTTGTATTTTTGAACGGGCATATAAGTCAGGGTCTGATTTTATGATCGATTTTTTCGGGTTTCAAGATCCGACTTACTGTATACGCGAGTATATACGGTAATTGGTACCCGGATAGATTTTGCAGGACTGGAGGGATTTTGACTGTCATTTGTCTATGAAGTGTCCGTTAAATCAGACAACTCTGCTTGCTTCACCCCCATTTATACAAATTCCTGATATGTGTAAAGATGATACTGCTAAAAAAAGAAAAGCAAAGGTAACTGCCTTAGTTAATCAAATAAATAAACCACACTGAATAAAGGTGCTCAGAATTTACAAAGAAAAGAATGGACAATATGCATAGGTATGGGTGAGGAATGTGCTTCAAAGTATTTCAAGTATTTTAACTAAAAAGTGAAACTGACTTGTCTAAAAAGAAAACAACACAAAGTGTGAAAAATTGCAAATTCAATCATGCTTCGTTCATTGCTTTTAAATTGTGTCCAAAATGGCCACGTCCCCTTGAAGTCAAAATTTGGAGGCCATCTTGCACTCTTATAAACAAGAGAAAACTGACAGAGAAAAAGAAAATAAATAACTACTATAACAACACACAATGGAGAAAACTCTTAAACAGCTAAAGAATCTGGCAATGGCTACCATTAAAAAAAAAAGAATGTCAGAAGACATGATTAAGATTGTCAGTCGTTCTGATTCTTTTTGGAAAATCTAGACTTTTTTTTCTTAAATTCAAAATCCATGCTATTGTGTTGGCTTCTTTGGTTTGTACATTTACACATTGCTTTTTGCACCTTTTGGCACATTTTCTCAAATGCTTATTTTTGTTTCCCTTTCTTTCCTTCAGTACTTTTATCATGACATTGTTTCTTCACAAAGGAAGAATGCATGTAAGGCCTCCGCAAATAAGCTGGGAAGCAAGCCAGTAACTTGACTAAGTTGCCCTGAAGAGACTCAACTAAACAACTCACCCAGGATCGAAATACTACCTGCTAGGTCAGCCAGAGCAGCCACCAAGAAGGAGATCTGGCATAACAACAAGAAATGTCCACAAATTTATCAAAAAGCCCTATATAATGGAGGACAAACCATCAGCCCCTGGGTTGTGAGCAAAAATGGCAATAAGGATTCTTTAAAAATAAAAGGTTTATTTATCAAAAGAGTAGAATCCAGTAAAATGCTCAAAAGAGCAAAAAGACGTAAAAAATGCGTTAAAAGGCAATCCACAGACAGAATCCAGAAAAACAAGACAAGAATTTCAGAAAAAAATAGTACATTTGAACAGAAAGCAATATTTACAGAAACTCCAAATTAAATGTCATGATCTCCTACTCCTGACTACACTTAAATAGGTAGAGGGGTGGAAATCAGAAGGTGGCTCCTCCTCCTGGGACTCCACCCACAAAGAATAACAAATAGAGGCTCATTTAAAAAGACAGTGCATAATTACTCAACTACAAAAAAATCAACATAAATAATGTAAAATGTGAAAAATAGTAATACAAAGTTGACAAAAACAACAATACAGCACATACACACAAGTTAATAGAAAACAGCTGTGGTGTTTTCGCACTCATTAGGATAAAGTTATAGCAGGCAGTCACTCTCTGTTTCCATGCTGGGGTAAATGAGTGCAACATTGTTTTTTCTATTTAAATCATAAGAGCTTGTATTAGTTCAGTCTTCAGGTTAGATAAATATTCCATTTGCATATCTTGTATATAAACGTCTACTTGTGGAAGTGTGTGGGTCTGTCTGTCCGGCCCGGAAGTGAGTGGTGGAGTCGGGGTAAGGGCTCCACCTCTGAGGATACACAAGCGAGGCCAGCACGTCGGGAAAACAAAACCTCCGAATAAAGTCACTCGCTTAGCCACTAATACTGAAGTGATGCAAGCACATCAGCAAAACTGTATCCCTTTAACTTTTCCTCCCGCCTCTAATACACAAGTGAGGGGAGCACATCAGCAAAATGAAACCTTCAAAGAAAGACAAAGTCACTTAGCCGCTAATACACAAATGATGCGAGCACTTCAGCAAAATGAAACCTCCTAGGAGAGAGATGCCCAGAGTAGTTCCTTCCAATTACCTGACATCTCTACATTTCAATTTTTTTTCTGACAATTTCAATAGTTTCTAAGACCCTGGGCTTTTTACAGCATGTGCTTACACAGCTAGTGTTATATATTTAAACGTAGGTCAATCAGAAACACATTCTGTACTTTTTATGGAATGATAAGTAATATGGGATGATAAGTGATAAGGCACAAACCAGCATTGCATACATCATGCAATGAATATAAAACATCTCAAATATACAAATATATATACTATACTAGATGGAGTTGCCCCCTGGTCGCTTCGCTTCACTCGCCCACACCCAAACCCCCCTGGCTAGCGCTACTTGGCAGCCACTTCAAGTCTCTTCCGCTCGCGTTGTGAAGATGGGTGCTAAACGCACCTTAAGGAGACGTGCTCACTCCTCCGAAACCCCCTCTTAAACGGTGATACAATGGGGTACTTTGCAAGAATCAGCTGCTGGCTTGCTGCTGCCTTGTTGCATTTCCTTTACGCGCTTCTCTTTTTTCCTCGCTTAGATGTTGTCGTGTCATCTAGAAAGTATTTATAAGAGCTTAGAGCATAGGACATGTATCTGCCTAAAGCATTCCAACAACTGAAAGGTTAGATGTCCGTGATCTTGTTTTAATTTGTTTGTAAGTAGGGCGTGACGTGCAAAAGTCACAGTCTCAAAGGTCTTGCTTCCAAAGGTTGTAGTCTAGTCTCGCAGGACGTCAACGTGTCTTTCTGAGAAGATCACGTCTCGACCCAAGATTTTTTTATTATAATAGAGAGATATAATCATCCATCATCCAACCTGCTATATCCTAGCTACAGGGTCATGGGGGTGCACTGGAGCAAATCCCAGCCAATACACGGTGCAAGGCAGGAAACAAACCCCGGGCAGGATGCCAGCCATGCACACCCACACACCAAGCACAATTTAAGATCGCCAATGCACCTAACCTGCATGTCTTTAGACTGTGGGAGGAAACTGGAGCACCCGGAGGAAACCCACGCAGACAACATGCAAACTCCACGCAGGGAGGACCCGGGAAGCAAACCCAAGCCTCCTAACTGTGAGGCAGCAGTACTACCACTGCGCCACCGTGCCACCCAAGATATAATCAGTCAGTCTTCATTGCAAATGTAAGTTAAAATATTTTCCAACATTACCAAAAAACAGGAGAACATGTGGGAATCATTGATCCGCACACTATGGTTCACAAGGCAGAATTTAGTAGCCTGCAGTCAGATGCTCAAATATATTTAGCCCTGGAGGAGCCTATGTCTAAATAAACACAAAATGAAATGAAATGCCTTTTGCCAAAAAATAGGTCTTTTGTTTTTCTTTCCAAACAAAAGTCTTTCTTCTCTTCCGTAAATCAAAGTTATTTTAATTTTCCTGCAGGAAAGATTTATTTCTGTGATCGGAGAGCCACCATTTACACATATACTGTACATACATGCATACACACATGTTTATATATAGTACAAACACATACACTTTTACTTCTTATTTTGACTTTTTTTCACTGCACTATGATTGTTTTACTGTGGTGAGCAAAGTCTGGATGACAAATGGACAGGTGTATAAAGATTTAAAGATTTTTACTGACAGACTTTAGACAGGTTTCCCCAACACACAGAACAGAAGTCAACACTCAGCAAGGGCTTTGCCTAAGATGTTGATTCCCTTGACATCCTTTTAAAGACTGCTTTGTTTTCAACAAGTAAACTACATAGTTTGATAGCTGTCATTTTATAACACATAGCTTCAGGTAACAAGGTGCAGTGGTTGGCTAAGAAGCTGGACTGAAGGTCACCTTAGGGAAGCTCCCACTGAGATGGCATCAATCATTAGGACTGGTAATTGTGTTTGTTCAACCATATGTCAAGAGCTCTAAAATGGCAGATCTTAAGTGTAGTTGATATTAAAAATATATAAAATGCAGTATTACCTTTAAGCTGACATGAAATAAAGTGAAAGCGTAAACAGTGGTTAAAAAATGAACAGAATATACTTATAAGCTGCATGATATAATTAAATTAACATCTCATATTGTTCCTGAAATTTGCGTGGTGCAGCAGTACAGTAATATCACTGTAGCCTCACAGTTCCAAGGACTCTAGTTGAATTCTCTGTCCAAACTCTGTCTTAGAAGCGTGTGCCTCCAATAAAAAAGATCAATTGACAACTACTGTAAGCTTGACTAGTACAGCCATAAGTGTCTTCTGTGATGGGCCAGTGTGCTGTCCAGAGTTGGTCACTTCTTTACATTCAGTGAGGCTGAGATAGGTTTTGACCCCCTTTAAATACATAATGAGCAGAACAGATTCAGAAATCTGATGGATGATGTTTCATTCCAACTAGTCTCTCTGTGCCTGCCAGCAAGAAGCACCCCCATAGCATGATGTTGCCACCACCATGCTTCACCTTAGGGATTCTACTAGGCAGTGCGACACCCAGTGTAGTGGCAAGGTTTACACAGTGGACATCTTTATGTTCAGGACCGACTGGGATCAGAACCAAGAGATGGCAGACATGGAGACACAGACACAAACAGGTGGTATTTCCAAAAACAATAGTGGGTTTTATTTACAGGTACACAAAAACACAAAAACAATGTCCCAATCACAAATAATGAATGATATGTACAGTGAATTACTAGACCCAAAAATGTAAATAATGAAAGACAAAAATCTGTATATACAGAAAAACTTTAGTCTTCTTATATAAAAAAATACAATCAGGAAGAAACTACGCAAAACAAAGTCCAATTAATCTCAAAAATATTTACAAGAAAAAAAAAACAGCGTATATACAAGAAAAACAAAAAGTGCACGGCAAACCCAAAATCTATATAAATACCTCCACCCAAAACTAAACTATAACAAGGAGATATCTATATTTATACTTATATGCAGAAAGAAAACATTTACAAATAAGGCACAAGCCACATTGTTTGATATACTGTCAGATAAGCTGTGCCAACCACACTCTCTACTGAGTGCATAGATGATCCCTAGAGGCAGGAAGTGCGTCTTATACCTGGGATTGTAACTTCCAGCCAATCCGGTAACACACCACACTCTTCCCCCAATAGTCCCTGATGCCATTGGGTTCTGCACAACCCCTGCAAAGCATGGCCTTGTGTGTGCGCGAGCGGGCACAAGCAGACCTACATCGTGCATCTCTTGGACAAGCCGATATCTTTTTCAGAAAGTAAGTAACTGTTATCTCGGGGCTTTCTCTGGGGATCCCTTTTTCAATAGTAATGCATGCATGCTTAACAAACTATACCAAACTAAACACTCTGCACTTCTTTCTTTTCTAATGGCAGGTGGCTACAGAGACACTTAGCTTAACTGAATGGCGCACGCAGAGTCCTCCAGAAGGTCTGAGCTGGAGGTGCTCCCAACCCATCACCAGCATTCCACCTGCTAAAGCCAAAGGTAAGACTCCTCACGGAAGCACAACCCTGCACTTCAACAGTTTAAAACAGGTAAGACATGCAGATTAGGTGCATTGGCGATTCTAAATTGTCCCTAGTGTATGCTTGGTGTGTGGGTGTGTATGTGTGTGTGTGTGCGCACCCTGTGGTGGGATGGTGCCCTGCCTGGGGTTTGTTTCCTGCCTTGAGCCCTGTGTTGGCTGGGATTGGCTCCGGCAGACCCCCGTGACCCTGTAGTTAGGATATAGCGGGTTGGATAATGGATGGATGGAAGTGCTTTCATTTTTTTTTTTTTGCTATGTGTAAGTTGTCTTTACACTACTCTTAGACCCTTTTTCTTTTAAACCGGTAATGCCTGACAGGAAGATTACCACAGGCAAATGATGAGCAGTGCCTGGTTTTTGTCAGATATAGTGCTTGGCATTTTCCAAAGAGTTTAATTTTGTCTCTATAACTATGAAAACCTTCTTATTATGCCCTCAGAGTCCTTTAAATTTCCTTTGGCAAACCCCAGATGGGAGTTAGCCGCTCTAAAATAAATGGCTAAATAATGGACTGTTGCTGAGATGGTCGTCTTTCTGACAGGTACTCCAGAACCTCTGTTAGAGTGACCTTTGGGTTCTTGCTAACCTCCCTTCTTGCTCAGTTACTCAGTTTGGTTGGAAGGCCAACTTTAGGAACATTCCTGTTCTTCCAAACTTCCTTCAAGTAACATGTATTGAGGCCACTGTGCTCAGCCTCCTGTGCCATAGACCACATGCTGCTTGCAGGTCACAGTTTGCACACTCCTCTTTAGATCCTTTGTCATTTACATTTAAAAAATCAATATAAGCAAGTCATGGTCTTGACAATGTTAAGACAATAATGAAGGCATCTCTGTTACCAGTTGTAAAGTAATAACATCAGCTATTTTGGAACCAGTTGTACTCCATGCAATACTGCAATAACTAACGAAGTTTCAGCTTTTATGCCATACTTTATTCCTGCTTTCCACACCTATTCATGAATATTATGCAGTATGTCAAAATAAAGACTAATTAATTTCAAATCATCAAAAAAATAAAGTGAGTGTAACATTGCACATGAATATCAAATTGAGTCATTTGAGGCTGGTTTTCAGAAGAACAATGCTCAAATTATCCCAGATTACCTTACTGCTGGAATTAATAATCAGTGTCTATTATTTTATACAAGTATATCAGTGTCTATTATTTTTTTGTGCCCAAGGTTTCATTAATCAACTTTTTTAAGCTTTGCTATTTTTGTTTTATTTCACGCCAACACTTTGAGTCACCTAATTACTTTTAAACTTACAATGCATTCAGGCAGTCATTGTAAGCAGAATGCAGAATGTAAGGTGCATGCTATAACATATCATTAACTGCACGTAGCAGATGATATAACAACCTCTAGCTTCACCTTCGGCAGCTAAATTTCATATTCTTTTCAGTTCTTTTTCAGGTAAATATGATGTAAACAATAAGCAGTTACTTTTTGGAATTCTAGAGATAAGGATTGGTTTACATGCATACTTAACACATTTACACTGCATTTCATGGTGCTCTGAAATGGGGGGAGCATGTAGAAAAAGTGTTCATACTGTGAAATGTTTGCAAATACCCTTAAATGAAAGTCTGCAATGTGCACTTTAATCATGGCTGAATTGTTTGATTTGTAATTTTAAGCTGTGCAGATCTTAGGGGTAAATCAAAGAGAAATGTGTCTTTGTTCCATATGTTATGGAAGGCACTTTAAATTACTTGAGGAGTTCAAGGAAACTTTTATGTGTAAACTTAATCAAGGATGGCAGGGTTGTTCAGTAATTAGCACTGCCCTTCCACCCATAGAGAATGGGATCAAGTCCTGGCCAGTGGTCTAATTTATAAAACTTTGCATGAATTTGAGTGTGAAAGTATGTGTATGCCAAAAACCAGGAAAATGTGTACGCTAAAAATATCTGATTTATGAAACCTGGTGTGTACACATTTGCATGCAATTTACCCTTTATAAATCACAATCTTCTTGTAAATGTACTTATGGGAATTCACCTCGAACCCTGCA
>JANRMT010062841.1:26255462-26272348 GCA_026402145.1 Polypterus bichir lapradei | reverse complement strand
AGATTGACACATCCCGAAACCCACCACCTGCAGGGCCGTCTTAACTCATGGGCACACTGGGCAGTTGTATTTTGTGATTTGTTGAGTGGTTGTGTAGGTAGGGGCCCCATTGCACTGCTGTGCCCGGAGGCCTATAATGCTTTTAAGACAGCCCTGCATTTGAGGAGTCCTATGGTGCACTCCACCACTGAGCACGAAAAAACGTGCACAGCATTGTAGCGACTCTCCTTTACTTTCTAGGGCTGGGAGAAAGGCACCAGCATCTGAGCAGGTAGCCACTATCACCTGACACATATGATGACATGATACAATGAATTGTATACAAGTTGGGAGCATGCACTGATTACAGCACATTGCCGCAACCACCACATGATGAACCACCTGGACTGAGATCCCAGTGCAGCCGTGCAACGGGTGACATCTTTAGCACCACACTGAAGAGTGTGAGGCATTTTACAGTGACTGGAGTGCCAATCCTGTTACCAACCCCCAGGTTTTCTCTGCACATTGGAGGACCTGCTTGCAAGGCTGGATGCAGATTAACGTCATACCCCAGACGAAGCAATTGCAGGTTAAGGGCTTTGTTCTAGGGCCCAATGGAGTAGAGTCACTTCTGGCGTTTTACGGGGTTCAAACCAGCAACCTTCTGATTTCTGGTGCAAAACCCTAGCCTCAGGGCCACGACTCCACCTACACAATAGTATAGGCCATATGAAAAACTAAAGGTTCAGCCATTTCCCTCACCAACAATCCAGCCACCACGTACAGCACCAACAGCAAGTTGTCTGCCAATGCAATTTTGCCTCAAATAAATGAATCATGGGTTGGCCCAAGCCACCGAGCCACAACCTCTGTCAGTCTCATTTTGCCATTACAGACATGTGTTAATAAAATGTCACTGCTTATGGTTAACAAAGGCAACTTCATTCTTGTTTGGTGCCCTTATTACAATATGTGTGCTGTCAATTGCTTTGATTACATTAGGAAAACCAAACATTGCAGCAAATTGCAAGTTTTATGATGGAAAAAGCATGTCATGTTTTATGTATGCGCACCCACACAATAGGGAAACTGAATGTAGCACCTCATCAGTTGGTTAAATGCTTTCAACACAGCGGTCATGATGGAACTGAAGTTTGGCTGAGATACTCCTGATCTGTTGGCCAATTCGCTAAGAAGTGACAACAGGTAGACTATGTAAAATCTCAACAAAACAAAAAAGCTTTTCAGTGCAAATATGCAGCATTGGCCCTCTTAAAAAGAAACTAAAATTCAGTACATCGTTTTCATCACTTTTGAGGTTTAATACTTTTGTCACGTCAATACACATTATAAACAGATCAGTGATGTTTCAGTTACATGATACATCATAAGATGCATGTACTTGGACACATCAACAGTGATAGAACCTTGGGTATTTCGGATCTTTTGAACCATCGTACATCCTCTTCCAGGCGACCCAACTGAGGTTGATCAGGCCTCAGCCTATGTTCAAGTGGCTTACGACAGCCCTATGGTTCTCCTCTCTTCAGCCAGAGCCACCAGGAGGCTTTCTGGGCAGCCTACAAGTTATTCTTGATGGCTCTTGCCCTGCTTGCTCCAATGATGCCAAGGGTTCTGTAGGCCATCCACAAGGATTTCTCTGCAAACCCCCTGTATCCCACCTCTACAGGCAAGCACCTTGTTCTCCACCATCACTGCTGACAGCCCTCAACCAGCTCCTGGTATTTTGACTTGTTCCTCCATCCTCTCCTCTCATGGAACCATAACCTCAACTAGGGTGAGCAGTTTTGTGACCTCTGAACTGATAAGAGTGTCGGGCCACAGTGTGGTCTGGATGGGGTGAGATGGTATTCTAAGTTGCTTCTCAAGGTCAACTGACATCACCCAGTCCCATTCTGTGTGTAGTAGACCAGCCTCACTGTACTTTAATGTCTGGCTTGGCTGCTCCCCCTACTTAATAAGATATGAATCATTTTACCACCATTTAGCTAGTTTGCCTGCATTTCTTTACTTTTTCAGAGGTGTTGTCATTTCCCAGGTTCTCTGCAATGTTGTGTATGGATGGGTCAGAGCGCCCATCATATACACAAGTTCTCCAATCAGTTCTTCTTTTACACTTACGTTTGTGTGTACGTACAAACATTTCAGGATTCTTTTTGTGCATCTGCAAGTGTTATAAATCTAATCCGCGGTAAATGGTTGCATGGAGTTTTTACATTTTCCTTATGTTTGCACATTTTTTTTCTTGAACCTTCAATGGTTTCTCACATGCCAAACCACATTCAGGTCAGTATGACATTTGACCGTAAATTGTCCAGATATGAGTGAGTGAGTGAACCCTCCAACAGACACACAAGTGGTCCAGAGTTCATCTCTGCTGTACTTCCAGTGCTATCAACAGAGCTGTATCCGATTACTTGATGAGGTTAAATGTTTTTATAGCATATATTCTTGCTCCAATAAATGACACACGTTACTGTTCTTTTTCATAAAAAAAAAAGATTTTTCTACACAAGGACTGCCCTTTAACACCTCTCCTTATCAATGTTGTATGGACACTGTCAGATGGCACATCAGCTAGAGTTAATAATGTAGTGAGTGGGTCAAAATGCCTTAAACCATAAGGTTGTTAGTACAGTCTCTGCATTGCCCCCTATGTGTGACCATGAGCAAGTCATCTGAACTGCCTGTGCTGTAATGGAAAAACAGATATGCAAAAAGTATCCTTATCACTTTGGATAAAGGAATCAGTAATATATGCTGTAAAATAATAATATCAAAAATGGAGTCTTTATTACTGCGGTGGGCTGGCACCCTGCCCGGGGTTTGTTGCCTGCCTTGCGCCCTGTGTTGGCTGGGATTGGCTCCAGCAGACCCCCGTGACCCTGTAGTTAGGATATAGGGGGTTGGATAATGGATGGATGGATAGATAATGGATGGCTGGATGAGTCTTTATTATCAAACAGCTATCCCCAAGAGGGCATCATTTTGTCCTCAAAGAATGTCAGAACTAAAATAAAACTACACCTATGTAGTCCTATCAGTCTGAACCTGTGCCATTAAAACAAAGAAATTTTCAGCAAAAGTAGTCCAGAAACTAAAATGTGTTTCAATAAAAATTCCTCCCAAAATTCTTCTGTAAACAGTACATAATGAATGAATGATGAAATCCTGAGGCATAATAGACTTCAGAAGATACAAGACATAATTACATAGAGCAGGATCCACCTGGCTGGGCATATCCTACGCTTGCCGGATCATAGGTACAGCAAAATTGAAATGCAGTGGACACTATTCAAAGGAATGAGGAAAAGAGGACAGACTAGTAGCATGTGGTGCAGAACATCTATGGATAATCTAAAAATAATTAGAGTCTACTGGAAAGAGACTGGAGGCTAATTGGGAACATTGGACTTGCTCCTCATTGTTCATTCTTCCATGGGAGGACCTAGGTTAATCTAATGTTGGGTTCCACTTATCACTGAAATTGGATGTAGGAGCTGGTGATGATATCACACCTGAGTTGACCACATTTCAGTAAAACATGTGGAAAACCAATATGACGCGTCTAAGGAAGACCTTTGTTGTTCTCACTTAGTAAATAGCAGTTAAATGCATTATGTAGTATTTTGCATATTCAAACACCGTGAAAACATCCATCCATCCATTTTCCAACCCGCTGAATCCGAACACAGGGTCATGGGGGTCTGCTGGAGCCAATCCCAGCCAACACAGGGCACAAGGCAGGAACCAATCCCGGACACACACAAACACACCCACACACCAAGCACACACTAATTTAGGGCCAATTTAGAATCGCCAATCCACCTAACCGGCATGTCTTTGGACTGTGGGAGGAAACCGGAGCGCCCGGAGGAAACTCGTGAAAACATTCTCAGAGAAAAGTTGGACAGTACTGTGTGTACAACTGATTTAATGAGACACAAATAGACAGAAGTGCTAATAAACAGTATAATACTACAGCTTTCACTAAGTGTGCAGTGTACGTGGCCATTTTGGACTGATGCAATGATCAGAAGTTGGACAGATTCGGACTTGACAGACCACCCCTGATTTTCCAAGGTGGAAAACTGACTTAAGGGGCTGTTCCAGTTGAAAAGTCTGACTAGGGACTCAGAAATTCCAACTTCCCACTTCAAATGGAACACAGCATAAGCCCCCTGAGCTTATTTTGTGGTCTGTAAATGAAGGCTTTCACTTTCAGGTTCTACCCTATTCCAGCTGGACTGTTCTTTTTGTATATCCTTCCTTTTACCAGTTACATTTTGTGGACATTTGTATGCCAAGTGTGTTTAAATCCTTCCCTTAATTCTGACCAGTGTGACAAATAGGGGGCACTATTGCTACCTTGAACCCTTGTCCAAGTCGCCAGACACCAGATAAAAGTCCAAAAGTAGACTTTATTAATAAAGCACAGTCCACAAAGCACCCTCTCCTCCACAATACTCATTAAATAATCAATCACAAATACAATAAACAATTCTCCACTCCCAGACGCATTGCCACCCTTCCACCCAGCTCAGCTCGCTGTCTGGGAGCTCCCAAAATCCTTTTATATTCCCTGACCCGGAAGTGTTCCAATCCCCAGTCTGGGTCAGATAAAAAGTCCTTTTCTTCACCCTTCACTTCAGCACATCATTCCCCTTGTCCATGTGACTCCAACGTACTTCCGGGGCATAGGGTAAATAACCGTCATTCCTCCCTGCAGCATCATCTAATGGCCCCCATGGTATCCAGCAGGGCTGTGGATAAAGACTCCAATGTCCATGATGCCCTGCTGGTCTTTGGGGCACCTCCATGCTGCAGGGAGAGCTCCAGCTGGCGGCTTGGGGGTACTGGCCGGGATAAATGGCCGGCCATACATCACACCAGTCTCCCTGTCTCTGCTGATGAGAAGTACACCCATAGTATGATGTTGCGACTGCCATACTTCATTGTAGGGATGATATTATGAAAGTGATGAGCAGTGTGTGGTCCTTTGTCAAACATTTTGCTGGGAATTATGCCCAAAGTGTTACATTTTTGCCTCATTACACCAGAGAATCATTTTTTTCATTCTCTCAGAGTCTTTAATAGCCAGTTGGTAAACTCCAAGTGGCCTGATTTATGTACCCGATTGATGGGGTGTTCCTGAGATGGCCATTCTTCCGTTTGGTTCTCCCATCTTAGCAGAGGACTTCTAACACATTGCCTAAATGACAATAAGGGTCCTTGTTTACCTCTCTGACCAATGGTCTTTTTACTCTGTTACTTAGTTTGGCCAGATGGCCAACTACAGGAAGAGTCCTAATGTTTCCAAACATTTTCATTTCACAGTTATTGAGGACACTGTGCTCCTGGGAGCAAACAAAGTTTTAGGAATGGTTTTACACCCTTGTTCTGATCAATGCCTCACCACAGTCTGATCACAGAGGTTTACGCAGAGTTTCTTACACTTCATGGCTAGGTTTTTGTCCTTATATGCAGTGTAAATTGTGGGACCTTCTATACGCTGACGTGTGCCTTTCAGGACAATGTCCAATCAATTAATTTTGCCACAGATAGACTCTAATCATGTTCTAGACACATCTCAAGGGGAAATAAAGTAAACAGGAATGCATTTGACTACAATATGGTGTGCCACAGCTAACAGTCTTAATACTTAAATGATGAAAGAGTTCAGTTTTTGATTTATAATAAATTTGCTAACCTTTCCGGAAACAAGTTTTCAGTTTGTCATTATGGGTGATTAAGTGTAGATTGATGGGCAAAAATGGCAAAATTACTAATTTAATTAGTAATAATTTAAAATAAATCTATAACACAATAACATGTACAGAATATGAAGGGATCTGAATACTTTCTGAATTTACTGTACCAGCCTTCTTTCCATGTGACAAATGGCTACAATAGTGATTTATTATATGTTTTAAATCCGTCAGTGCTGAAGTATAAGCACTAGTGATTCCTTTGATTAACTGAAAACAGGGTGATATGTTTGTCCTTTAGATGCACAAGCTCAGAATTACCCCCTTTCCCTAAATATAAAAATTCAACCAATGTTTGCCAACTGTTTACTTATAAAATTTACAGTCTACTAATTCCCTTAATTCAGGGCTTTATCACCATTACTAATAATCTACAAATTGAACTTTTAAAGGCAGATCTATTTTTTTTTCTTCTTTACGCATATATATTAACAGCCAAAAATGATAAAATCATTGAGTTTGTCTGTATATTACATTTGAAAAAAGATTAGCCTGTATTTAAATTGACTTTGAAAAAACATATTCCAGTTTTGACATTCTATGTGTTTAATTTAAACAGGTTTTTTGTAAGTATTAATTTATTTCAAAAATGCAAAAAAGTACACCAGGTAAGAAATAAATTAATAATAAAGCATGGAAAACCCTTCTTCTCAATTTTATTTTACAAAAAAGTTAAACCTGGAGACATATATTGGCAACTTCTGTTTGATTCCACCTTACTCTGAAACCTAAGCCTTTTGGGTGCACAGCTGTTAATGCTGATCTAGCTTGAAGGGAGTAGTAGTTGAACCAACCAGACTTCACTCATAAGAATGAACAATGTTAAGTAAGACATGCAGGCAGTGAAGCAAGATCCAGAAAGACATAATTGACCTAAGATATTGACCTAAATGTAGGCCACTGGTTGACCTAAATGCCAGACAAGCTATGGTTATGTAATAAACAAAATTAAAATTGCAACTATAAAATATAGAGTATATTAAATTGCAATACTGAACTTGTAGTAAAGCATGCTATGGGTAATCAGCAGCTTGGGGTGGTGCCATTGTGTAGAAGACATAATTGATGGCAAAGGAAGCGGTTTTAGCAAAAAGGAGTAAGTAAATGAGGTAACAGAAATTAAATATTCTTCAACTTAACTGAAGCTAAATATTCTACGTCTGAATGTAAAATGGCAACCAAGAGCTGTTTGTTCTAGGAATAAGAGAGAATGGCAAACATGGTGCCTTAAGGCTAAAAGATTTTTCATTATGTGATTTTCGCCAGCATTATACTGTTGCATCTAAGGAATCAACTGCAATAGTCTAAATGGAATGCTTAGGCACAGATCATGATATTCCATGAGGCATGAGAATATTCAATCCTAGTCCATTTAACCTCTTGCTTTACACTAGACAGTGTATATTGTGGAGTGAGCAGTTGGCTGACAGATTAAAGATTAACAAAATAACAGTGGCAGGTCAAGCTTTTAGTTACAGGGTCCTGAAACTCTGCAGGGGTCTTCCTGCTAATATAAGACATGCCCCTTCAGTCTCTGCTTTTAAATCCAGGCTGAAAACTCACAACTTCAGTTTAGTATACCCTGACTAGAGCTACCAAATAGCTGTGCATGCTGCATCTCATTAGTCATTAGTATTGGTGTCACTGCTCTACTGCCAAGTTGTTTTCCAGCCTATGGAGAAGTCATCTCAGATAAGGTTAGAAGGGTCCTTTCATCTGAGTGCCTGTACCACCACTGCCTCATCTGTAGAATGGCCAATAGGGTTGAGGCAGCTGGATGTTTGAGGTCTCTAGGACTCTGACTATGTTTTCTACAATCAGGCAGTGATTCTACAATCTTGTTATTGTTTATTACTTTTATTAACTAGTTTCTGTTTTGATTTTGATGTATTTGAACAAATCCGTATTCTTATAAGTTGTAGTTCTAAATTTAGTGAGTGGTGTAATCTATTCTTGTATGTTGCAGCACTTTGGGTCTGCACTTGGTGAGGAGTGCAAGATCAAAGTATTTTGTACTGTTGTGTCATATATGATGATAGATTGGCCATCTAGCTCTGCAAAGAGGATTACTTGTGCTGTGTTTTGTGTGTTGTAGTTACCTCATTTTTTGACATCCATTGCACACCCAATCTACTTAAAGGGGGCTTTCTCGAAATTGCCTATCCCAAGATTTCTTCCATTTATTTCCCTTTAAGGTTTTTTTTTGGGAGTTTTTTCTTGTCCAATATGATCTTTCCCCAAATATGGCAAAAATGTTTACGATAGATTTGCTATGTACATCAGCAGCTATCAAAAATTTGATGTCAGACTTATCATGTTTACTTGACATGTACTAAAAGAAAATGCATTATCTTAAATAACTGCATATCACCAATCGTTCAGTTGCACAAGTGTTTGGCCAGCATGTACAATTAGTCATGCAGTGCTGTGGTTAGTGAGTGAACACACGTGTTATATATTTGTGTGACAGGTGTCAGGGTCACACTTACAGGTAATCTAACCTAGACACCGTTAAAATATCCGACTACACCACCCAGTTTTATCAAGAGACTGGGAACTCCTGAAATTTACCAATAATAGCACACAGGTTTCTTTAAATTGGGCGGTGAGTAAACACACAATGAAAGACACAACAGTAATTTCAGGAAAAGCAACAGTAACTTCTATTACACCAGACAATAATAAGTACATTAAAAGAAGTGAAATGAAGAAATTTTCTTTTATAGAAAGGAAAGCACATAGTCCACACTCTAAAAGTCCATTAAAAACAAGAATTGGATGATAAAACCTTTAGTGGTGCAAATTCCAGTTTGTTCTCAGTGTTACCCCAACACTTAATTGTTCAACGGTCCACGGATGCACTCTTGTTCACCGGACACTCGTTTCCCAAGAGAAGTTTTGTCAAAATCGTGGAATCCCTGTCGGCGTCTCTTCGTTGTTCCTTTTTTTCCACTCTGGGCTCCTTGTATTGCTGTGACCTAGGCACGCCTTATTTCTTGTCTGCCAGCTTGCTCGGTCCTTTCATACGGCTTCCCTCTCTCGCTGGACCCACAACCGGTGTCTCCTTGTAGAGCTGTCTCTTCCTTCCTGGAAGTATTGCCGTCCTTGTGCCTCACGTCGTGCCAGCCACGTACCCTTGTCAGCCTGCGAGACCCTGTGCTCCGTCCGAGTGTCTTGGCTGTGTTCTCAGTGGACTGTCCCCCTCCCTTTGCCTTCTCCTGGCCAGAGATTAAATTTCCTTCAGTCCCTGCAATTATCGGTTCTGGACAACCAGATTAAACAATGGCACATCTAAATTTCCTGGGTTTAACAAATAATGAAAACACAAGTTAACAACATGTATTGTTACCAACCATTATTGAGTACAGATCTGCTGTTTAGAAACCAATATTGTCAAACATGTTAATTGCCAAGTCAGGTAAATACAGACATCCTCCAAGGAAGGAGCAGTTCTGTTATTACAACTTTGTATTGTTTGTAATCTGAACCAGCCAAAGCCTTCAAAGTGGTGACTCCTTTGCAATACAGCAAATACCTACAATCTGCAAACAGCCTTTTAACTTCTCACCCCCAGTTCCAACAATGGGTGCCTATTGCCTGTTCATCTGCTGGGTTTTAAATGTAATATTGACATGTTTCTTTTCCTAAGAGAGAAATGGAATGACTCAGTGTACAAAAAATGTCCCCCTCTGACATTTGTGCTGCCAAGTAATCCTTGTGTGCTCACAGAGTTCCAGTCTCCCGGCTAGTGATTGGTCACTAACCGATCTGCACTACATAGCAAGAAGCATGAAATGCATAATCCAGCAGTGAAGATTCTCATTATGGGCAGCTAATGTACCTCTTAAATGAAAATACTGCAAGTTTTTTTTTTTTTTTTTGAATGCATACACATAACATTCACAAAGCATCATGGGCAAAGAAGACTGGCCAGCGTTGTGAAGTTTGAGGTGGAGTACGCTTATGTTATGTGTGCATGAATGTTCTGTATATGTGTGGTTGGATAGTGACATCCCCATCCAACCTGGCTGCTACAGTTCTCGCAAAGCATTGTGGGGCACTGGAAAAAAAAATGTTGGCCACAAGATGATTTTTCAGGGAAATATTTGATGACCAAGGTCAGATCAACTCTATTAATACTGTATAATAATTTGGACTGAAGACTGACATTAAGCCTCTCTGTTTTAAAAAAGCAGAAAATGCTCAAAAGTTGCTAAAAGGTTCTGCAAAATCTCACTTGAGATCTGTGTAAGTGGTTGGTTAATTAGTGTAATAAAATAAAATTGGGGTGTATGTTTATAGGCATAAAATTGAATAAACAATAAAGAAAAAATTGTTAAATTAGAACATTAGAACACTCTAGCTGAGAACAGGCCATTCAGCCTAACAAACCTCGCCAGTCCTAGCCACTTACAGTATTTCTTCCAAAAAACATCAAGTCGAGCTTTGAAAGTCCCCAACATCTTACTGTCTACCCCACTACTTGGTAGCTTATTCCAAGTGTCTATCGTTCTTTGTGTAAAGAAAAACTTCCTAATGTTTGTGCGAAATTTACCCTTAACAAGTTTCCAACTGTGTCCGTGTGTTCTTGATGAACTCATTTTAAAAATAACAAAGAAGCCAGGCTTAGGACTTCAGGAAGCAGGAGGAAGACCACACACTCCATTACTGCTGACTTAAAGGAGTTAGCATCCAGAAAGCTTACCAATGCTGTTACTTTCTCAGACATCTAAGGAAAGTCCTGATTTCCAAAATTGTGGTAACTCCTTGCTGGGCTGTACCCATGAATGCTGTCATGTTTGACACATCCTATAAGTTCAAGGACAGTTCATAATGCTAAAAAAACTGCATTTAAGTAATAAGCATATACAACAATAGAACAATCTAGACTAAAGTAGGCCATTCAGCCCAACAAAGCCCATCAATCCTATTCACTTACTTAATCTAAAATAACATCGAGTTTTGAAAGTCCCTAAAGTCCTACTATCACCACACTACAGTACATGGTGACTTATTCCATGTGTCTATGGTTCTCCGTGTAAAGAAAAACTTCCTAAGGTTCGTGCAAAATTTACCCTTAATAAGTTTCCAGCTGTGTCCCCATGTTCTTGATGAAATCGCTTTAAAATAACAGTCTTGATCCACTGTATTAATTCTCTTTATAATTTTAAACACTTCAATCATGTCACCACTTAATTTTCTTTTGCTTAAACTGTAAAGGCTCAGCTCTTTTAATCTTTCCTCATAATTCAACCCCTGTAGCCCTGAAATCAGCCTAGTCGCTCTTCTCCGGACCTTTTCTAGTGCTGCTATGTCATTTTTGATCCCTTGAGACCAAAACTGCACACAGTACTCAAGATGAGGCCTCACCAGTACATTATAAAGGTTGAGCATAACCTCCTTGGACTTGTACTCCACACATCGTGCTAGATATCCTAACATTCTGTTAGCCTTCTTAATAGCTTCTGAACGCTGTCTGGAAGTCGATAGCTTAGAGTCCACTATGACTCCTAAATCCTTCTTATAAGGTGTACTCTTGATTTTCCGACCATTCACTGTGTATTCAAACCTAACATTTTTACTTCCTATGTGTAATACTTTACATCTACTGACATTAAACTTCATCTGCCACAAATCTGCCCAAGCCTGTATGCTATCCAAGTCCTTCTGTAATGATATAATGTATTCCAAATTATCAGCTAATCCACCTATCTTGGTATCATCTGCAAACTTAACCAGCTTGTTACTTATATTCCTATCTAAATCATTTATATACAGTATATATATATATATATATATATATACACATACATACATACATACACACACATACATACATACATACATACACATAGATATACATACAAAAAAATATATATATATATATATATATTAAATATAGCAGCGGCCCTAGCACTGACCCCTGTGGAACACCACTCTTAACATCAGCCAGTTCTGATGATGTTCCTCACACCATCACCCTCTGCTTCCTGTGTCTGAGCAAATTCTACACCCACCTGAAAACATCACCCTGAACTCCCACTTCTTTTAATTTTCTTTAAATTGATGCATTAACTAAAAAATGAAACATTTTAATTTATAATTTCCACACTACTTATGCAAACTACTTATAAGCAGCCATCTAACATACATTTATAGAAATAAGCTTAAGTACAAACATTTTTCCCTTCCTCCTCATGCGTACTTTTACTGTAGGTAATCCTTTATAAATAAATACTTGATAGTTAATATTTATTTGCATTGCAGTCTTTCTTCAGTTCAGCTCATATTTTTGTAGAATAAAATCTCAAACCAGTAATATCTGAAGCTAGGAAACCACACAGAGTCAGGAGCTGTTGGTTTCAGTGACTTCATTTACACATAATAAAGCTGTGCTTCATCCATGGGGTGATCCACTGTTCCTGAGCTGCAGACATTTTTATAAATAACTTTGTCACTCTTGCTTATGCTAATGGACAACACCTAATGGCATTTTGCCACATTTTCTCTTTCCCCTGCCCACTTTCCATTAGGTTATGCTCATTATTCATTATGCTAATAAGCAACATCCTTTGGCATTTTACCATCTTTGTCTCCTATCCTTTTCAACCACGCCCCTTATTGCTAATTCTCCACCCAGTTTTTGGCATCGGCTTTCAGGGTGCCATTTTACATTGGCCGAGTGGTTTAATGTGAGACTCGGGGCATTCAAGTGTTTTGACTATCTAAGGGTCAGTGCAATCCAGTGTTTAACAGGGCTAAAATCATATTGGTGGTGAGATTATAGTATACTTTAAAAATAATAATGACCTATAATGTGCAGAATCACATAGTAAAACAAGTGCTTAATTATATTATACATTCTAATTTCTGTGCATACTATTATACAGTGAATGTATATAAGAACATCCAGTAAATATTCATGTAAATACAGTATATTTCCATAATATAAATCCCACTAAACACAAAATTCACTTTATATAGTGTCGTGCTATAGGAAACTCAGTTCCAAAAGGTTTTGCAAGATCAGAGTGTGGTAATTGTTTCCATATTTCCGCTTTTGGAGCACAAAAATGCATGGAGACTTTGGGGCCCAGCTTTGTGTTAAAAGTTTAAGCTGAACTGGCATCTTGGTAGTCTGTGTTTCAGTATTACAGCCAGTGTGCCACATAGCTTGACCACCAGACCTATAATCTACATTTCATTTTTAAGGATTAGTAATATATGATATACATGTTTTTCAAAATAGTTGTTAGAGGGACTATTAGAGGATAAAAGTGTTGTTTTAATTCATTTCCACTACATGATATGCTTACAACAGTACTTGTCAATGTTGGTGCATCCCCCTGGCAACTTTTTCCTGCCAATGCTTATAGCAGTGCAATTTATTTGCATGCTCATTGAGATAGAGAAGTTTCTAGACAGCTTGTCTCTAACTTGGCGATGAACAATTGTTATTTTGCTCCCTGGTAAGGAGGTGCAAATAGGTAACTGTAGATTGAAACACCAAAAAAATGAAACAGTGTATGGAGAGAACAGCAAAAGGTGCAAACTGGGACGATAGAGGTGTGAGATTCTAGGAGCTCCTGTCAATCAAGTCAACCTATTAAATTATTTTTAGAAGTTCTGCTTGATTTCAGCTGTCTACAACTCAGATATCTGCTTTTAAAATGAGTGTAAAAATACACTGATGATTGCCGAGTTGTTTGTGCATCTAATGTAATTTTTTTCTTTTTTTTGTAAAGGAAGCCAAATATTAAAAACAAAAAAATATTAGGACAATTTTTGCTTTGACCAACAGTTCAGGTTAATGTTTGTTTTAAATCAAGGTGAATTTGAAATTGTTTTATTAATTAAAATGTACAGGTTTCATCAGCCAAAACAATGCAAAGATACCAAATAATCCCATACATTCATTTTTTCTTTGGGTTACAGGAAATTATTTTTCTGTTTTTGGGGATCTGTCCACATAGTAGTTATGTGGTCAGGTAACAGCCAAACCAAACAGGAAGTCAGTCCAAATCACATAAGAACAGAAGAAGTGTGACCATTCAGTCCATCAAGCTTGTTTGTTTAATAGCTAAGCTGTCCCATTTTCTCTTCCAGATACTTCTTAAAGGTTGTCCAGGTTTCTTCTTCAACTACATAACTCAGTAGTTTGTTCACAGACTCTCTTTGTGCAAAATAAGTGCTCTGTGAGATCAGTCCTAAATGCTCTTCCTCTTAATTTCTACTGTTTCTAATGTCCTACACAGAGCTAATATTTCACTGACAATTAATTTGTTCCTGCCTTGTGCCCTGTGCTGGCTGGGATTGGCTCCAGTAGACCCCCGTGACCCTGTGTTAGGATATAGTGGGTTGGAAGATGACTGACTGACTGACAGACAGACATAAGCATGTCTTTGTGAAGACATTACTTGCTTTTCCGTTTTGCATTTGGTCACTTGATTCTCTTTTTGTCTCCCAGGATTTTGTACTTCCACCTGTCTGACGACTAAACTTTTTCCTGACCCTTTCGTTTTTCTCATCTCATGATTACATTCTCTCCTGACAGTTTTCTTCATAATTATAGAAGATCACGTTGCTTTGTGCTGCTGGAAACGTCACACCTTTTAATACATTTGTGATTCATTAATAGAAATATGTGTCCCATTTTAACAATGGGAACAATTGTGATATGTTAACATTTCATCTTCACTATTGATATATAAACTACTCAAAAAAATTAAAGGAACACTTTGAAAACACATCAGATCTCAATGAGAAAAAAAATCCTGCTGGATATCTCTACTGATATGGACTGGGTAATGTGTTAGGAACGAAAGGATGCCACATCATTTGATGGAAACGAAAATTATCCACCTACAGAGGGCTGAATTCAAAGACACCCCAAAAATCAAAGTGAAAAAAATGATGCGGCAGGCAGGCTAGTCCATTTGGCCGAAATTTCATTGCAGCAACTCCAAGTCGTACTCAGTTGTATATATGCCTGACAACGTCGGGGGATGGGCAAACTCCTAATGAGACGACGGATGGTGTCCTGGGGGATCTCCTTCCAGATTTGAACCAGGGTATCACTGAGCTCCTGGTTAGTCTGAGGTGCAACCTGGCAGTGTTGGATGGACCGAAACATAATGTCCCAGAGGTGTTCAATTGGATTGAGCTCAGGCAAGCATGGGGTCCAGTCAATGGCATCAATTCCTTCATCCTCCAGGAACTGCCTGCATATTCTCGCCACATGAGGCCAGGCATTGTTGTGCACCAAGAGGAACCCAGGAGCCACTGCACCAGCATAGGGTCTGACAATGGGTCCAAGGATTTCATCCCGATGCCTAATGGTAGTCAAGGTGCTGTTGTTTAGCCTGTAGAGGTCTGTGGGCCCCACCATGGATATGCCATCCCAGACCATCACTGACCCCCCACCAAACCGGTCATGCTGAACAATGTTACAGGCAGCATAATGTTCTCCACAGCCTCTCCAGATCCATTCACGTCTGTCACATGTGCTCAGGGTGAACCTGCTCTCATCTGTGAAAAGCACAGGGCGTCAGTGGTGGACCTACCAATTCTGCTATTCTATGGCAAATGAGCACAGGGCCCACCCTCATTAAGTCTGTTTCTGATTGTTTGGTCAGAGACATTCACACTAGTGGCCTGCTGGAGGTCATTTTGCTCATTCTGTTCCTCCTTGCCCAAAGGAGCAGATACCGGTCAGTCCCGCTGATGGGTTAAGGACCTACTACGGCTCTGTCCAGCTCTCCTAGAGTAACTGCGTGTCTCCTGAAATCTCCTTCATGCCCTTGAGACTGTGCTGGGAGACAGAGCAAACCTTCTGGCAATGGCAAGTACTGATGTGCTATCCTGGAGAAATTGGACTACCTGTGCCACCTCTGTAGGGTCCAGGTTTCTCCTCATGCTACCAGTAGTGACGCTGACCGTAGCCAAATGCAAAATGAGTGACAAAACAGATGAGGAGGGAAAATGTCAGTGGTCTCCAACTGTTAAACCATTCCTGTTTTGGGGGTTGTCTCACTGTTGCTCCTCTAGTGCACCAAAGCAGCTGAAACTAATTAACAACTCCCTCTGCTACTTAACTGACCAGATCAATAGCCCAGACGTGTCACTGACTTGATGATATGCTCTCATTAAAAAGTGGTCCTTTAATTTTTTGAGCAGTATATTATGTAGTGTAGGTGAAGCATAAAATGTCACTACATATTTATACATGCTGTGCTGTGCTCCCTGAGACCAGTTCATCCATTGGGGAAGCTACTCTTTTAAACAGAGAAGAAACACACACTCTCAGTTTACTTTAGGACTTTCTCTCTGTGATCAGCTGTCAACTGTACTGTGTAAGGCTCTTATCGTACAATGTTTTGAGGTTTTAAAGCTTACTCACCTGCTCTTCTGTTCTTTGTCTGCCCTTTGCAGACCACATCTGGCCCTGTCCCAGTCAGTGTGCCCGTTCCTCAATAGCTGAGAAAGACAGCTTTGAATTCTTTTAATTTCAAGAATAATGATGAAGCAAGCCAGACAACTAGGAGTTTGTCCGCTTTGCTGTGTGTTCAGATAAAAGCTCTAATACAGGATAAAGCCTGAATAACTGTTCCTCCAAGTATCAGAATAAAGGTCTAATATATATATATTATACACACACACATATACAGTATATACACAGTGGAACCTCAGTTCACGAACATCTCAGACCACGTACAAATCGGGTTACGACCAAAAAGTTCGCTACATTTTTGCATCTGTTCATGACCACACACTTGGGTGATGAACAAGCCAGGTTCCCTGGATCGGAACCGAATTAATTAATTAATTATTCCAGGAACGGATTAATTGTATTTACATACAATCCTATGGGGGAAATTACTTCGGGTCACGACCAAATTGGGTTGCGACCAGAGTTTTGGAACGAATTACGAATTATGTGATTTCTCAGTTTTTTTATTTTTAGTAAATTTGCAAAAACCTCAAGTAAACTTTTTTCACGTTGTCATTATGGGGTGTTGTATGTAGAATTCTGAGGAAAAAATGAATTTAATCTATTTTGGAATAAGGCTGTAACATAACAAAATGTGGAAAAAGTGATGCGCTGTGAATACTTTC
>JANRMT010062841.1:26229605-26255062 GCA_026402145.1 Polypterus bichir lapradei | reverse complement strand
ATATATATATATATATATATATATATTGTGGAGGACTGCCGGCTTCTCATGCCGGTCCTCACCCCCAGGCCGCCAGGAGAAGCCCTCCCGACAGCAGGATAGTGCCCCGAGGTCCAGCAGGGCCTCATGGACTTTGTAGTATTTATACACAGCCCTGCTGGATACCTTGGGGACCACCAGGAGTCGCTGTGGGGGGGCTTATGGGCTCTTTTGTGCCTTATGACCCGGGGGTACGTCACGGTCATGTGACAGGAAGGAAGACATGCTCCTGGGTTGAAGAAAAGGACTGTTTGCCCTGACCCGGAAGGAATAAGGAACTGTGGACTGTTGGGACAGGAACACCTCTGGGTCAGGGGCTATAAAAGGACGGTGCCTCAGTCCAGACACGGAGCTGAGCTGGGAGGTAGAGGAGCAAGTGTCTGGGCGAGGAGGAGAGAATATTTAGTTTATTGATATATGAGTAGTGTGGAAGGTGCTTGGTGCACTCTGAACCAAAATAAAGAGTCTTGGACTTTTACCTGGTGTCTGGAGTTGTACCGGAGGGTTCAAGGGAGCACTAGCGCCCCCTACTGCCACAATATATATATATATATATATATATATATATATATATATATATATATACACACACACACACACACACACACACACACACATATATATATATATATATATATATACACATATATACATATAAATAAATTAATAAAAAACATTTTCTTAAAAAAAAGTTCCTTTCATCAAGAAAAACAGTAAAAATGACCCTCTTTGCTAAATGTCACATGCCACCGTCATGAAAATGGACGTGCCTTGGCCTGGTAAATTCATAGTATCATCTCTTTACATCTTTTTCAACCATTATGAATATTTCAGTCTGTCTTTTCCTCAAATCCCGAGAAGTTAATCACAGCAAATTGCTGCTGCTTTCTTTAGAAAGTGGTGGAGTTACATCACATTCTGGAGAATGATAAACTAAGCTGTGACAACTGCAAAATAAGGTGTATGCTGTGCCAATAAAAAAGCTTGATGACAAAATATAAATTTTAAAAAAGGCATCACATTCATTTTGCAGTTAGCCTTTGTAAGTGACATGGAGGGATGACAAGGAACCAAACTGATTGAAAGAATGATTTCTTGCCCAGCCACAGGGATATAGGGGATGGACTAGCCAAAGCCAGAGTCCAGGAGCCATCTCCCATATGGCAGGTGGCAATGGTCCTATCGAGGCATATCAGTTTAGACACCCACAGGATTACATGGATGTTGGAGTGCCTAGATGCCATTAGAGGATGCTGTCCACGGGGAGGGACCTCCCTGGTTCGCATGTGACATGAGAGTGCTTCCAATAGGATACACCATGGTGCCAGAAGCATTCCCAGGTCCTGCTTAAAAAGGGGCCCATTGCCTCACCTCGCGGAGTAAGAAGATGGGAGGCAGCAGGCAACACTCACCAAGAGGGCTAAAGGAGAAAAAAAGATTGAACTTGTCTCATGATTGTGTAATTATTGGCTCTGTGTATTGTCTAAATAATGTGTGTAATTAAAAAGTCCTTTATTTAAACCCAGGACTATTTTGGGCATTACTTTATTACTTCAGCTACACCCTTTTTCAGAAATTTATATATTGTCACCAGTGCTTTATTTTTTATTCCTGATTGCAGAGCTCTAGAAACTATAGTTCAACTATTAATTGTCCTTATTATTTTTGCAAATCTAATTAAACATGTGTTCTTTCTGAATCTGGTCTCTGCTTTGACTCCAGCTCCTTGTAACCCATAATAGTCAGGTTTAGAATCAATGCCTGTGTATTTAAATGATTAAATGTGCACATTCCTAATTCACATCTGTCCTTGAACCTAGGGAACGTGTGAATATGCAAATCTGTGAATATGCTAATCTTATTGAATGTGATATGCATTTGCATTTTCTACATTGTCTCTTATGTTTTCCAAATTGGCTTAGAGTGTTACAAAAAACAGAGATCTTAATCAACAATTTGAGTTCGTGTCCTTTTTTGGAGGAGATGGTGGTGGATCTACAAACATTACACTTGTGTTTAGAGCGAGCACTTACAAAGCATTGAAAATATATTCCTGACAAGAGATTTACAAATTATGGGTATGTTGTTGATTGCATAAATTTAGAAACATATGATATTACCTTTCTTGGTTTGCTCAAGTTAAAAAGTCTGGCATGGTTTTATGGTATAATTTAAAGTTAGAGAATTTATGTAACCATGTCTGCTCAGCTCAAGTTGTAGCTCATTTTGCATTCTAAATCGGTTTAAAATATTTAGGAATACAGGTCACTCCAAGGACTTAAGGTTGTTTAATTAATGCCATAAAAGGTAATTTGAACTTGTGGCTTTCTTTCCATGGGCAATGATTGAGAAAGATGAGAACAATCAAAATGAAAATTGCCTGAAGGCTTTTGTATCCATTTCAAAAATTCCTGATCTACATTTCGGTGCCTATTTTTAATGGCACAAGTTGCACTTTATGTAGGTTAATAAGTCATAAAGGGCAATGGATAAAACAGCTTAGCCTCTATGGATACAAAATATATATATTAACAGTGTCAAATGAAAAGAAAAGGGTATCTTATGTACATGTAATGATAAAAATCAAACTTTTATTTCATCAGTCATTCAAACAGTATGTTAACTGAACATTGTGACCGTTCATATTAGTCCGTCTTTGTTTTCTTAACATTGAATTATCCCCTTATTGAGTGTATAATTGACTTCTCAATCGTCAACAGTTTGGTAAGTATGGAAAAAACTATTTAAAGCAGAAAATGTTCTATTAAATGAGTATGGCTAAAGATTTATATACCAATCAATATGGCATGCTAGTGAATGCCAGACAAACTGATAGAGGAAAACAGCAGCCCGGCTAGAAATTTCATTAAAGTCCTCGTCATGAAAGTATCTGGAACAGCATACTACCACAAAATATTCACTACTTAGGATTTTGGGTGAAAAACAAGGAATGCTACTTTCTAAAGTCTCGCTCACATTTATGTGGTTATCCGTGTTAATTTTTGCAGCTGCATATAACCTATAATCCATCTCTCACTGGTTAAACTAATTTTATTTATGCTTCTCAGCACCAAGGAGTAGTGCAGTACGTTTTCTACAAATGTGTCGTGCTTCATATTTTCTACACAATAACACACTGAAATGTACCATTGTGTGTGTTAACTGAACAGGAAAACTCCAAAACAGATAAATTCACCCACTGCTCACCCCGCTGCCACCATTACCTAGTAACTGCCTTATTAAAGTTCAGTGTATGCACATTCCTGCTTTGTTTTTGTTTTTTAAACAAATGACAGACAGATGCATGCGAAATTAATGCATGAGAGCAGAACCTAAGCACGTTTCTTCTTGTGTGAACAGAATGAATTTCACTAGAACCGAAACACAATTTATATCATAATTTTATTGTGTGACACGTAGCGCAGAGTTTTGCTGCTAATTTAATTTCAAACAAATCATTCTGTTTAACCTGCAATACCAACAGAGATACACCAGGCTAACACTGTGGATCATTTTTAAAAACTCCCAAAAGCCCACTTTTTTAATTTGCCTTTTTAGATCCATCCTTAATCAACTAGATATATACTGAATTATACTCTTCAATAAATCTGCAATAAATATTAATCTTCACTTTTTCTGTAAAAGATTCTCTGCTACCACCTGATCAAAGTCCTGTGTAACCACCTGTGATATCTGATTGAAAACTCCAACGTGTCATGCGGCCCATTGCGTCAGTTCCTCTAAGATGAAATCTAAATAAAATAAAATAATAATAATTAAGAATATTTATGCTAAGTAGAATGCCCATTTGGGGCTGGGTGGTCTTTTGACCTGGACCCTCTGCAGATTTTGTTTTATTCTTCATCTTAACTGGAGTTTATTTCAATTTTGTTCTGTCCATCATGGCCTCTGGACTTTATCATCGAACTCACATTCAGAGACTTAAAAAAACAATTCTATAACTAAGGACTCTACTTTTCTTAATTATATATCTATCTTATGTAAGTGTGCATTATTTAGTTGTTGTACACTATTTTTTCATTACTATTATTATTGTCAAATTTTAATTTGTTTTTTCTATGCTTGTAACTATTGTAAAGCACTTTGAACCATATCTTTTTTATGAAAATGTGCTATAGAAGTAAATGTTGTTGTTGTTGTTCAGTTGTGTGGCTGTAATTTAATTTGATCAATGTACAAAGGGATATATATTCATTAGTTTAAATTAGTTTAAAAATTCTATTTAAAAAAAAATCTCATAATGAATTGTATAAAAGAAAAATCAATACACTTTATTATAAGCATACTCAGTGTTGGTGTGTTGTTACTGTATTGTACTTCTGTGATGAGAGAGCAAGTCTTTTTTTGCTGGTATGATTCAGTTCAATCTTGAAAGAATCAGAAGTGAACAAAAGTCATAAGAATCATGAATCAGAATTGAGTGCACATTCTCTTTAAATGTCTACTTGTAAAACTAAAAATGCTTACAACATCACACATGCACAATAACACTTGTATTGCACTCAGCACAATCGAGTGTGTCCGTGCATGTGAATCGACTGATATTAGTCACTTAAAGTCATTTAAAAAATAACAATTCGCTCATGAATTATCCTTCACTATTAATTGACAAGTGTTTATTGTAATGAGCCTGATAAAAATAATAGCAGGGCAAAAAGATTAAAACACGTATACATTGTAGTATATAACTAAATGTATTTCAATTAGAACAATCATCCATAATTCAGGTAGACCCAAATGATAATGCAGAAAATACTGTTAGCAATCAGGTTACACTTTCAAAATGTTACAGCTGATACAGTTACATAGAAAACACACTTTCAGACAGGGAGCCCTTTCCCAAATGCAGGGAGCGACGGCAGCTTTTTTAAAGTCTCATATCTCACAGTAACAAAAACTTTTAAAGCTGGTTAATTCCCTATACAATCAGTTCACTACCTGACTGTGTGTGGTGCTTGTGGTCTTGCCCCTGTACTGCTTAACCTCAACAGCACTGAGTTATTTTAATTTCCAGGAATAGATGACTGGAGTCAAACAAGAGAAGTTTATCATGTTTGCTGTGTGCCGTTAAAAGTCTCCATTATTGTTCCCTCAAGTTTAAGAATAAAGTGTGTTTAAAAGAATTTTTTTGAGTGCAGCTCTGGAGCCAATAAACGACAATACATATTCAGGCAAAAAAAAAATAAATGTAAGAAAAGGTGTGAAGGTGAAGCCTGCCAAAAGTACTGATTACTGCAATGAAATAGGCTTGAAAGAATCCATTAACCTCTAATACATGGATGTTGTGATAATGTAGGCTGTTATGGGCCTTAACCTGCAGTTGCTCCATCCTGGGTATGACGTTAACCTGCACCCAGCTCTGCAAGCAGGTCCTCCAGTTTACAGGGAAAACATGGGGGTTAGTGGCAGGACTGGCACTCCAGCCACTGTAAACTTCACACTGTTTCATTCCACTTGAACTAGTGTGGTCCTGAGGTGTCACCCATTGCATGGCTGTGCTCGGGTCCTAATTTGGAATCCTGAGGTGGTTCGTTGTGTGGTGGATGTGGCAAATATCAGTTGTCACAAAAAGAAGACACAAGATTCATAAAAAAAAGGTTTGGGGCAGCCACCCATATAACATTCTCTGGCTGCAAATGGGTAAATTGCTAGCACTGATGTGCTCCAAACAGAGTCCAAAACAAAACTGATTAGGTTAGTCAAATATGGTGGCTTTAAAGGCCAGAAAAGGAAGTAAAGTCATCGAGGGCGGAAGCGGAAGGGTCCTCGTCCATAGCTTCAGACTTGGACATGATGTCATCTAAAGGGCCAGAACAGGAAGTCTCTTCTGTCATGGGTTCTTCACCGGAAGTGACATCATCCAAGGGTCCGGAACCAGAAGTGACGTCATTTCCTGTGAACAGTCTGCAGGAAAGTGAAAGGTCAGTGCACTCCGCCACCCCCTGTTCTGATGTGGAATTACTCTCATTTAGACCCTTTAGCTGCCGCCCATGCACACGTGTGACACATTGCATGTTCTCAACCTCTCTCTCTCTCTGTTGGCGTGTATATTTAAAATGAATACCCCCAATTAATGACAAAAGTTATCATCTGTGATGTTAATAGTTGATAGTGTTGAGTCCACTATGACTCATACATCCTTCTTATGGTGTGTGAAAATCAAAAGTACATTGTGTGACAAGGATTTAGGAGACTTAGTGGACTTAACACTATCAACTGCCAGACAGTGTTCAGAAGCCATTAAGAAGGCAAACAGAATGTTATGCTATATAGCGCCTTGATGTATGGGGTACAAGTCCAAGGAGGTTCTGCTCAGGCTTTATAAGACACTGATGAGGCCTCATCTGGAGTATTGTCTGCAGCTTTAGCCTCCAGGCTATTAAAAGGACATAGCAGCACTAGAAAAAGTCCAGAGAAAAGCAACTAAGAAATGAGTTATGAGGAACGATTTTCAGTTTAAAAAAAAAAAAAAAATTTATAAGGGGAAATGATTGAAGTTTTTAAAAGACTAAAGAGTATTAATCCAGTGGATATAGACTGTCATTTTAAAATTAGTTCAACAAGAACAAGGGGACACAGCTGGAAACCTGTTAAGGCCGGGTTTATACTTCACGCGACGTGATGAATGCTACAGTGGACACTCCTGTTACGCAAGCGTTGTACTCTTTATACTTGCGCGTGTACTTTACATAAATCTGGAGGAATCCACCAGGTGGCAGTGCAAGATATTATCACGGCAAGAACAGGCTGTGTTATGAATTGCCTGGAACACCCATTAAATTCCTATGACACCTTACGGCAATATCTCTGAAAAGGATGTTTAATGATTAAATCCATCAGTCCAGGGATGTGTCCATTTCAGCTTGCATTGTGCACAAGGCAGAAACAATCCCTGGACGAGGCATCAGCTCATCGCAAAGGTGAATACAAGCACTCACATACAATAGCATCATTTTAGTGTAACCAAATCTGGATATATTTGGAAGGAAACCGGAGCACGCTGTGGAAACCCAGCAGGAAAACATGCAAACTCCAGGCAGGGAATATCAGCGACGTGACTCCCCGCAAGACAGCAGCACTAAGGCTCTGCCACTGTGTCACCCCCATGTGTGTAATTATTAACAGTGTTCATTATTTAAACTAAATTACCGATTTATCTGTAAAATGTAACATACATACTTTAAAGCATTTCATCATGAAAGTGATATCAAGTATAAATCTAAGGATTCTAAATGTGCAGAGAGTTGGAATATCATACATTTTTTGTTTTTTTTTATTAATTTTATTGCAATCCATACAAAGCAATCCAGTTTTTACAAAAAGAAAAATTGAGTTAAGAACAGATCGATCCCCACCCGAGAGAGAGAGAGCAAGCCAAACGGCGTAAATTTAAGGCTTGTAAACATACCTAAATTAATAAATTCTCTGTGCTTCATGAACTTATTTTAAAATATTACTGATTAGATCCTGCCATGTTTTCAAAAAAGTCTGTACGGATCCTCTAACTGAGTATTTGATTTTTTCCAATTTCAAATAATATAACGCATCAGTTTCCCACTGACTTAAAAGAGGAGAGTTTGGGTTCTTCCAGTTTATCAGGATAAGTCTGCATGCCAAAAGTGTAGTGAATGCAATCACAATTTGTTTGTCTTTCTCCACTTTAAGCCCCTCTGGAAGAACCCCAAACACAGCTGTTAATGGGTTAGGAGGGATTGTGACCCCCAAGGCTGTCTGAAAGGTAAGTAAAAATTTTTGTCCAGAATAATGTTAATTTGGTGCAGGCCCAGAACATGTGACTCAGTGAGGCTGGGACTTGGTTGCAACGTTCGCAGGTTGGATCATGCCCTGGAAACATTTTGGAGAGTTTTAGTCGAGACAGATGTGCTTGATATATAATTTTAAGTTGTATAATTGTATGCTTTGCGCATATGGAGCTCGAGTGAATTCTCTGCATTGCTACTTTCCACTCCTTTTCTGATATATTAATTGAGAGATCTTTTTTCCCAGTGTCCTCTTGGATCTTTGAAAGGGAGGGATTGTAAAATAATTTTATATATTGTGGAGATGGAATCTAAGTCCTTGAGATTGAGCAATATTTTCTCCAGCATGGATGAGGGTACAAGATGAGGAAAATCTGGAAGGTTCTGTTTAACAAAGTTCCTGATTTAAAGATAGTGAAAGAAATGTGTAGCTGGAATGTTAAATTTGGAATGTAATAGTTCATAGGATGCAAAGACGTTGTCTATATAAAGATCTCTAAGCAAGTTAATTCCAAATTTTTTCCAGATATTAAAAACTGCATATGTTTGTGAAGGTTGAAAAAGGTGGTTCTCTTGCAGAGGTGCCAAAAATAGAAGCTTCTCCGTCTTAAAATGCTTTCTACATTGGTTCCAGATTCTAAGTGAGTGGAGCACAATTGGGTTATTTGTATATTGCCGATAACGTGTATTTATTGGAGCACAGGGCAAGGAATACAAAGAAGTACTGCTAGCTGAACGGAGAATTTCTTGTAAAATTCTGCAGGGTAGCCATCAGGGCCTGCTGCTTTCCCACCTTGGAGTGACTTTATAGCATCTAGTAATTAATTACGGCAGAGGTTTATCAAGTTCCTACGCACTAAAAGCGTCTATTTGTGGTATCTGTAATGTATCCAGAAATGCATTAGATTGTTTATTGTCTTCTTTAAACTCAGTAGTATATAGGGATTTATAGTAGTCTCTGAAAGTGTGCATTATATTTTTGTGTTCGACGATTTTATCTCCGTTCGTGTTGGTGATTACCGAGATTGCGTTGCGCACTTCTTGCTTGTGAATTTGTTGAGCTAAAAGCTTATTAGCTTTCTCTCCATGTTCATAATAATGATGTCTGGATTTGTAGATTAGTTGTTCAGTTTCTTTAGTTGTCAAAAGGTTTAATTCCGAATGTAGAGCCTGCCTCCTCCTATGTAGAGTCTTGCTTGGTAGTCTGGCGTGTTCTTCATCTATTTTAGTAATTTCGCTTTTTATCTCTGCTACTTTCTTGGCTTCGGATTTATTTCTGTGGGAAAGATATGAGATAATCTGTCCTCTTAAGAAGGCCCTAAGAGTTTCCCAGAGTATTCCTGCAGAGATCTCAGGTGAAGTATTTGTCTCTAGAAAGAATTTGATTTGTTTGGATATAAATTCCGTACAATTCTCGTCAGGTAATAGAAGCGGGTTGAGGCGCCATCTGCGGGGTGAGTGTATGGGGCTTAGTAATTTTAGCTCCAAGATCATAGGTGCATGGTCAGAAATAACAATAGCATCGTATTTGCAAGATTTAATCACAGGCAAGAAGTTATTGTCTATAAAGAAGTAATCAATCCTTGAGTAGCAATGATGTACTGGTGAGTAGAAAGAATATGTTCTTGAATTTGGGTTTAAAAACCTCCAGGGGTCTGATAAGTTGTGATCAGTTATAAACTTTGTAATTATCTTTGCGGTGTTAGATGCCGTTCCCCCTGTGGAGGAAGTCCTATCTAAAAGTGGATTTAGAACACAATTAAAGTCCCCAGCCATTATAACTTTATGAGTGTTCAGATTGGCAATGGATGCATCATCAACATTAGGTGCATAAACATTTATCAAAATCATTTTACAGTTAGATAAGTCTCCCATGACCATTACATACCTCCCTTCAGGATCCAATACTACATCTGATGCTACAAATGGTACTTCTATGTATGAGAATTCCCACACCTCTAGTTTTCTTCATAAAACTAGAATGGAACATTTGGCCAGTCCAGTCTTTTTGCAGCCGGAACTGATCCTTGCTTAGTAAGTGGGTCTCCTGCAAAAATACTATTTTAGCATTTAGACCTGTTAGGTGAGAGAGTACTTTCTTTCTCTTTAATTCGTGATTCAGGCCATTAACATTCCAGCTTGCAAAGTTAACTGTCCCATCATGGAGACACTGATTCTGAGTTTTTGATGTCATTTTATAGTCTTAATTGAAAGTGAGACAGCTTCAGCCTTAATTTCCTATTTCCCCTAGAGTTGTTGCCATGCAGCTTATTACGTTGGTAGTTATAATTATAAAGATTAATAGGATAGATTAGGTATTGATCAAGCCTGCTCACTTTCTCCCCCCCACCCTCCCTTTTTGCCTCCCCAAGTGAGGCTAAAACCCACTTCACACAGTCCCAGTCCTCTGACATACCCAGAGACATAGCACGTCCAAAGCAAAACAAGCCTCAATGCAGCGGCACTATAGGGTTAAAAGATAGAGATATCTATTACCAATCTAGTCTTTAAAAAAAAAAAAAAAGAGTTTTGCACTTAAAATATATATATAGTCTTCAATAATTTTAGTACATTAAGATGATACACTCAGATAATAAACCCGGATGATGGTGTTAAAAATATGTCCAGAATAAGCATAACAAGTCTTAATGCAGTAATAGCAATAACAATAAACCAAGGGTATGATATTGAACAGTCTTGTTTAGGGTAGAGATGAAATGATTAGAAAAAAAAAGAGAAAAAAGAAAAAGTAATTAAGCACAATAAAACAAACAGATAGCACCCTAATAATACTAAGTAATAATAAGAATATATGAGAATATAAGCTGATAAAAACCCGTATTTTAAAACGAATAGATCAGACAGTAGATTGTTAATCCTTGCTTTATCATTAACCGCCATGACTCACTATTATGTATCAGAATAGTCCCGGGATCAGCTTTCTTAATTCCTTTTCTGCTTCTTCTTTGCTAGCGAAGATATAGAATTGACCCTGCCATTCCACTTTCAGTTTTGCCGTATACAAGAGGCTGTATTTGACGCTGGCTTGCCGTAACTGCTGTTTAATGTTGTAGAAGGCTGCGCGTTTAGTATCTGTTGCTGGAGAAAAGTCAGGGAAGATACGAATGTGGTTATTTTCATATATAATCTCTTCCTTGTTTCTGAGGAGTGCCATCACCTCTAGTTTAAATGATAATCGTTCAAAACGAACTATAAAAGATCTGGGTCTGGGTCTAACGGTGTTTGATCCGAGTACGCGGTAAGCCGCTGCTATCTCAGATTCTGCTTTAAAGTTGTCCCCGATTATTTTAGAAAAAAGTTCAGCTACGAATTTCACAGGGTTTGGACTTTCTCGATTCTCAGGCAGACCTTAAATTCTGACATTATACCTTCTACTTCTATCTTCCAAAGCAGCCAGTCTGTCTCCAAGTTTTTTGCATTCGGAGCTGACATTTTCTGCTTTTTCTTCAGCACTGGTAGCTAAATTTTAGACTATTTCAATCCTAGTCGTGAATGTCTTCTTGAGATCCTCCAATTGATCAGTAAGCGTTTCAATTTTACCCAGCACCTGTCGCATCTCCACTTGCATTCCTTGTCGCAGCCTTTCATTTGCCTGTTGCAGCATCAGCCGCTGCGTTTTGTTTGCTTGTTGCAACTCCTGCCGCTGCGTTTCGTTTGCTTGTTGCCATTCCGGTTTCAATTCCAGCAATTCCTGTTTCAATTCCTGTTTCAGTCTCTCATGTGCCTTTGCCCTTGCTTTCTCATTTGCCTTCTCGGTTTTCTTTATATCTTGTATGAGCTCAGCGAACATCACCTGCAGTTTAGACATTTCAATTGTGCTTTCTTGTACTGTAGGTGAAGCATCAGGCTCTACTGTAGCCGGTGTCCCCGCTATTCCTGGCTCGCGTGGAGTAATTGAGATCGCGGACTGTAAGGCCTTTTCCAGTTTCAGGTGTTCTTCTCCGATCAGCGAGCTATCGAGATCTGCACTCACGATCGTACATTTGCTCCCCTTTTCACTCTCAGCCAGCGGCGATGTAGCGGACCTTGGTCCCGAAGAGTCTGTATTTTCGCCCACCTGATCCAGGTCTCTCTCTGAAAGGCCGTATCTTGAGCTAGGGCTTGCTGATCTTAGCTTGGGTGCAGCTTTAGTTTTCGATTCTTTCGGACCCCCTTTCTTGTTGGGCATGTTTATATATGCTTACATATATACTGTAGCAGTCTCCTTGGGTTGAATAGATACAGGATATCTCAGGATAATAAGCAAATAATATGAAAAATAGCACCGCTGCTAGCAGAGCTCCACTTTAGACGTCCATCTCTCGCATTGGACGAGACCAACCGGAATATCATACATTTAATGTGCTCAGTGTTGTGATCTATTGCTGTTTGCCGCTGCTGTCAGGACCGGAGGAAGCCCTAGAAAAAAAGACGGCACAGAAGACGGTATGTGAGACTTTTAAAATGTATCGTGTCATTATGATCGGGAATATGCGACGCTTGAATATAAAAGCACCACGAATGCATCTGTAAGTCGGCATTTAGCTTCACCACATCGAACCATTTATCAAACATCAAAGCGCACACACCAATCTCACATTCCAACTTTTAGCACACTGCGCCCCCCCGACTTTTTGCTGGTACTGCAACTCGCGCACACGTTGTGTTAATTTCTGAGGACCTGCTCAGAGGAACACATGAACTGATCACATGAACGCTGGGAACGTGTAGCAGCCATGATGCGGGCACGTACACGTTCTGAGTGTGAAGTATAAACAAGCCCTTAAGGGTAAATTTTGCATTAACATTAGGAAGGTTTTCTTGACACAGAAAACCGCAGACACTTAGAATAAGTGACCAAGTAGCGTGATAGACAGTAAGTCTTTAGGGACTTTCAAAACTCAGCTTGATGTTATTTTGGAAGAAATAAGTGGATAGGACTGGTGAGTTTTGTTGGGCCAAATGGCCTGTTCTCATCTAGGTTGTTCTAATGTGATATACCTCTGCTATTTAATTGTCATATTCAAACCCACTTCATCCAGTCATAAGAAGCAATACAGAAACCAGTCCAGTCCATTTCAGTGTCTACTCACACTAACAACAGCAGTAGGTCACCAATCCAGATAATCTAAGAGGGCTCTCAACAAATATCTCAGGTAGTTGATTAAATTGGCCTCAGGTGACTGCAGATGTTGGTGCTCAGCAGGCAGATGTGACCAAAGACAAACAACCCATGGAAAGAGTAATGATGTCAGCATCAAAGAACAGCATGACGGCTGATATTTAAAAGAAATGGCAATTAATTGCATTCCAAGGAGGACAAAGGAATAATTGCATTCATAAGGCACAATACTAAAAGAAAGATGCACAATATGAGAAAAGGTATATACTGTATATGAAAAAGAAACATGTAATTGGTCTTTACTTATTTGAGCAGCAGCAAGAGTAAACAGGGAAAGAAATCTTTTTAAAAAAACAGATCTCAGAGAGAGAGGGGTCACTGCTATCTTGACACTGCGCTTCTCCAATTCTGTAAACAACATTTGTTTTTACATAAAACAAGCCTCTCTTCTGGCATATTCTTTATTACATCATTTTTTTTTTATTTCATCTGAGCTGAGCAGTATAAACAAAATAAAGAAAATACAGTCAACACTGCATCATGTTGGCAACTTGCAAAGTTCGCCTACTTGGCTGGTGGCACCTGCTAATGCTACACAAGTGTTTTTGCTTGCTTATAATCAGTCTTATTTGTAATAACCTAATAAACTGCTGCTGCATTAAGAGTTTTTAAATTAGGAACTCTGCCTTTGGTTATAAGAAGATGACATCTAACTTGTTTTAGTCTGTATGTCTTCAGTTTCAGCAAGGAGTATTTTGATGGATGGTGGTGGCTGCTCATTTTATCGGGTCACATTTGACAGCTTTATATATTTTGCATGCAAAGAGGCTCTTGCTACTTGTTTAGTTAGAAGTTAGTGTTTATCATTCCAGTTCTAATTTTAAAAACGAAGGAAAACAGCTTTCAGCCACATTCACACTTACATTTGTTAATGCTAAATATATTCATTCCTCCAAAGTAAGTGAGATTACACTTGTAAATTATCTACGGTGTCATAAAACTCAGCAGCCACTTTGCTAAAGAAATGCTCTTTTAACAAAGGAAACATGTTTATCAGCGGTGCCATTGTCTGTGCTTCCAGAAACCTGCTGCATCCCAATGTTGGTTAGAACTGGCAGATGGGAAGAATATAAAATAAAAAGCACTATATTTTAAGGTCTTCTTTTAGTTTTCCTTAATAGCTGCTTTTCAAATGTAAATGAAAAAAGCATGCATAATTGTGGTTAAATAAATACATACATGCATATGTAAATAAATAGATGTATGTATAGATAGATAAATAAATTCAAATTCATTTTACCTTTTGGCCGCCTTGTACTATCAATGCCACATTCATATTATTCCCCCATGATCTTAAACTGGAATGAAATGAGTGTGTTTATTAAATGGATCAGATGCTGACGAGATGAATGTAAAATGTCACACCATTTGAAGGTTTAGATGGATAGATTGGTGGAAACATTTCTCTTCAATACTTTGACATAAATTAAATTTTTATGTTGACAACTTCTTCACTTAAACATAATCAAAACTTTGCACATTCAACTTAACAGTCTCAAATGGTAATACATACGCAAACCCAACTAATCCTGGCAGCACTGGATACAAGGCAGGAGAAAACACAGGACTCAGTGCCAGTCCATCGCAGGGTACATTCATAAAAGTTTAAATTCAAAAATCCATCTTCCAGAAATTAAAATTCAAAAATAATAATTTCTGATTGATTTTTTAGGTGCAATTGCATATGATGTGAAAAGCACCTACTGTCATTGCCATGTCAGTATGTCTGTCTGTCCACATGAAACAACTCGGCTTCAAGTGGACCAATTTTGTTAAAATTTAACCCATTTATTCACTTATGTCATGAATGTTCAATTTTTATTGACATATCTTAAATACAGCTTGGTATGCAAAGCTTTCCATCCATTCATTAACCAACCAGCTATATCCTAACTACAGGGTCACAGGGGTCTGCTGGAGCCACTCCCAGCCAACATAGGGCGCAAGGCAGGAAACAAACCCTGGGCAGGGCGCCAGCCCACCGCAGATGCAAAGCTTTGAAATGTCAAAATCTCTCTCTGAAAAGCATAGTTGAATTTTCAAACTTACCTGTCTTAAAACAGACAAATATTCTTTTTGAGTTTTTCTGATTCTCATTCATTGTTGGAGTTGCACAACATGTTTCTTCATTTTAAAATCAACAGCTTTGCAAATTTTACAGTGCTTTTTAATTTGCATTTTAAAACTGTGTACAGCAGAATTTGCCCAAGATAGTGTGGTGGACGGCCAGGACTCATGCCCAGCTGGGACGCCCCTTTGACACTGGATCGGGGGAGCAGCCATGGGATGCACACTATGTCCCCCAGAACACTTGGTGGCAGTCCCCTTGGAGGCTACAATGGTGGATCACCAGAGCTCATCCCTGTTGGGCTCCATGGCCACCGCCAGGGGGAGCTGCATGGCTTCCTAAGTCCGTGTGGGCTGTAATGCAGCCACATCCGAAAGTGCAGCCTGCATTAGGTCAATCATCACCTGGAGCACTTCTGGGTGGACTATTAAAGAAGCCTGAAGCCACTACTCGAGGCGCCGGAGTCAGGAGGAGGAGGAGGAGGTGGAGGAGGAGGACAAAGCTGCCTAGGAGGAGTGGAGGAGAAAGATGAGTGATTTTTGTGGTGTTTTTTTTTTGGTGTATTTTGGGGACTGTGTAGGGCCAGTGGGACGCGGGGAAGACATGCCCCATGGCTGAAGACAAAAATAAAATCTTTTTGTTCATTTTTATACGTGCCTCTGCTGTCATTCTGTGTCGGGTTGATTTGATGCCTATATAGCACCTTTGCCGCAATATCTAAATGAAAATTGAACCGTCTTGACAAAGTTCCTTGAAGAACAAGTGTGCCACATTTCAACAAAATTTGTTCAAAATATTAATTTCATGAAGGCAGAGAGAGAAAGAGAGACAGACAGACAGATGTGGCTACTGCAATAGGTGCTTATCCTATTATAAAAAGATTCAAATAGTAAAAGACAAAGAAATAAATATAAATACAGTAATCGTATACATCAGAAAGGAAAGAAAAAAATTAAACAATACATTTAAAAAGTAAGTTTTAAGTTTGTTTTAAAACTCTTAACAGAAGATGCTTGCTGTATTTCAAGCAGTAAATGTGTTCCAGGTCTTTGAAACATAAAAGTTAAAGGCTGCTTCATCACATTTTTTTGTGTTTAATTCAGGGAACAATCAGAAAACAATTGCTAAAACATCTGTAATACATTTCTTCTTTTGTTGGTATGTGTCAATACTCTTGCTGCAGCATTCTGGGCCAGTTGTTATAGTTTTTCATTACATATTTAGGTACTCCCATAAAAAAGGTATTATAGTAGTCTAGAAATGACATAACTGATGCAATAATAAGCTTCTTAGCATCTTGAAGTGTACGTTAGGGTCTAAATTAGGCAATGTTTGGATTGAGATTAAAAACTTTGTGGGTTTGCTTTCTTATTTCCTTTTTTGACTTGACAGCTCCTGACGTATTGCTTCTGTTTTTGATTATAGAGTTCTTGGGTATGATTTGGTTTTGATGTTCTGTCCTTTTCAGTTTTCTGGTTACGACTCTCGCCTGTTTTAATGATTGCTCTGCTGGTCATTCCATTAAACTTTGTTTCATCCTGGTGCTACCTTAACAACTTGGTTGCATCCCACTGCTACCGTAACATTATTCATGTCACTCAGCCACTGAGTGTGGAAGATACTATATAGAGATGTCTGTATTATATTTAATATAATCCAATTCATATTATGTGATATGATTTACTGTTAAATTCTGCTCCGTACTTGTAAAATTATTTTTATACTGTATTGAGGATTTGTACTGTTCTGTGTACTGTATTGTATTGACCCCCTTCTTTTTGACAGCCACTGCCCTCCCAACCTACCTGGAAAGGGGTCTGTTTTTAAACTGCCTTTCCCAAGGTTACTTCCAATTTTTCCCTTCAAGGGGTTTTTGGGAGTTTTTCCTCGTCTTCTTAGAGAGTCAAGGCTGGGGGGCTGTCAAGAGACAGAGCCTGTAAAAGCCCACTGCGGCACTTCTTGTGTGATTTTGGGCTAGACAAAAATAAATTGTATTGTATTGTATTTATACAGTAGTGAGCATAAACGTAACTATTGAGTACCAATGTAACAGAGTTATTATTAGTCTACAAAATACAACAAGACAATGCAATCCACACACAACCAATGCCTGGGTGGCCTATTGCCTTCACTAGCAAGGCAATGCTTCAGTTAATATTTCTGTTTTATTTTAATATTTTATGGATTTTATTTTATGTTCTTTGCATGTGTTGTGGAATATGGAGAATCCATATTTAAGGTTTATTTTGTGGTAAAGGCAACTATTAAAATTGTTTCAAATATTAAACGTCTTATCGCCTTGTTATATTGGACTTAGCTTGCGTAGTGTTGCTAGCCACATGGTTATGCAGTATAATTTGAGGTCATGACCTGTGATGTTACTGAATAAAGGGTATAAAAATCAATGATCACACACACCTCCCGATCTGAGATTGGGTGAAAACCTAAAAATTATTATAGTGTTTTTAAAAAAGTTATGCAACATTTTTGTAACTTCTTGCAGCGACAGATAAGAAAGATAGAAAATATTCACAGTTTGATGGTTTTGTGACTTATGTTTTATCTCCCAATCCATATTTAAAAAATACCTCCGCCTTTTCTTTTAAGGAATTACAGCTTCAGTCCTGGTAATATGGCAGCTTCTTTAACTGATTATATTCTGATTTTTTGGGGAGCATTGAGAATGAATTACTCTTAGTGTTTTTGGAGAGTAACATACAATAATTCTGTGCGTGTGTGCAAAGCAGAAGTTACTAAAGTAGTTCACCTTGTTCTTTTTGTTTTTTGCAGACTGTTGCCAGGATAGTCTCCAGCTCCCTTAGACTGAATGTGTTCAGTAAATGGACAAATGGTTGCCTCCATGACCTTTTTTGAAACCAGACTGTTTAGGGTGGGAAGGATCTTATATCAGTATAGTACATATCAATAGAGAGAAGCAGAGTGTGCATTGTGCAATATATGAAATGTTGATAGATAAATTTTGTTCTGCATGTCTTCATGTGTATGTGTAATGTTATTTGTATGCCATAAAGAAATTCATCAGCTATATACCAGACAAAGGTTTTTTCAACTAAAGATCACCATACATCATGTGCATCCACTTGACATGAAAGGACATTGAAATGTGGGCAAACATTGCAGTATGCTGGTGATAAACACTCAATCATGTATCCTCCTGTTAGTGAACAAAAGACATTCAATTACTATCTATCCATCTTGGCAAATCGGGCCATTAGAGATTGATGATTTATAAGTGACCCTAATTTGACTGCCAGCTACTCAGCTGGTATTCTCAGTTTGTTTTCTATCAAATATTTTGTACCTAAAATGTTTTGTCATATAAAACTGACCCAAACCAACATTACTTGAGATATTGAAACTATAAATAATTATCAATTACACTAAACTTTAGTGTTAATAATAAGTAAGAGAAATAAAACAAACAATAGGTGTTTAAATATACACTATAATATACACTAAATATTACATTAAATATACACTAAACTTTTGTATTCATAATAAGATAAGTAAGAGAAATGAAACAAAAATAGCTGTTTAAATATTTTTTAACATATGACATAATGACATGTGCCTTACTTATATTTTCCAAATTAGTCTATTTATTCTTTAGCATTCAATTTAAGATAAGCACAATGTGGTTTTATTTAGCCAGATTATCATTCAAGCAAAATTTCTTGTACTATAAAATCAACCTGCTAAGTAACATTCTCATCCATAAAAGATAGAATTCAGATTATCTCAACAAATGCAGGTCTTTCAGATAGACAGTAGCTGCCTACGTCATTTCACTCAAATGTCAGCCTGTCCTCCAAAACCAAGGATAAAGGCCATCCTACACAAAGAGAATCTCAAAGAGAAGTGACATCACCATGATAGATAGATAGATAGATAGATAGATAGATAGATAGATAGATAGATAGATTTATGCTTGTGTGCTTGGGAGACAGCTTAAGGGCTCTGGTGATGGTAGTTACCCAACTTAAGGGTTGGTGCTGTTTGCTAATTACTTCTCTCTTCTTCCCTCTGCAGAATGGAAGATTGACAGCTGTTCCACTTCAGATATCACTTCTGTACCCACTACTTCCCTGCCAGGAAGCCATATGACCAGCATTTCAGCCATCTTGAAACAGTTCTATTAGGAACTCCTGTCTGAAACTCCTTCTCTGTATTTATTGTGTGCTTCCTTTGTTTTTTTTTACTCTGATTATATGAGGTCACTTGAGTGGTGCCCCTCATGTTGTTGTGTCTCCTTTAACAATAGATAGATAGATAGATACATTGTCAAGTGTGGTATTACAGCAGGCCATGCAAAGAAATAACACAACATACATTCAGTATTGATCTTGAAATTAAGCAAATAAATATGCTGTCACACATACATGCCTGAGGATCACCATCCTGGTAAGCAATTACACCCCGGGGCGAGAGGGGTGTGCTGTCACTAATGGAATTGTTTCTTTTTGTTATTTTAGCACAAAGAAGATGCCCAGTGAGGGTAACAGACATTGTCCCTTCTGGTGGTGTCTCATTTGGAGAAAAGCTCAGACCCAAACAGAGCTCTACGCCAGACCTGACACCTGGATGAGTGGAGGCATAGCAACTCTGTATTTTGCGTGTTTGTGCCATTGAGTGCTATTTTTGTTGTGTTTCAATAAAATGGGGCAACCCAGTTAGTGCCCCAACATTTATTTTGAATCCTGTGACAAACCTTGCACAAACACAATTCCTATAATTTATTTAAAAGTAGATTATAAGAAAATGACAGAAAAAAATCAGTCTAGTCAGAGGTTATCGTGTAACATTTCATGGCATGTGCAAAGAATGGCCACCATTCATGCTCCTTGGAGCTCTGTGGTGGAATCAGAGTTCTACTGAAGGTGCTCCACAGGTTGATCAGGCTGTCATCCATATAGTGTGACAGTGTTCATAATAGCCATCAGCTATACTAGCATTCTTCTCTCTAATACTAACTCCAAAGTGTCAAGGCTATTGTCCACAACAGAACCAGTCCTCTGGATGAACTTTCTGAGGCTGTTGGGTATCTGTTGTTCTCCAGCATATTATAGTATAGAAGAGCACATTTGCTACAACTAGCTGATACAATAAATCTAGCAATGTTCTGTCTGTTCTGAATAAACTGAGCCACCTCAGTAAGTATATTCAGATCAGGTCCTTTTTGTATAATGCTTAAGTGTATGCAGCCCAATCAAGGTTTTTTTGTTCAGTTGCACTCCCATACCTTAACCACCTCACCTTCTACTCCCAGGATAAAGACTGGAGTCCAAGAAACCTTGCTTCTCCTGAAGTGCACCAGTTTCTCCCAAAAAGTTACGTACGAATGAGTTAGAGTTGCCATAAATATACTCCTGTTCTCTCTATGAGATTTTAATTTATAAATCCTGATGTTTGTATAGAAAGTTGTGAACGCACATTTTGAGACCTCTTTTTGTGCATACACAAACTTTATAAATGAGGCCCATGTGTGCTTTCCTCCTTCTTTTGCCTTGCACAGCTCCACTGAGACATTTCTTCTTTAATCAATGAAATTAATGAAACTAGAAGCGATGTTTGTATCGTGGGCCACAGAATAATACTTTTTTTTAAAATTCTTTTCAAACTTTATTGATTAAGTTTCTGAATCGGTTCAGAGATGACAGGAACCAGCCCTGGATGGGACACAACTAATTACAGAGTCTTAATAATACCAGTTATTGAAAATGATATGCAGTTCTAATTTTTGTAACAGTCAAAATAATTTTTTTCAAATAAGAAGTAAGGTTCGGCCACTGATAGTTTAAACTTTTCATGTAGCCAAAAATCATAAATATTCATATATTAGAAGAGCCTCCTTAGCCTGCTAGTAAATATAGAAAGCAATTTGTACAGTACTGTATGTAAAGTATGTGACCTCCATGACACTGTGTGTTATTTTTGCAGACTTGACTGTATTCATCTCTACAGATAAAGATATACAAGATATTCTGTAAAAGATTAAAAACAAAACAAAAACAAAAAACAAAACAACATCCTCGGTAGAGAAGAAATTGTTTGCCAGTACTAGCTTATCATTTGGAGCCAAGATCCACTAGTGCTGTCAGTCATATATATAATTAAATTATTATATAATATCCAGAAAACATAATATTAAATGTTTAAGCTTTGTAGTGAAAAGTTACAAATGTGAAGTGATAAATTATATACAGTCATATGAAAAAGTTTGGGAGCCCCTCTTAATTCTTTGGATTTTTGTTTATCATTGGCTGAGCTTTCAAAGTAGCAACTTCCTTTTAATATATGACATGCCTTATGGAAACAGTAGTATTTCAGCAGTGACATTACGTTTATTGGATTAACAGAAAATATGCAGCATAACAAAATTAGACAGGTGCATAAATTTGGGCACCCCAATAGAGAAATGACATCAATACTTAAATGAGCCTCCTTTTGCAAATATAACAACCTCTAGACACTTCCTATAGCCTTTGACGAGTGTCTGGAATCATCCCATAGATTTTCGATGATATTCAAGTCAGGGGACTGTGACGGCCATTTCAGAACATTATACTTCTCCCTCTGCATGAATGCCTTTGTAGATTTCAAGCTGTGTTTTGGGTCATTGTCTTGTTGGAATGTCCAACCCCTGCGTAACTTCAAATTTTTGAATGATGCTTGAACATTATCCTAAAGAATTTGTTGATATTAGGTTGAACTCATCTGACCCTCGACTTTAACAAGGGCCCCAGTCCCTGAACTAGCCACACAGCCCCATAGTATGATGGAACCTCCACCAAATTTGACAGTAGGTAGCAGGTGTTTTTCTTGGAATGCGGTGTTCTTCTTCTGCCAAGCAAAGCGCTTTTTCTTAGGACCAAATAACTCAATTTTTGTCTCATTAGTCCAAAGCACTTTGTTCCAAAATGAGTCTGGCTTGTCTAAATGAGCATTTCCCAACAAGCAACTGTGTGTGGCATGAGTGCAGAAAGGGCTTTTTTCTCATCACCTTGCCATACAGATGTTCTTTGTGCAAATTGTGCTGAATTGTAGAACGATGTACAGATACACCATCTGCAGCAAAGATGGCCTTTGGAGATGATCTGTGGGTTGTCTGTAACCATTTTCACAATCCTATGCATATGCCACTCGTGTATTTTTCTTGGCCTGCCAGACCTGAATTTAACAGCAACTGTGCCTGTGGCCTTTTTCATTTCCTGATTACATTCCTTACAGTTGAAACTGACAGTTTAAACCTCTTAGATAGCTTTTTGTAGCCTTCCCCTAAACCATAATACTGAACAATCTTTGTTTTCAGATCTTTTGAGAGTTGCTTTGAGGATTCCATGCTGTCACTCTTCAGAGGAGAGTCAAAGGGAAGCACAACTTGCAATTGACCACCTTAAATACCTTTTCTCATGATTGGACACACCTGTCTATGAAGTTCAAGGCTTAACGATCTAATCCAACCAATTTGGCATTGCAAGTAATCAGCACTGAGCAGTTACATGCATTCAAATCAGCAAAATTACAAGGGTACCCAAATTTTTGCACAGCCAGTTTTTCACATTTGATTTAATTTCATACAACTAAATACTGCTTGACTAAAAATCTTTCTGCGGAAAATAACCCAGTACTCAGATGTTTATCTTTTTTGTTGAAAGTAGAGTAAATTATTATGCAGGCTGAGAGGGGTCCCCAAACTTTTTCACATGACTGTAATATTATATATATATATATATTATTATATATATATAATATTATATATATATAGGCTGCATGGCATTAACCCGTGGGAAAACTGGAAATTAAGGTTAAAGCTGTTTCACTTCCAGTTAAGACTACAAAATGACATAAAAAATTCAGAATCAATGTCTCCATGATGGGACAGTTAACTTTGTTAACTCATGAATTAAAGAGAAAGAAAGTACTCTCTCACCTAACAGGTCTAAACGCTAAAACAGTATTTTTACAGGAAACCCACTTATAAAGCAAAGATCAGTTCTGGCTGCAAAAAGACTGGACTAGACTGGCCAAATGTTCCATTCCAGCTTTACAAAGAAAACTAGAGGTGTGGGAAGTCTTATACATAGAACGGTCTCATTTGTAGCATTAGATGTAGTATCTGATCCTGAAGGCAGATATGTGATTGTCATGGGCAACTTATTTAACTGTAAAGTGATTTTGATAAATGTTTATGCACCCAATGTCGATGATAGGGAATTCATGTAAGATGTATTTGCATCTATTCCCAATGTGAACACTCATAAAATTATAATGGCTGGGGACTTTAATTGTGTTTTAAATCCTCTCTTAGATAGGTCTCCTGTCACAAGGGGGATGACATCTAACACTGCAAAGACAATTACACAGTTTTTAAATGACCACAACTTATCAGACCCCTGAAGGTTTCTAAACGCAAACTCAAGAACATATTCCTTCTACTCACCAGTACATCATTGCTACTCAAGAATTGATTATTTCTTCATAGATAATGATTTCTTGCCTGCAATTAAATCTTGCAAGTACGACGTAGATGGCGTCTTCACCCTCTTCTATTAGCAGATGAGAACTGTACAGAATTTATATCAAAACAAATCAGTTTCTTCCTAGAGACAAATACATCCTATGAGGTCTCTGCAGGAATACTCTGGGAAACTCTAAAGGCCTTCTTAAGAGGACAGATTATTTAATATCTTTCCCACAGAAATAAATTAGAAACCAAGATGGTATCAGAGCTAACCAACGAAATTACTAGAATAGATCAAGAACATGCCAGGTGTCCAAGTGCAGCTCTTCATAGGAAAAGACAGGCTCTGCATTCAGAGATCAACCTCTTAACAACCAAAGAAACTGAACAACTCATTTTTAAATCAAGACATCATTACTATGAACACGAAGAGAAAGCTAATAAGCTCTTAGCTCAACAAATCCACAAGCAAGAAGTTTGCAATACAACCCCAGCAATCACCAACACGAACGGAGATAAAATCATTAACTATAAAAATATAATGCACACATTTAGAGACTACAATAAATCCTTATATTCTACTGAGTTCAAAGAAGACAAAACACAATCTAATACATTTCTGGATACATTACAGATACCACAAATAGATACTTGTATTGCAGAGGAACTGGATAAACCTCTGGTGCTATCAGAATTACTAGATGCTATAAAGTCACTTCAGAGTAGGAAAGCAGCAGGCCCTGACTGCTACCCTGTCAAATTTTATAAGAAATTCTCCACTCAGCTAGCTCCCCTCTTATTAGCAACATTTACAGAAGCTAGAGACAATCAAATTCTACCTCAAACTCTTCACCAAGTATTAATCACCGTCTTTCCTAAACAAAACAAGGACTTATTACAATGTGCATTATACAGACCAATTTCACTTCTGAATAATGACATTAAGATACTCTCCAAAGTCCTAGTTAGAGGATGGAGAAAGTGCTGCCTTCGGTAATATCACAAGACCAAACTATATTTATTAAAGGCCGACACTTAGCTTCCAATCTCCAACGCCTGTTTAATGTAATATATTCACCTGCAAAATCAAACACCCAGGAGTTATTATTATCGTTGGATGCAGAAAAAAGCATTTGATATGATTGAATGGAACTACCTTTTCGCTACATTAGAGAAATTTGGGTTTGGCTCGAATATTTGTGCATGGATGAAACTACTGCATACCAATCCAGAAGTTTCAGTTTGTATTAATAACATTTGCTCAGACCACTTTAAACTAGAACATTGGTCCAGACAACGATGCCCCTTGTCACCACTGCTATTTTTAATCGGCATTGAACCACTGGCAGTCCACTGTCGAAATGCTTATCAGATAAAGGGGATTATCAGAGAAGGACTGGAATGTATACAGGAGATGGAGGCAGCGCAGGAACAGGAGGCAGAAGCAAGCCTGCAGAACCACTTCTGAGTATTTTTCTCACCAATGCCAGATCCCTCACAAATAAGATGAAGGAATTGAAGCTACAGGTTGCAGTGAATAAGATCATTAAGGACAGTTCTGCTAATTACAGAGACCTGGCTTCATTCACTCATTTCAGGTACAACATTTGAGTTAGCAGGCCACACAGTACACTGGCAGGTCAGGACTGGAGACTCACGTAAGAAAAAAGGAGGACGATTATGCTGTATGTCAACAACAGCTGGGCGTACTAACACTAAGACTGTACACAATGCTTGTAGCATAAGCACCATCTGTTGCTGTTGCATTTGTGTGTCAGAAAAAAAAGAAAGAGAATATATGGGACATTGAGTGTAAATTTATGGTACTTGTAAAAGTTAGCTTTTTTCAGTTTTATTCTCTCAATCACGATCACACTCTAACAACCCTCACCCCAAACCCCCCAC